>CM074722.1:171277535-171402535 GCA_037306005.1 Rhinophrynus dorsalis
TGTGTATATGTATGTATGTATATGTGTGTGTACTTGTGTGTATGTATATGTATATGTGTGTATATATGTATTTATGTGTATGTATATATATGTATATATATATATATATATATGTATGTGTATGTATGTATATGTATATATATATGTGTATGTATGTATATATGTGTATATGTATGTGTGTATCATGTGTATATGGGTATGTATGTATATATGTATATGTGTGTGTGTATATGTATTTGTATATGTGTATGTATATATGTATGTATGTATGTGTATATATGCATATGTATATGTATGTATGTATGTGTATATGAGTGGGTATGTGTATGCATGTTTATGTATGTGTGTGTATGTATGTATGTGTATTTGTGTATCTGTGTATGTATCTATATATGTATGTATATATATGTATATATATGTATATATGTATGTATGTGTGTGTGTATATATATGTATGTGTATGTATGTGTGTATGCGTGTTTATGTATGTGTGTATATGTATATATATTTGTATGTGTGTGTGTGTGTGTATATGTATGTATGCATGTGTATGTGTTTGTATATGTGTGTGTATGTGTATGTGTATATGTGTATGTATGTGTGTGTGTATATATGTGTGTGTATGTGTATATGTGTATATATATATATATATATATATATATATATATATATATATATATATGTATATATATATATATATATATATATATATATATATATATATATATATATATATATATATATATGTGTGTATGTGTATGTATATGGGTGTATGTTTGTATGTGTGTGTGTATGTATGTATGTACACATATGGGCACATGTTGTATATAGGCCTGCATGCACATGCTGGATTGTTGGATGGCAATTCTAGCACTCCTAACATGTGCAAACTTTTTTAATTCTCCCCACTCCATTATCATCTCCTGCATGTTTTTTCCTCTCCCCCCACCCCAATCCTTACAAAAGGTATTTACGACCTTCTACAAGTAGAGTGTAAATCCTTTGGCCTTATCTGCTGTTATGTTTTCTTAAACCTACACACAGCCAAACTTTGAATTTTATGTATCACTGTGAATTCTGTGTCCTTTTAGTCAGAAATGCTTTAGACTTGAGAAAGGGAGGTTCTCCCGAAAGCTTGTCAATCCAAAATTCTGTTAGTCCAATAAAAAAGGTATTACAAGATACTTATTTTGTTTGTTATTTTACATTGTTTTCATAGGAATAAGAGTGTCCCCTTCTGTTATCTGTCTGGTCTTACAACCAGATTCACATCTGAGAAGAGATGGCTTACACTAGGTAAAAGGGGCAGGAGGGGGAAACTTTGCTTGTGAATATCTCATAAACCATAAAGGTTTGAGAGATAAGACTTATATCGTTCTTCATGTTTTTTTTTTAATGCCTACAAAATAAAATAAAGTTAAAACAAAGTATTACTATTCCTTTAACCTTTTGAGTGCCAAAGGGGTATCAAGCGCATTGATTTGCAATGAATTCGATACCCTTCTGGCACTCAAAGCTGTAAGACACATTTCTGTAGCATCATAATGATAGTTGATTTTTGGGGAATGTGTGATTAAAATGATAGAGCAAAATAAAAAAGATACATATTTTAGTAGCTTTATTTAGTCCACCTATGTGAGGTGGAGCCATAATTGTCTGCTCCTAGGCCCTAATGTACAGAAGAAAGAAGTGCAGTAATTCTGAGAGAATCAATTGCACCATAGGGGACTAAATAATTGCCGTTAATTTATGGGGCTTTTAACCCTTTGAATGATAGAGAGATCTCCAAGGCATTCTCTGCATTCAGTGGGTTAAAACTCCCAAAGAAATTTATGGGAATTTGTGGATATTTATTGACGTAGATGATTGACCTAGAATTGCCTCTCTTTTCTTTTGTGCGTTAGACACGTAGGCCTCAATTTCATTGTCCCTGGAAGAAGAGAAGAAATAAGAAAAGAAGAATGAAGATGAGAAGAAAGAAAAGGATGGAAGACAGTGGAGGACAGGTAAGTGTTACAGCTCTGGGTTCTGGGTGTTAGGATCATGTTAGGGGTAGTGTAGGGTTAGCGTCTGGGATCAAATAGAAAACAGTGCTACCATGCCATTTAAAAATCAACACATCAGGTATAAAATAATGGAATCACTGGCCGTGCTTCAGGTGCTTGAGATCGCCTCAGTCCTCCTTTGACCGGAAATTTGCAATAGACATATAGAGCGAAGATTTGCGTCTGCACACTGAAGACTTTAAAGAGAAATGGATCAGGGTGTAAAGTGTAAAAAAATCATCATACTTTACTGAAATAAATTAAAAAAACAAAACACCCCTAAAGACAAAAGGGTGAAGGGGGACATGCAGGGTAGAGGTGCTGGACTCATGGACTCAAAGAAGTGAAAGTTACAAAGTGATACAAATAGACATACATGTTCATTGATTGGATTAAAAACCCGAAGTAAAAGCAAAGAGATCACACCAGCTCCTCTAGTTTAACCCTGTATTTAATTTACGCTAAGCAAATCATTTATATATTAAACCTCAATCATTCCTAAACTTAGAAATACTAAATGGATAGATGGTCAAGGAAAAATTGTGTGTACATACTTTAATAGATTGTGAAAAGAAACCAGCCGCAATACCCACATATATATATATATATATATATATATATATATATATATATATTTATATATATATATATATATATATACTGGGTTAAAAGAAGCAAGTGACCGTCTATGTCCAGACCGCGACAGGTGCAGAAACTGAAGCACCACCCCTACCAGGCACTCAATGCCAGGGACAGTGCCCACCCATCAATATGGGGTATATGGTCAGTGGATGAACTTATCCTCCTGGATGGCTCCCCAGCATGGGCCCAGGTACAATACAAGGTGGGATCCAAGAAGCTACCAGTGGCAAGGTAAGACCTCTGTCCACTGGATTATGAACACCTAGGCCTAATAGCCCCAGCTCCCTCAACCAAGGGACGAGTTCACCCCACCACCACCAGGGAGATCAGTGGCAAGCTTTGAATCCCTGGATGTGGTGGGGACACAGCCTTCATCTGCAGCAGCCTCTCCACCAGAAACAGTCACCTTACCAGTAGCAGCCACCTCAACAGCACCAGTACCCACCACCCCACCAGCACCAGCAGCAGCCTCTCCACCAGCACTAGCACCAGCCTCTCCACCAGAACAGGAAGACATAGGTGAGGCAACATCACCAGGCACATCCTCCTCCAGCAGTGCATGCTTCAGCAGGATGGAGAGGGAGTGCCTGGTGCTACAGAGAAGGAAGCTCAGGGAATCACAGAAGACCAACAGATACCTCAGGAGGCTGCAACTGTATTCTCTGAGGAACACAGGCACCCTTCCTGCCCTGGAAGCCCAACACACTGTGCTGACTGCAGAGCTGTGCCAGTACCATACAGGGATGGTGGAAATGATGGGGAAACTGCTGGTCGAAATAAGCGAAATGAACCACAGGGAGAACTTGCGCATGGAGAGAGAGCAGCAGTCTACAGAGGGTTCCATTGCACCAATCTCTCCCTCCAGTGTGACCCCTGAACCAACAACAAGGGTTCCAAAGCTGACCAGGCAGTCAGCCAGGGCATCCAAGTCTGGCATCCAGTCAAAGGTCCCCCCAAAAAGAAAAAATAAAAGAAACACTTCTGAATTTTAAACGTGTCTGAGAAGGTTTGTGGTTACTGATAGACTAAGTGGCAAGGGTGTCTCTAATGCATTGCAAAGCAATGTAGTGAACACAACTTCTGCCCAGGTTACATGGTAAGTATGTTTTAAAGAGGAACTTTCACCACCTATAAAGTCGTCCTCCAATAATTAAGCATATGGCGACTAGCTTCATAATAGTTCTATTAGCTCTCAGAAGTACCCGATTCTGAAGTAATCCTTAATCTTCGGAGCCAGGCATCAGCGCAGATATCTTGTCTTAGAAGATTAAAGATTACTTTAGAATCAGGTACTTATGAGAGCTAATAGAATTATTATGAAGCTAGTCGACATTTGTTTAATTATTAGAGGGCGATTTTATAGAAGGTGAAAGTTCCACACACGCACACAACATTGTCCAAATCCAACTTCCAATCCACCACACAACAAAACAGTGTTGTATGGCAATGATGTGGGTTGGATCTGAACAACTGACACCTACCCCTTAGCATAACAACAGGTGCAACACTGTGAAAATTCAGTTACATTAATTGTTGTGTTTTATAGGGGTTATCCATACAGCTATTTGACTTAGCTTAGTAGCAGGCAGGATAGATAGGACATCAAGCCAAATAGACTGTGATTCACACTCTGATTGTGAATCTAACTTACTGGATAACCCAATGATCGCCCTAAGTTTTTAATGTGTGTGCTACCCATTGAAATCTTAGGGTGATCATTGGGTTACCCAGTAATTTGTGTTAATGTTTTATTAAGGCTGAAACAGATTTTTCCAGTGATATCACTTCTCCAGTTAGTCAGTTTGTTAATGTAGCCTGTATACTGAGATATGTCAAATCAAAGAAATCACAGAACATTGGTTACACTGATCAACATGGGAACTGTGGACATGAGATCACTGGGGAATTTATGTCCCCTGTATCACCTTTTTATCACTCACAACACATACTAGTATATCATTGGCATCATCTCCTTGCATGAATACATCACAAAGTCCACTTATGGTCAAACAACTAGTGGACTCCTGTAATGTAGGCCATGCCTTCCTAAGTATAAGGGATACTCTAGACAAGTGTATTATTCCACATTGAGATGTCTAATCCATGCTTGAATTTAACAGACACATATTGAAAACTGGTGATTCGCCTTTTATAGGTATCACACTACATTAAAACATACATGTCTCGAGCACTGGTGGTACTGGAGTACCTTGGTGGTCATTCTTTCAAGTGCGAGATTGGTTGAAACAGTATATTTCTGAGGATACCCAAATACGGGATCTGACAACCTTTGAATCTCAGCTTATATCCCTGACTAAAGTCCGACGACCATTATCTTATTCTTACACCCTTCTTAATGATGCTACATCGCTTCCGAAATCTTACTTCTTATTGCTCTGGGAGAAAGACCTGTCGATGACGTTAGATATGTTGATATGGTCCAGAATCTTCCGATCCAATTTCAAATATGCAAGGTCCACAAAAATAAGAGAAATGAACTATAAACTATTTACTAGATGGTACTATACTTCCTTTAAACTAGCTCAGATATCTGCGGCATCCTCATATCTCTGTTGGCGTTGCTACTCGGGGACTGGTTCGCTTTATCACATCTGGTGGCAGTGCCCCATGATTGTTCCTTATTGGAAGGAGGTTCGTAGTCCGATTAT
Source organism: Rhinophrynus dorsalis (assembly GCA_037306005.1). NCBI lineage: Eukaryota > Metazoa > Chordata > Amphibia > Anura > Rhinophrynidae > Rhinophrynus > Rhinophrynus dorsalis. The sequence continues at coordinate 171,282,892 of CM074722.1, forward strand.
GTTGAAATTAAATATCATCATACCCTTAGATCTCCTACTCTTTCTTTTCTCTTACAGCAATGATACTGTTCAGGTCAATTCATCTCTTCCCAGGCGAATACTCTACCCTCTTTTAAATGAGGCAAAAGCGGTCATCCCAACTATGTGGAAGACTTCGTCCATACCCACGGTTCAGGCTTGGTTATTGAGATTGACCTCACTCATACAAATGGAAAAATGCCATGCCATCTCTTCAGGTAAAACTCAAGAGTTTGATAATGTCTGGAGCAAATGGATGGTGTCTCCCTGATTAGGTACCACATAATATTCTATACATTTTCCTGTCCTAACCATCTCAAATTATAATAACACCTGTCTGCCCTTTTTGGCTCATATTATCTAAAGCTTGATCTTAATATACCCTTGGCACTAGCAATGTTATAGTAACTTATACTGCTCTCGTGAGCGTCCACTCTATGGAAATGGGGTGGATGCAGGATTTTGTTGCTCTGGATTCACGGGATATACCCCTCTCACCTACGTTCCTACACTCTTCCTACTCTCTTTCACCTCTATTCTGGTCTTCTTACTCATTCCTATTCCTCATTAGTCTCATATATTCCATACTTTCATACGAGACACTTCAATCATATGACCTGATATTTGTTCCTCTATCAGGAATATTTGTGCGGTACTCATACCCCTAGCCCATCCTACCCGCACTGCTTCTATTGTCTCATTTTTTTTTTATTATTGGAATTCAAACTCATTCTTAGTTTGTGATACCTCATAAACTCTGCTAGGTGTGATTTATCGAAGCCATGTTATTTCTTTGCTTCCCTTCGCCTTGGTATTATTACAGACTTATACCTGAGCTAGTACCTTGGTAAATGTTGGCTGTGACATGCCTGATGAATAATCTTCTTTGACTGAAAGGCTCCACTTAAAATGTATAGCACACATCAGTTTCTGCAAGCCAGATAAGGCATGGTTGTGAGTGCATATGGGATTGACTTCATCCTTGATGATGTCATATAGGGCAATGTGGCTTCAACCTGTAGAGATCTATCACCTCATCATCATTCATTCCCAAGAGCGTGACCCTTGGGGAGTATACCCTGGGCCTTTGTGGTCATCTGTACATCCTACGCTGCTCCAGGGGTCCCTATAGCAGCTGGGGAGCATTCTGTTGAAGCAGCTGTGGTTCTGCAGGCAGGTGTTGTCCCCAGGTGGAGATGGGGTCCTGTGTGACTCTTCCACAAGAGCCTCCTCACTTGCAACAGGTAAAGGCTGTTGAACAGGTCTGCTTAGGAGTTGCTGATGTTCCCTAGTCCTGGCCCTCGCACGGCTTCTCCACAGTCTTTGCATCAATAAGTATGCATACTTGTTGTTCTCTCTCTCTCTCTCGCCCTCTCTCTCTCTATCTCTATCTCGCTCAGTATCTCTCTATCTCACTCTGTCTCTCTTGCTTACCCTGAGTGCAAAACAAGCCACATGTGAGTATGGTGAGCTGTCCCTTTAAGACAGTGTTGGGGTGTTGTCCAAGTGTGGTCATGAGGTGAGTGATGACCAATGGGAAGGTGTTTGTTGTCCAGATAAGTGTTTGCAGGTGTGTTTGTGTTTTAAAATCTGCTGTGTTCTGATTGCTGTGTCGCTGTCAGTTGCAAGTGTGACGTTGGTGCAGGTTGTGCCTCGATCAGATGGTGATGTTGCATAGGTGCACTTGTTTTGTATTGACAGGTTTCCGTGTTGTGTGTTAACCCCAATTGTTCTGTGCTATGTTGTGATGTCCTGTGTTGGTCTGCTTTTTGAAGGCTTGTCCCTGTGGTTTTGCTAGGTTGTTGTGTTCTACAGAGACAAACTACTGAAGAAAAAAAACACTTTGAGCTCTAAATTGTTAGCCCATTGGAAGCAATAAAAAAGTTTTGAATTTCAGATTCAATTCCATGCTTAGGATGATAAGGGACCCCACTTTACCCCTGACACATGTATTAAACCAATTTTGGAATTGAAGTTGAAAAAAGCAAAGATAAAAAGCTGCTTTACCAGTGGATGTATTGATATGGGGCCCTAAGTACTGTAAACATTTGTGAAATGTTAAAATATATGAACCCTTTGAGTGCCAGTAGTGTATGCAATGCATTGCAGAGCGTTGCATACCCCACTGGCACTCAAAGTGATAATCCCCTTAAAATCAACAACATCCCATGAAAATAAACACTTACCTGTAATGTAATCCTGATTCCAGCATTGTCTTCAGCACCCTGGTAATATTCCATCTGTAATCTTCTGTCCTCTTCATCTGTGTCCTTCTCTCTTTTTATCTTCTGACCTTCTTTCTTTTCATTTTTCCCAAAAATACTGTACCTCACTATAAAAAAAAAAAAAATTGGAAATTAGATAGTGCCCCATAAATATTCAGCACTATCAATGTGCGCTGCTCTGAAGCCAGTTACTCAAGTTCTTCAACCCCAGATATCTTAAGAGGTGCAAGATGGATGCTGAGCTTTTAAGAGGTGCAAGACAGATGCTAAGCTTTTCCCTTCCCATCATTCTAGAGGAATGGAAATAGCATGATAAGAAACTGTTTATTCCCAATAGATTTTCAATCTTATATTCCATCTTTTCTGATGTGCTACAACAGTAGGCTACCTCCTTAGCAGTTGACCCTTCAGTTTTTCTCCTTTCTAAGGTTACAGCTTTATCAACTGTGGATACAGCAGCACGTAAAGACCAGGATAAGTGCCTAGATTTTCTTCTTAAGCACATTTTTGCATCCTCTGGTGCCAACCGTCACTGCTGCTTGGATTATTAGGGTCCTTGCTGTTTGTGGATATGCCCAAAGAGGGTATTGTTCTTGCTGTTTCTAAGAACCTGTAGGCTAATTCATATCTTACAGAAGCTCTTTGTTGGAACACAAAATACCATTTGACTCAGGATTTGGTTGGAAGACCAGTCCTTCAAGTCTTTGATTTTTTCTTCCAATTATGGTCAAGAAGCTGTTTGACCCCGAATTGAAAAAGGTTATTAGTAATGCTACTGGGGCAGGAGTGTTCTGGTGACTTAGTTTTCCCTCAAGAATTCCTTCTTTCCATGGAAGATGCATGGTTTTGTCACCCCCACCAGGTACCCACCCAGGGAGTCCTGCAGTGGCACATGGTGTATCCTTCCCCAAAACCCTAACAAGTCTGGGCAGACAAGAAGCCTATCCAAAATTAGGGATGAGTGAAAATTTTCACCTCAAACCAAAATCGAATGGTTGAATGGCTATCACTTGCCTTTCAGGAGAGTCTTGAGGTACAGCAACAGCAGTTTCTGATTTCTGTGGTGGATGTTTGACTTTAACATGTTTGACATAAATGTCATGGTGTCTGTGTTTCATGTATGTTATCAGGGTGGTTGTGCCAAGGTACAGTCCCTCCTTTCCCCTTTTCACTGAATTGTCACAAATTGTGCACAGTGCCATTGTTGATGACTTCACTGTATCTGCCCCAGGACTTCAGGGGCGAGGGGGAAGGTGGAGAAGAATGGACTCTTTCTTCTTCTTCTTCTTCTTCTTCTTCTTCTGTTGCTGCTACTGCCTCGGAATCAGCACTGCAACTAGGAGCAGGAGTATTGCTTCTGCTGGCAAGTGGAACCTGTCCTAGTCCTGCATCACTTATTGACCCCATTCCCACTGTGTCCCCGGTGGTCTATGACACACTAACCTGCTCCTCAGCATCCTGCTGCCCTTGCAACTCAGTAGCAGGAATTAGAGTAGTTGAAAACTCCACAAATTCCAGAAGCTTACTGGTGGTGGTGGTGGTGGTGGTGATGCCCATCCTCATTCCTGTCTCCCATTCCTTCCCAGTTTGGGCTAAAAGGTCATCAATGTTCACCCCAGCTTCTCCACCATCATCATCACTACCACCAGTCTCCCCGTGCTGCTACTGCTCTATTACAGACATCTCACTATTTGGAAGAGGTGATGAGAAATGTGACAGAGGGTCCCCTAATTTCACACTTGCCATTTCTTGAGACCTGAAGAAGGCAAACTGGCAGCACTAGCAGCAGGCACAGGCAACTGATCTTTGCTCCTGGTGGTGGTATTATTGCTGCTAGGCAACCATTCTGCCTTCTTCAGGATCATGTTCCACCTGGAAAATGGCGAGAGGGGAAGGGGACTCCCAGGATCAGGAGAATGGTGTGGAATTCCTTGGATTCTCTGCACTGCTTCTCCTACCAATCCCCTAATGCAAGTCACACCAGATGCTTCAACATCACTGTTACTACTACTACTAACACCAACCACATCAATTTCAGTCCCTGAGTCTTCCTACTCACAATCACTATTAATATGATAATCACCACCTCCTTTACTCCTAACACTGACAAGCTGCTGGACTTTCTTAGTAGTAGTTCTAGTGGCGGGACTGCTTGGGGATGGCAAGTGTGACTTAGGATTCCTTGCTGTCAAACTTGGCATCATGTTTTCCTTACCTCAGGTAGCTGGCCTGTCCTCCTCTTACTACTTCTTCATCCCATGAGATTGATTTCCCCAAGATCCCTAGGGGTGATTAAGGAGGACTGGCCAGTATTGGGTCTGTAGTGGCCACTTCCTCCTCCTTCTCCTCAGACTCCACAGACACATAAGGGTCCTCCCAGATCCTGCTTTTATTGCTAGTAAACCTGCTCATAATGATAGCAGTCACTATGAGCATCTCCTGCCTCAATTTTGTTATAAATATCCCAGTACAACAGCATAATACCTCTCTCTCACTCTGTAGCTGCTTGTATTGTGTTTCACTTCCTGGAAAACGGAACATTTTTATAGCAAAAAGGCTAAAAACCCGTTAATAAGGGGGCAAAAACTTTCTAGCCATTGAAAAAATAGTGCAGAATTTTTGCTAATGGGTGAAAATGGCAAAAATGTAATTCCTGTATTTAAAGCTAACCACTTGGTTTTCATGGATTTTTTGGTGGGAACGTGATGGGACCTGTCACACACTCTTACCCGAATGCCTACAGCTGACAAAACCACCTGTGAATGATTCAGTCTGGACTGTTGCAGGCAATTAGAAGACATCTGTGTTTATTTCACATTATGTAGACTTTCTCCGTTGTGGACCAGTGGGTGTTATGGGTGATTTTCAAACATCACCCATAACACCCACTGGTCCACAACGGAGACTTATCAATTCTTTATAGTTTGGGCCCCTTGAGATCTGGTGAGGAGTTCCTTATTCTTATATGCAATTTCTTTCCTAGTGGATATGCAGGTCTTGGTACCTCTTCCTCCTCAGGAACGTTTAATGAACTTCAAGCATCTCAGCCACTTTGTTCAAATGCCCTAGATCAAGATGGCTATGCATCCAAGAAGTGTTTGGCTTCCCTATACTTAAAGGATGCTTACTACCATTCATGCAGATCATTAGCAATTCCTATGCTTTGCCTGTCAAAACTGTCATTTTCAGTTCATTGACCTACAAAATTGTTCTTCCTTCTCTTTGTGGATCCTTCTAACAGAATGACTCACAGATCATTATTGGAGCCACTGTTTCTATCACATTTTCCCTTGAAATCAATGTGAGTTTTATGGATTTTTATTTGTCCTACATGGTGTAGATGACAAATAAGATCCATAAATTTCCATTAATTTCAATGGAAAATTCCCTAGAAATCTGTGGCTCTTATATTGTTTACCAGAATGATTTACCTAGGTAAGTGTCTTTCACACAGCAGTCAGGTACCTATGAACAAGTTATATTTGAAAAAAATTATCTTTTTTGTAGTGCACAGCTAGTTGTTTATTCTTTCAAGCTGTCAAAGATTGACAAACTTGTGTCCCTTACAATCCATCCAGGACTATTGAAGCCATTGTTGTAAGTTGTTGTGACCTTGAGGCATATTTCAACTGACTTTTCTATACACATGAAACTGCAGATATAATACAAAAAAAGTCAAGATCTCGTGGCTCCTGTATAAAGGACATCTACCTAGGTAAGTTGAGCTAATTCAAAGCAACTTATTTCTAGGTTATAATTTTCTTTAAAAGGTGATTTTAACCAATTGATTGGTAGAGTGAGGTACAACACATAGTTCAACAATGCACTGGAACCTCTATAGCAGGGATAGGTGTTAGCTGCTTCATTACTAATTCTGGGCAGAGGTGTCAGCACAGAGAATAGCAATCAGCTGAATTAATATGAAGAAGATGAAAAGAACCTATCCCAAAGGAACCAAAGTGAAAAGCCAGATGTCAGGGCAGGCAAAATAGGATAACACGGGTGGACAGGCTAAGGTCAGGGCAAGCAGCAATGCAACAACACGAAAAACAAGCCGAGGTTAAGGCAAGTGACACAGGAGCAGAAAGAGAAACAAAGCAGAAGGTCAAAAAACAAAAGATACACAACAAAATGGCACCAGGACTGAACACTAATGCTAGCCTGACAAGAGAGTGCTGAGGCCTGGGAGACAAGGAACTATGTAGGCCTCTGTGAGTCTGATGTCTGGCGAGAAAAAGCCACATACCGGAACCGCTCATGCACGAACAGGCAGCTATGAGGTAGGAGACCCGGCATGAGACAATAAGAAACCTGAAGCCCTCTGCTGTGTAGGACTACAATTCCAATCATAATGGAAATTGTAGTCCTGAACAGATGGAGGGCTTCACGTTGTCCACCACTGGTCTATGGTATTCAAGAGATTAAACCTCTTAATTAAATCAATTGGCATTTTGATTTGACCCCTATGTTCTAGCTGGTTGTCTCTAGATTTCATCCAGTTCTTCTTAGTACATTAGTCTTTCTCTTTACAGAATAAGAGTGAAATGGATTTTTTCATCTTCAAGATCATTGTAAAATGACAATGACTATTTTCTGCATTAAAGAATATTTTTGTTGAAAAATTAAAAGCATTGCTCTATGGAATATGTATTTTTTCATATCTGCAGATTTTATATAGAATGCTACACAAAAAGCTTTAATGTTGTTTGGGATGCATCTTACATTTTAGACAATAAATAATTTAGTTACTTAATGGACAATGCATTACAAAGAAAACAGGCAAATTACAGAATAATTTAACTGTTGCACAGAAGCATAGCAACTTACGGGAAGTAAAACACTCCATTTTGACACAAAATGCCTGAAGCTAAAGCAATTAAGCCTGCAAAATATTGCCGTCTGACATGATGTGTATGTAAATTTGTCACTCATTTGCAGGGGTTTGTAACAATCACAAGTATTGCTCACAATATGTGAATCCATGTGGCATGGAATTTTTTTTATTTTTTGCTAAGGGTACACCGAAAAGAGTGGTTATGTATCATTTAGGCTTATTATCATAATACATGTGGCATTCATCCATGAGACTGAGATACTATTCTCAAAGAAAATGTATTTGGTCAAATCTTCAAAGCTTTTAATTTCCTGATTCCATACAATTAACCATTAAGATTTATAGTCAAAGACAGATGCTTCCAACAAAGACTAGTTTTATGAACATTTCAATGACTAGCAGAAAAGCTTCAATATACTTTGTTATAAACTTACAGATTCCCCTATATATACACGTGTGTTAATATAATAGTGAAATACAACTTATTATGAAAAATATAACTCAAGCTCTCCAGCTCTTCAGTTTTTCTTTTCAAACAGAATAGGAAAATCTTTCCATCTTAAAATAGAAAGACAGTGGTAGAAAAGGGATGATGACATCTTCTTCCAAGCAACACCCATCAGTGGTTAAAGCCCCAAATCTGTATAAAATCCTGTGTATTGTGTGCTTGTGTGTGTTTGTGTGTTGTCATATGCCAAGGATAAGCTGAATGTTCTAAGTCAGAGATGGACAAAATTCAGCCCACTGACTAACTTGTTCCAGCACATGGGTTTACTCTTACATATACATTGTTTTACTCCACCAATTTTTTACATTAAGAAGTAATCTGCAGGTCTCCCATATCCCAAACAATGTTTTCTGTGAGTATGTGAGAGTATATGTTTGTGTGTGAGTATCTGCATCTGTGTGAGTGTAAGTAAGCAAGTATGTATGTCTAGGTGAGAGTGGGGAGTGTGCTTATGTATGAGAGTTTGCATATGTGAACATATATGTAAGAGAGTCTGCATGTGTGTGCGTGTGTTTTTGAGTGCATGTGAGAGAGAGAGAGAGAATACAAGTGCACAAGATGACTACACATTCTAATGCTAAATGTGGCCTACACTAGGTCACAGCAGTCAGTTGTGGCAGTCAGACTGGGTTCAAATAGTTTACCTAAGGCCAGAAGTTAGGACAGGCAGAATACATAGACAGAGCACAAATATAGTACAAGAACCAGCTGGTAGCTTTGACCTGGGGAGCGAGTAAAACAGGAAAATAGAAAAAAAAACAAAAAAACAGGGCAGAAAACATAGGACAGAGGGGGCAGGGTACAGAAGAATTTAGGTAAGTACAAATTTAAAATGGATCCAGAGAAATCAGTTATGGGCAGACAAACAAGCAACAGGAAAGAACGATATCAGACAAAGATGTACATATGTAGTGAGTGAAGTACAAGGTCAGGAATGAAAGGATACTGAGTAAGGTCCATGAACAAAGGAAAAACAAATGTGAAAGGTCAGATCAGAAGTATATAGGACATCTGGAAACAAGAAAGACCAAGAAACATCCCACAGTGATCTAAAAACATACTGACTCAAACCAAAAATCAGCAAAACATGGTTCTTCCCGCATGGTGAATAATTTCCTGTGAAAAGTGCCATTTTGCCACTTTTTTCGCCTAGTTCATTGCATTGAAATCAATGAGAAGAAACATTTTTCCCTACCACATGAAAGTTTTCTCTACTTTTCTACAGCCATATAAAAGGGTGTCAGGTTCTCACAGTATGCCATTCTGTGTTTGCAAGAGGAGAAAGCAGCATGATTTTGAGCCAGAGAAGATAGGCAAAAAAAGGGAAATTGAAGCTTAGTTTAGGGAGTCTTTTAGGTAGGACATTTGTTCCCTGTATTAAGGGAGTCTGAGGTACTCTGAGGAAGGAGGAAGGAGGTTGACCCCAAATACTCCAAATTTCTTTGTGACTTACTGGCAAAACACAGACAGCTGGGTTCGAAATTGCTTGCTGATTTTGCTTTTATTGTGTCTGTGCTGGGGAAGTCTGGGGAAAAATGTTACTGATTTTGGTTTTATTTATAATTTTTTTTTTTTTGGACTTACTGTGATAAGATAGGGTGGACAGCTTAACAAATAAATAATAAAATAAAAATGAAAAAATTTAAAAGAATAATATATAAATAATTAAACAAATACATTTATTTGGTGACAAACTATCACGGTGCCAGTGATCTGGGCGACATTCTGTCCATCTCGTTGCTACTGCTCTCCTATTGGCTGGTCTGTACTGATCCTCCTAGTGACAGCCTTTTTATACCCTGGGCTGTCACTCGGCTGGTGCCCTTTCATGGTGTACCTGATGCCTGGTGTTAGTTTTTGCTGTTCTGATCCACTGTATGACCCCGGTCTGCCTGACCACGCCATTGTCTTGTTCCTGATACTGTGTACCGATTCGGATTGGCTGACGTTCCTGCTTCCTGTTCTGACCCGGCCTGGCTGACGTTCCTGCTCCGTGTACCAACCCGGCGAGATCAATGATCCTGCTCTGTGTACCGATCCGGTGCGTCTGAGGATTCTGCTCCGTGTACCGACCCGGCTTAGCTGACGTTCCTGCGCTGTGTACAGAATCGACTTGGCGGTGGTTCCTGCTTCTGCTGTGCCCGGTTGGGCTCCTCCGAACTGTTCCTGCTGCTGCCTGCCTTGCACTGTTACACCTTTACTGGGCTTCCTTGTATTCCGTTATTCCGGTTGCCAGTATACTTTGCCAGTGGTCAAGAGTCTCTTTGTGCCTCCACACCGTGTTGCATTCTCTTGGTCTATTGTGGTTCAGATGAGCGCCTCCGGTGGTTGCCGTTATCCAGACCATAGCGCTATTAACTCTTTCAGGGGAAGGGCCTCATTTTATTACTACCACTCTGGGTTTTGTTGGGCTCTGTTACAGTGTGCGATTAGTCTCCATTTGGTTCCGCTGTGCGCTTCCGGTTGCCATCCATTTATACTATAGCGCATTAACCCTTTAAGGTAGTACGTGCACATGGTGTTGGGTTGCTCCGGTAGGGCCTCCATTTAGGCACGAGCTCTGACCAGCCTGTGTATCGTTGGTGGGCATCCACCATTGCATCCTCTTACAGGCGTCCAGTGCCTGTTGTTGCTGTCCTGTCTTTGTCGCCTCGCCTTGCCTGAAGGCGACATTGGACCTTCATTACGCATAACTGCCAGTGGTTTCACTGATTTCATTGGACATTCATACACTGTATCTAACTCATTAACCTGACCTGTGTCAGTATTGTGTGTATATTACGTACTGGAACCGTGTGGGTTAATTTGCTTGTAACCTGTCCTGTGTCAGTTTCTACTGTTGTTACTGGACCAGTGAGGGTTACTTCATTCCTTGTGTGCCTTAATAAAATTGTGTTTTTACCAACATCTACCGTGTCCGAGTGTACTGAACCGTAGCACAAACATCTGACTGGTAGCCTGATGTGAGCTCTGTGACTGAGGCAGACTTGATAGACAGCAGACAACATTGAGAATTTTGTTGAGGGGTAAGGCAAAACATCACACTCCATCAGTTGTGTACTGTAGAGAGATACATAGTTACATAGTAGTTTAGGTTGAAAAAACACTTGTGTCCATAATGTTTACCCCTTTTCCTATTCCTGTTTACTGCTGTTGATCCAAAAGAAGGCAACCCCTACACTCAATACAGCAATTTCAAATTCTTCTTTGAATGGGGGTAAAATTAATTCTTGATTCCAAATGGCAACCAGATTCTCCTTGGATCAACAAGCACTAAATAAATATTAATCCCAATAGTAACATACATAGCCCTCTATGTTCTGCTCTTTTAAAAAAGTATCCAGGCCCTTTTTAAAGGCATCTGATGTACTTCACTTGACATCATCATGAATATGTGTCAGTGTCCCTTAGGCAGGTAGTTAGTGTTGTGGGCAAAGGACTAATGCACTCTGCATGCTAACACATTATTCAAGATGTGTGTTGCTGTAGGACTCACAGCTTTGACTTTCAGTTACTTATTTCCCCACTACAGCCCTCAGAAGAAGTAATATTGTGCTGGGAAATGTTGCACCATAGGAAACATAGGCAAATAATGTGTTGGAATAGGAGACAAATATGTTGGAATAGGTAAAAGAATTGCTATAATAGGTGGAAAGGTGGAAAATTTTGCATTTGAGAAAAGGAGAAACTTTTGCAAAAAAAAAAAAGAGAGAGAAAAATTGTCCGTTTTTCACAAAAAGTTATCAAGTTATGCTGATGCCATATTACCCCTATTTATACAGAGGAAGGCAAAATAAAATTGAAGCAATTTCCAATTAATCCCAATTTGAGTTAAAAAATCCTTCCAGTCTCCAAATGGCAGTCGACGGATATTTCCCTGGATCAGTACCCTATCTACTGTGAAACCAACTATCATAATTCTCAATAGTGTTCTGAGCTAGAAAGGTATCTATTACTTAATTGAAAACAACTACAGATTCTCTAGGAAGACCATAACAGTGGATGCCAATGTATGTACTATAATATTTTGTTGTACGTCTGGAGTAGGGAAGGGCAAAACATTAAAACAATTTCCCCTGGGAATATTCCCAGAAAAACTACAAATTCCTTCTTTTTCCACAACATATTCCACCTATAAAAATAAATAACATTTCCCCCTTTTTGACACTGCCAATAATTTTACCACTGGATTTTACCATTTTTCACCTGTTTTGCTTTTGAGGCAAAACAATTTGCACATCTCTAGTACAGAGAGAGGGATGAAATATAAATACTTTGGTGCTCTGCTGTGGCTGTTCTGATAATAAACAGAGTGTCTAGCTTTCCTATGGAACAAGAATATGTGTTCCATGCAACAGATGGAAAGTTAGGTGTTGCCTACCTGTTCTAGAAGGTGACAGAAAATCAAGCTGATCTAAAATGGAATTTGGACTATAGTTAAAATAAGAAATCCTGCTGGGGCAGCGGTATATATATATATATATCAATATATGTAATTTAAAGGAACACTAGCATACAAAAAAATAAAATACTTTGATCAGTTGTTTAACCTATAATAGAGGGTTTTTATGCCACCTAACACAAAGATAATCCCTTAGAACCCGATGGGCCCTGGGGCATGATCCCCTGGATGCTTATCCCTGTTACAATTGAACCTTTGCACCCCCTGTAGTTACACCCCTGAGTTTGAATTTAAATATCATGCACTTACAGCTATGAAATTGAAAATTCAATTTTTCATGTTACACCCTTAAAATGTAATCCTGTATTTGCCTTTTAACGCATGTGTAGATTTTCCTGTTGAATTATTTAATGTTGCTTGTGGAGTTTGTATTAACGATATTGATGGGCAAAATTTTCCATTTTAAAAGACATACATGAGAAAAACAGCCCTTCCCACTTTCTATGAGAACCTCCATGAAAAGTGCCCTTTATCCACATTTTTCATTGTCTTTAAATCATTGATAATAATGTAATTTCCACCCAACATGCATACACACACACACGGAAAGGTTCCCCTATTCTCACTGTGCTAAAATATACAAGGGGTCACCAGTTTACTGCATGTTGTCAGTCTGTGCTTTGATGTGAGGGACAGAGGGAAGAGGACGAGCAAGAGAGAGAAATCAGCAGAATTATTGTAGCTAGATACTAGCTAGTTTAGGTAGACAGGCATAGAGAGGGATGTCAAACTAATTATGTTGAAGGAATTCAAGGGGTTAAAACGAGAACCAATCAAGTTGGATATCTTCACATGAATAGATAAATCACAATATTAAATAATTTTGAGAACTTTACACTATATTAGGTATTGACATGCTACTTCACAGTAAAGAATTGATCAAAATAATCAACCCCGCATATTTGTGCAAAAACATATATAATTTATTAAAGTACAATATTATATAAAGTGTAAGCAACAATAAAATAAATGAGTGACCAGAAATTACAATCGATATACAGTAACTCAACCCACAATTATCACCATTAGGATTATCATAAATTAAAGGGTTAACCACTTATAGGTATATTCAGAGGTATTAAATAACAATAATTGCACTCAGCAGCATAGAAAATGATAAATGATCCTTACAATTAATAAAATACAGTTGGCAGCAGCGTATATGAATACCTTCTGCCCCAGAAACTGTATAAACTATGCTAATTGAGGTTTAAGGTATATTGTCAGATGAGTCAACTTTAATATGAAGCTAGGTCCTCTGACAATTTTCCTTGTACCATATATAATAATCAAATTTAGGACTAACTGGAATAAAATCCCAGATATAGATCGTGAAAATGTAATTATGTACTGATTTCAAATATTGCATACCTTCTGAATAAAATATATAAATTGCAATTAATATAGTCAATCATAGATTATACCAAGAATATACTTAGAATCAATCCAATAATATATGTCTAGACAGTATACCAACTTCATGCAACATATATCATAAACATGACTATAGAAATCCTATGTAAAACCTATAGGGTACTACAAGGGTTAATCCACTTATTAAGATAGGGTGCCCCACCCAAGATAGCAGCTTCTTTTGTCTAGTGAAAGTTTAAAATAAACTTTCACTTTACAAAAGTTAGGCCTGGTACACACACAAAGAAATCTATAAGGTACTCCAAGGGTTAATCCACTCTCAGGATAGAAAACCACACCAAAGATGGCAGCTTCTTTTGTCTAATGAAAGTTTAAAAGAAACTTTCAATTTACAAAAGTTAGGCCTAGTACACAAACAAAGAAATCCAAAGAAACACCAAAAATAAATAGACTAATAGCAAATAAAGGGTTAATAAATAAATTCAAAGAATTCCCCAGAACAAATATTAGCTATATAATCTTTACAGAAACACAATATTCTAGAAATACCAAGAATTATATTAACTAATATATAAACCAAGCCATATAACTATGTTACACTTATCTGGCAAAATATAGCAATTTACCAATAATAAATAAATTGTGCTTAATTTCAGAGTTTCTAGAGCTAATATAGCTTATTATAATTGATCCCAAATGGTTGGCCAGTCCAATTAAGACAATTATAAGAAAATTAGGTTTCTTCAAATATAGAAGAAATAAATATTTGATTCTGAACTTTTGCAGAATTTAAATAAAGAAAATATATAGTTACCAGTCCAAGAGTGTGGATTTCTCATGATTTCTGTGGCAGTCATCAAGAATGTGAGCAGGAATGGACCCAGGAGCCAAGAGAGAAAAGACCAGCCAAGACACAAGAGGAAAAAAGCCCCCTTTCTCTCAACTTGCATATTTATAATATGAAGTTCCATCTTGTCAAAAATCTGCTCTGATTGGTTAAAGGACCATTTCATTATACAGTGACATCATCAGCACTATCCGATTGGATAATCCCCAATTAGACTAGTAATGCGAGCAACCCCAGTCATGACGCTATAAAAACTTAGATGGTACCCTTACTCCACATTAACATTTTACATATATTCAATTTTTGTCATCAATGATGTATGTAAGAGGTCATTAAACATTATATAAATCTGCCATCCTCTCAGACGTTCTCATAGGGGAGTATCACTCTGTTTTAGAATTTGAGATTTTCTCATAAGATAATAATATTTCTTGATATTGTGGTTGTCTGCAATTCACTATCCTTCACCATAAAACTCACTTAGGTATTTTCCTCCTTCCTTGAGGAAGAGAGGCCCATTGTCTCTGTTACATGAAGTAATTTAAACACATCTTAAAACAGAATTTCAGAGAATTTGGTTTAAAAGAAAAATTAACCATTTCCTCCCCACCATGGCAACGTCTTTGACGGGGAACTAGAGTTCCTTATTCTCTGGGAGTGTTCATGAAGGGAAAAGGGAGACTTTAAAATAAATAAATAAACAAAATTTGTGGTGCTGCACCCCTGCAACAGCTGCTGTGTGGTTAATCATATCCTTTACTTCAAGATTCTGTCTCTGAAGTTAACAGGTCTAACCTTTACTGTACTGAAACCTTTAACACTTCAATCAAATTGGGAGTAAAAAAGAAACCTACTGAAATTTTCACACTAGCTAACAGAGACAAACAAGCAACAAGAGTGTGTGTGTGTGTATGTGTATGGTGTGATTTGTGCACAGACAGACAGGGACTGTTAAGGAAAAAAGACAACCTTTTCACTTATGGGTGACAGAGACAGGCAGAAGATACTTGACACAGCAATGACTGTAACAATAAAAATAAATACATCATACATTATTTTAAGCCTGACAAAATTTCACTTCACATGCTAACAGCCCTGTCATATACTGTACAGTAAAAATCAACACTACTAACATTATGTCCAAAAAAGTGCTAGGGGCAGGGGTAAGGGAAAGGAGTAGGGAGAGTGCATATACATGTTGATGGTAGTAAAGTCATATTTCACAAAATGGCCATGGCAATACTTTCTGCACCTTATACAATAAATGATGATGATGATGCACTTCATCCTCCGGAGGTTGTGCGTAAAGGAGACTAAAGGAAATTAAACTAAACCTTTTAACAACACTAATGACTGCAATAAATCACACTCTAGTGTTCTTTCCATGGGGCAAATGGCTGGAAAGCTCACAAGGCAAAAAAGTTCAACTGACCACATATATGCAGCCAAGTAGCTAGACTACAGACTATAAGACTGCCCCTGCTCACTGGCGATCTTTTCCATCAGTGGACAACAGCATGCAGCAGCAGATCATTGCTAATGTTGCTTTTGGCACTAGCAGTAAAGACCTGCTGCAAGATAGACCATATAATCAATATGACACATGACACATGGAGCGACTATCCCACAAAGTTGTAGATGTTTTAAATAAATGAAAGCAAGTCTTAAACAAATGGCTTGTACCCCACACCTTGAAATATTGCTTTGTGTCTGCTGACAATGGCTCCAAAATAATAGATGCCTTGAGAATAGTAGATATGATGAATTTACCCTTCATCACCCAAGTCTTAAATCTAATTGTTACTCAATATGTCTCAGAGTCTTAAAGTTCAAAGAAATTCTAAATATCACCAGCAAAATTTGTGTACATTTTAGCTGGTCCAGCAGTGCTAGAAATGCATTATATACCTGCCCAATCATTAGTTTAAAATCAAGGTACCTTCCAGATGACAGTCCACATTGTACATGATGGAGCAATTTGTATGAGCAGTACAAGGAAATTAGTGACTATATCATACTTGACTGAAAGGCTTTAGACAGTGTTTCTTTGTCACTTGGCCAATGGCAGCTAATGTACAACTTATGGAAGATCCTAAAGCCTTTTGAGGAGTAAGTCTTGCAGTTGCAGGAAATAGTAAGATACTTCCACTAATATATGTATTGTGAAAAAAAATGAAAAGTATGGTCAATGATTCCTAAAATACAGACATAAACCAGCTATAGAATTAGATGTAAGTTTGATCTGAGCAGGATCCTCACAGAGTCTCCATTAAAAGCAATGAGGAGTACATTCTAGCTACATTGCTGACCCCAGTTTTAAACATAACATTTCTGAACTTATACCAAAGCGTGAGCAGTAGCACTCTAAAGAATCAGATTCTGTGAAAATGTATAATTAAAAAAATTGTAAATCAAGTGCAAGATTGCATTTTGGGGATGAGAGAGAAATGTAGGTGAAAAAATACTAGAAATCATAGTGAAAAGGAAGTAAGCAAAAGTGATATACCCTTAGCATTAGCAACAGCAAGATCACAACAATTTGCAGAGCATGCCATCATCACAGAAGGCAATTAATGTATTGTAGGGATGGCAGCCTAAAATGTGTGTGTGTGTGGTGCTGGTATATTTTTGTGTTATGCATTTTTATTCAGAGATAGTAATACAGTCTAGTAGTCATACTCACATGACATGCACAGTATGAATGCCTTTACAAAAAACTACCAGGCCTACAGCAGCATGGTGGTAGAGAGAGGACAGGTGTACTGGCAGTAGAGCAATAACTTTCTTAGGCCTAAAGCCAAGAATATTTTGACTAAATTTACTCAGCAACCATATGTGTCATCTGGAGCCAAATTCTATGGAAAACGATGGCTGGGGCTGCTTTCTTAATTCAAGTAATCACCTTTAGCTAAGTGTTACTGGAAAGTCACTTGGGAACACATTGGAACCCAATAAAATGCCAAACAGAACACCATTGGAAATGACCATTCAAGCAATCCCATTGCAGCATATCAAGATTTCCAGTTCACTCTGGATCCTGATTGATCAAATTCTGCTTCAGCAACATAAGGCTAAATTCACTGATGAGGAGTCAAACTTTTGATCCCCAAGTGCCCCAATTACCTTTCCCTCTTATACAAAGGACTCTCCTTAACCCCACTATTGTCAGGTGAGCTTACAATTCATTACCAGCTCTCTGGCATCAGTGGCTTTAAAATACTCTGACATAAAAAACAAAAGCCCTGTCACTACCACTATTATAATATGAATTATGGTTAACCCACCTGTTGTTGAATTAGCTGACAATGCAAAGAAATGTTTCTAGTTGCACCAACACCACTATTCAACCTCATCTCCCCATCCTGATGAGATCATGGCAGATTTTAATAAATAATATGAGGTCCCAAGACCCATATTATTTTATTTTTATGAAGGTATGATACATTAATTATCTTCCTTAAAATATAATAGAAAATAAAAACACAGTGTCAATTGGCCCACAATTTAGGGTGATTTTCAAAAAATGAAAATAAATGAATATTGAGTTTATAGATTCCATATTAATGTATTACTATCTAGTCCAACACACATACACAACAAATTAAATAATTTAATATAAAGTCCAGAGATCCCGCATACATTTATTATTATCATCCTCAAAATATGTTAATGTGAGGTCCGCCAGCCCCTACTTCTACTCACCTACTGAGAGAGGAAATATGGGAAATAATTAATATGGTAAAAAGATCTCATATTAATAAATAGTTTGTCCAAGGAAGGGATCATCAAACTCTTTCCTCTTAAAATCTAGTATGTTTAATAAAAATATTGACCTTTTAGATCCCTTCCTCTGCTCTCCCTGTGGGAATAAGTAATAAAATATATATTATGGGATCCAGGCTCCCCATATTACATTAATTGTGCCAATGGGAGTTGTCTCTACTGACCTTCTCTATTGTTTCACCAAAAAGGGAGACTAAACCTTTGAAGAGAGGTCCTTTGGCTCTTGCTTGACACCCTGGTTCTCGCTTCTTGGTATAAAAAACATATTAAAAGTAAACTGCATTTTTAACCACTTAATGATTATTGCTCTATTTTTATATAGTTAACCCCTGGGTGCCATTTATAAACTGTCATCAGTAAGTGTGTATCCAGGAGACACTGCTGGAATCTCCAAGGGAGGGCTGGCAACTTGTGGCCTGTGGTTGCAAATACAATCAAGTGGCCCATTTCCACTATCTTTCTAGCCCGCTGTCCCAGACCATCCCTTTTGTTCATTTTAAACTTGTCATTAATGCAGTGAAGTAAGGCAAGTCATACCACGGAGCTTAAAATTTAAATGGTGCTACACTAGTGATACTATAGAGCTTACATTTGAAATGAAAGCTAGACTATTGATACCACAGAGCTTACAATTTAAAGCTACACTAGTGATACCATGGAGCTTACAAGGGAAATTAGTTATGCTACTAGTGTAGCTCCATTTCAGTTGTAAGCTCTGTGGTATCACAAGTTTAGCTACATTTCAATTGTAAGCTCTGTAGTACCACTAGGGTAGCTCAATTTAGCCGTAAGCTCTGTGATATCACTACTGTAGCTCCATTTACAGAAGCAAGAAGGGTGTTGAGTGAGACAGTGGCCCACCAGCCCAGACCTGTGACCAGCCCAGGGGGCAATTGCCCCTCTGCCCTCCAGGCCAGCCCTCCCCTGGGAATCTCCTAACTAAGGAGAGATTATCTTATTTAACTCATTGCAGAACTGCAGTGAGGAACAGGGTGATCTGAAACAGCCTGGGACCCTTCTTACTATAGATTGCCATTCAGGACTGTTTAAAATAGGAATTTGTCAATGGTTATGACCTCAATGTGCACCATTTGTAGCATTCTCAGGAAGGAATGCTTCAATGATAAACCTCATTCAATTAATTAATGGGCAAAATAGCCTTGGCCCTTAATGGGTTACAAATAATAAAACAAAATCAACATGTTGCCTGGTGGACACTAAGCTCTATCTTTGATCATGAGTATTTTTAAGTTTTCATACCCACATCAGAGCTCTGTTGCCTGAAAACCATCCAATCAGAGCTTGAGAAATTCCCAGTCAATTAACTTCTGAGAATCAATCACTAGGAATCAATGGGTCATGCATGACATTATGTTGCTGCTCCTCTGTGGAATTTCCTACCTTACATCTTCATACTCTCTATCCCACCCTTGCTTCTAAAAACCCTAAGGCAAGTTATGAGAATTATAAGTATGTTCATCTTTCAAATAACCTTTCTTTTCATGTGTGCCCTCTAAGGCCTATAACAATATGATCTCATGTGCATGGCCCTTAGCACTTCTTGTTTTAGTCAATGAACATTGTTTGCAATTTAGATTGTACATGCTGCAATGTAACATATTAAGAGCTGTGTTATGCTGAAAATACATAAGGAATATTGTGTGTGCTAATATGGGAGGAAGCTAAAACCGACAATGTTTTCTCATGTATCTTTCCTCAGTGTAACTAACATGAAGAGAAAAACCTTTGTGAAATCAAGTTATCAGAAAATACACCAAAGGCAGCCACCTAGCAGATCATTCATATGGCTGATTTAGAAGTTATGATGTTCAACACAACCTCCAACAAATGGCTGATAAATGTTGGCATCCTCCAATCATGTGTGGGTAACACTTAAATGGGCCAGTCATCAGTCAAGCCACCCCAATGAACAGATTGTAAGGCAGCTCAGAGAAGTGAAGCAGAAAATTTAATTAGAAAATGTCAACAAAGCTGCCAAGTTCCAATTGCCTGGATGAACATAGAATGGGACTGAGCAACCCAAGGTCCTCCAGCTGTGGAGAACTACGACTCCGATTTTCCCTAATTAGACAGCAGGCTGGGAATGAAGGTAATTGTAGCTCCCCACAGCTGGAGGGCCTCAAGTTGCCCACCTCTGACATAAGCTAACAAAACTGAATACAACAGTTCCTTACTTTATTAGTTTTATGCAATGCTGAGAATTTGTAAAAAGATTTACAGACACTATTACATTTATATACCTAAAAAAGAGAAGACTGGAGGAAATTCTCCATCCTTGCCAGACAAACCCCAGGGAGGCAGTAAGGAGGGGATATGTTAACCCCTCAGTGTCCGGCCATGCGCGCACACGGTCGGCACTTTATGCCCACCAGACATTTTTTTTCATTTCATAAAAAAATTTCCGGGACGTACATGTACATCCTCTGTCCACCTGGGACATCCGCTAGGGACGTACATGTACATCCTCAGGCGGTAAGGGGTTAATTTCCTCCATACTGCCTCTCCAAGAGGTACAGGGCTAGGGGAGTGCTTTTGACAGGAGTGACTAGGGAGACAACGCCACTTCTGCCAAAATCTCTGCCTAGAATGCAAAAGGGTGGTGATTTTGGTAGGAATGGTCAGAGCAGCCAAGCCCTCCTGTAAAAATCACTGCACGTATCTTAACGGGATAGTGATTTTCTCAAGAATGGCCAGCGAGGTGAAGCTGCTCTGAATACCTTGTCAAATATGGAACAAGTCACCCCCCCCCCATTTACCACTTTGCAGTTCCACCCTCCCTTTCTCACCTTCCCTCACCACTTTGCCTCCCCCACTTCTCCACTCCTTTTATACTAGTCACAAATTCCTTCTGCCTTTCTTCAATCCCATTAATCAAGTCATTCTACCTTTTCCTCCCTCTCCCCAAGTATTTGTGCACTTCATTTGTTGCATTCTACATCCCTTCCATTCACTATTTCTTTCTGTATTCCCTCCCTCCTGCCCATTCACCAAAGCCTTCCCTCCCTCCTACCCATTCACCAAGCCTTTCCTCCCTCCCTACCATTCTCCCTGTACATGTGCCCTCCAAATCACCACCTCCTACATAGGGGTGGGCAAAATCTCTTGCCGTGTTCCTGCGAGAAATTCCACGAAAACAACGTTGCTGTCCGCTTTTTAGCAGGAAAATCTGCATTAAATCCAGTTATTACATTTTCATCCCATTGCCCAAAATGTATATGTGCTGTGCTGTTCTGCTGTGATCTTGAGACAAAATTGGAAGAACCATTATGTGTCCACTGAGTCTGAGGAGGAAGTGAGCACAACTGAACCAATGCTGTCCAGTCCTCCTAAATCACCCCTAGGGATCTTGAGAAATGCAATGGGAAGGGAGGGAGAAAAGGGAATGGGAAGGGAAGGAGAAAAGGGTAGTACTAGTTAGAGAAGTACAGGTCAGCTGCCTGCGCCTGCTGCTAGACGTGCTGCCCCTGCTGCCACCATTGCTGCCCCTGCTGCCACTAATGCTGTGCCTGCTGTCAGACATACTGCCCCTGTTGCAACCAGTGCTGTGTCTGTTGCCAGTGCTGAACCTGCTGCCACCAATACTGCGCCTACTGTCAGATGTGCTGCTTCTGTTGCAACCAGTGTTGTTCCTGCTGCCAGTGATGAACCTGCTGCCACTAATACTGTGCCTGCTGTCAGACGTGCTGCCCCTGCTGCAACCAGTGTTGTGCCTGCTGCTAGTGCTGAACATGCTGCCACTGATACTGTGCCTGCTGTAAGACATGCTGCCCCTGTTGCAACCAGTGCTGTGCCTGCTACAAGTGCTGAACATGCTGCCACCAGTACTGTTCCTGCTGTCAGGCGTGCTGCCTCTGTTGCCACCAATACTGTGCCTGCTCTCAGAAGTGCTGCCCCTGCTGCCACCAATTCTGTGCCTGCTGTCAGACGTGCTTCCACTGCTGCCACCAGTGCTGTGCCTGCTGCCAGTGCTGAACCTGCTGCCACCAGTGCTGAAACTTCTACTAGTGTGTCTTGTAATACTCAGGAGGGGGGGGGGAGAAGATGATGCCAAATGTGACAGCAGGGGACCCTAAGTCACACTTGCTATTTCCAAGCAGTGCCACCAGTACTAGGAAGGTCCAGCAGCTTGTTAGTGTTAGGAGTGAAGAAGGGGTAATCATCAAATTACTAGTGAATGTGAGGAGGAAGACTCTGGGGCTGAACTTCATGTGACTGGTGTTAGTACTAGCAGTAATGGTAATGGTTAGTGTTGAGCGAGCATGCTCGGCCGATGCTCGGATCGGCTCGAGCATCGCTCTGCTCGGCACATGGCGGTACTCGTACGAGTACCGCATGTGCTCGCCCGCCATGTTCGGGTCTCCTCCCCGCACGTTTTGCGGCTGCTGCGCAGCCAATAAACGTGCAGGGAGGCTCTGACATCGGTGTAATGCCAGCAGCCATGTTGGCTGCTGGCATTACACTGATTGGCTGGCCAGAACCCGTGGTCAGGTGCTGTATAGCACCTGACCATCGAGTTCGGCTCAGTCTGAGCCAGGGAGAGCTGAGGATAGGAAGGGAAAGGCAGTGTAGGGAGGAAAAAAACAAAAATTGTGAAAAAAAAAGAACCAAAAGTCCTTTTTAGGACTACTGTGTGTGGGGGCAGCAGGTTATTTGGTGTGGGGGGAAAAAAACAAAAAAAAAAAAAAAAATATATATATATTCTGTTTAGTGTGCAAAGTTGCAGATTAGAGCACATTCTGTTTAGTGTGCACAGTTGCAGATTAGAGCACATTCTGTTTAGTGTGCAAAGTTGCAGATTAGAGCACATTCTGTTTAGTGTGCAAAGTTGCAGATTAGAGCACATTCTGTTTAGTGTGCAAAGTTGCAGATTAGAGCACATTCTGTTAAGTCTTCAAACTAAAATATCAAAGTCACGTATTCCATTCAGTGTGCGTCGCCGCAGTTTAGCAGCACATTCTGAGTACTGTGCAGAGTTGCAGAATAGGAAGAAATACTGTTAAGTCTTCAAACTAAAATATCAAAGTCACATATTCCATTCAGTGTGCTTCGCCGCAGTTTAGCAGCACATTCTGTGTACTGTGCAGAGTTGCAGAATAGGAAGAAATACTGTTAAGTCTTCAAACTAAAATATCAAAGTCACATATTCCATTCAGTGTGCTTCGCCGCAGTTTAGCAGCACATTCTGTGTACTGTGCAGAGTTGCAGAATAGGAAGAAATACTGTTAAGTCTTCAAACTAAAATATCAAAGTCACATATTCCATTCAGTGTGCTTCGCCGCAGTGTAGCAGCACATTCTGTGTACTGTGCAGAGTTGCAGAATAGGAAGAAATACTGTTAAGTCTTCAAACTAAAATATCAAAGTCACATATTCCATTCAGTGTGCTTCGCCGCAGTGTAGCAGCACATTCTGTGTACTGTGCAGAGTTGCAGAATAGGAAGAAATACTGTTAAGTCTTCAAACTAAAATATCAAAGTCACATATTCCATTCAGTGTGCTTCGCCGCAGTGTAGCAGCACATTCTGTGTACTGTGCAGAGTTGCAGAATAGGAAGAAATACTGTTAAGTCTTCAAACTAAAATATCAAAGTCACATATTCCATTCAGTGTGCTTCGCCGCAGTTTAGCAGCACATTCTGTGTACTGTGCAGAGTTGCAGAATAGGAAGAAATACTGTTAAGTCTTCAAACTAAAATATCAAAGTCACATATTCCATTCAGTGTGCTTCGCCGCAGTGTAGCAGCACATTCTGTGTACTGTGCAGAGTTGCAGAATAGGAAGAAATACTGTTAAGTCTTCAAACTAAAATATCAAAGTCACATATTCCATTCAGTGTGCTTCGCCGCAGTGTAGCAGCACATTCTGTGTACTGTGCAGAGTTGCAGAATAGGAAGAAATACTGTTAAGTCTTCAAACTAAAATATCAAAGTCACATATTCCATTCAGTGTCTTTCACCGCCGTTTAACAGCCTATTCTGTGTACTCTGCAGAGTTGCAGAATTATAAGAAATACTGTTAAGTTTTCAAACTCAAATATTAAAGTCACATATTCCATTCAGTGTCTTTCACCGCCGTTTAACAGCCTATTCTGTGTACTCTGTACAGTTGCAGAATTATAAGAAATACTGTTAAGTTTTCAAACTCAAATATTAAAGTCACATATTCCATTCAGTGTCTTTCACCGCCGTTTAACAGCCTATTCTGTGTACTCTGTACAGTTCCAGAATTATAAGAAATACTGTTAAGTTTTCAAACTCAAATATTAAAGTCACATATTCCATTCAGTGTGTTTCAACGCCGTTTAACAGCCTATTCTGTGTACTCTGCAGAGTTGCAGAATAGTAAGAAATACTGTTAAGTTTTCAAACTCAAATATTAAAGTCACATATTCCATTCAGTGTCTTTCACCGCCGTTTAACAGCCTATTCTGTGTACTCTGTACAGTTCCAGAATTATAAGAAATACTGTTAAGTTTTCAAACTCAAATATCAAAGTCACATATTCCATTCAGTGTGCTTCGCCGCAGTGTAGCAGCACATTCTGTGTACTGTGCAGAGTTGCAGAATAGGAAGAAATACTGTTAAGTCTTCAAACTAAAATATCAAAGTCACATATTCCATTCAGTGTCTTTCACCGCCGTTTAACAGCCTATTCTGTGTACTCTGCAGAGTTGCAGAATTATAAGAAATACTGTTAAGTTTTCAAACTCAAATATTAAAGTCACATATTCCATTCAGTGTCTTTCACCGCCGTTTAACAGCCTATTCTGTGTACTCTGTACAGTTGCAGAATTATAAGAAATACTGTTAAGTTTTCAAACTCAAATATTAAAGTCACATATTCCATTCAGTGTCTTTCACCGCCGTTTAACAGCCTATTCTGTGTACTCTGTACAGTTCCAGAATTATAAGAAATACTGTTAAGTTTTCAAACTCAAATATTAAAGTCACATATTCCATTCAGTGTCTTTCACCGCCGTTTAACAGCCTATTCTGTGTACTCTGTACAGTTGCAGAATTATAAGAAATACTGTTAAGTTTTCAAACTCAAATATTAAAGTCACATATTCCATTCAGTGTGTTTCAACGCCGTTTAACAGCCTATTCTGTGTACTCTGCAGAGTTGCAGAATAGTAAGAAATACTGTTAATTTTTCAAACTCAAATATCAAAGTCACATATTCCATTCAGTGTCTTTCACCGCCGTTTAACAGCCTATTCTGTGTACTCTGCAGAGTTGCAGAATTATAAGAAATACTGTTAAGTTTTCAAACTCAAATATTAAAGTCACATATTCCATTCAGTGTCTTTCACCGCCGTTTAACAGCCTATTCTGTGTACTCTGTACAGTTCCAGAATTATAAGAAATACTGTTAAGTTTTCAAACTCAAATATTAAAGTCACATATTCCATTCAGTGTGTTTCAACGCCGTTTAACAGCCTATTCTGTGTACTCTGCAGAGTTGCAGAATAGTAAGAAATACTGTTAATTTTTCAAACTCAAATATTAAAGTCACTTATTCCATTCAGTGTGTGTCACCGCAGTTTAGCAGCCTATTCTGTGTACTCTGCAGAGTTGCAGAATAGTAAGAAATACTGTTAATTTTTCAAACTCAAATATTAAAGTCACTTATTCCATTCAGTGTGTGTCACCGCAGTTTAGCAGCCTATTCTGTGTACTCTGCAGAGTTGCAGAATAGTAAGAAATACTGTTAAGTTTTCAAACTCATATATATTAAAGTCATATATATCGTGTAAGATGAAGAAGGCGGGTAAAAAGGGACGGGGAAGTGGACGTGATCCTGAAAGTTCAGGGCGCGGGTCAGGACGCGGAGAAACTGTGCCTGGTGCCAGAGCACAAGAAAGAAAGACATCCACCATACCTAGCTTCATGTCTGATTTCACAGGGCGTCGCAGGACATCACTCTCGAGGTCCGACCAGTGCGAACAGGTGGTCGGTTGGATGACAGCTGATACTGCTTCCAGTCGGTTAAGCACCACCCTGTCTTCCACCAAGTCCACTCTCAGTAGCCAAGAGTCTGGTCAACATAATCCTCACTCTGATCATCCTTCCTCCCACCATACACGGTCTGGTCAAAGAAGTGATCCCACACTGGGATATAGTGATGAGCTCGTCTCATCACCAATCCTTCATTTGACCCTCTCTCCAAGCACGCTTGCAGAGGAACATGACATCTTGTGCCCTGATTCACAACCTCTAGAGGCTACCCAATCACAAGAAGATGACAGATGTGAACGGCATTTAAGGTCAAAGGAAGTAGTGGATGATGATGATGATGATGAGACACAGTTGCCATTAAATCAACCACTATTTCCTTCTCAAGACCTTGTTGAGGAGAATGTTATACAGTTGTCAATGACTGAGTATGTGGTGGGATCAAGACTTGAGGAGGATGATCAGAGTGAGGAAGTGGAGGAGGACTTGGTGGACGATGAGGTGACTGACCCCACCTGGGAAGGTGTAGAGCCGAGCGATGACAGCAGTCCTGAGGGTGAGCCATCTGCAGCACCGCAACAGGCTGGAAGAGGCAGTGGTGTGGCTACAGAAAGAAGGCGGACCGCACCAAACCGGCCCGCAAATGTTCCACGGAGCACCCCCTTGCGTAAATCTACCTTGCCAAGGGGTAGGTGTTCCGCGGTATGGCGTTTTTTTAAGGAAAGTGCGGACGACAAAAGATTTGTAGTTTGCAACCTGTGCCACACCAGAATGAGCCGAGGCATGAACACTAGAAACCTCACCACCACCAGCATGATCCGACACATGGCATCCAAGCACCGTAGTAAGTGGGAGGAACGCCTGGATCGCCCATCTGTGTCTGCAGGCCACACCACTGCCTCCTCTTCCCCTGTTTTCGGTGCCGGCCAATCGCCTGTCGAAGGCGCAGGCCCGCATACCTCCCGCCCTGCACCTGTACCATCTGAAGCACCATCAGCGACCACATCCACTTCCCTGTCCCAGCACAGCGTCCAAATGTCGTTACCCCAGGCATTTGAGCGCAAGAGAAAATACCCAGCCACCCACCCACAGGCCATAGCACTAACCTCACACCTTTCAAAATTACTGGCCATCGAAATGCTGCCATTTAGGCTTGTGGACACTGAGTCCTTCCGCAGCCTGATGGCAGCAGCTGTCCCTCGGTACGCGGTCCCCAGCCGCCACTACTTTTCCCGGTGTGCCATCCCCGCATTACACCACCATGTGTCCCGTAACATCACCCGTGCCCTGACCAACGCAGTTACTGGGAAGGTCCACTTAACGACTGACACATGGACAAGTGCTTGTGGCCAGGGACGCTACATTTCCCTGACGGCACACTGGGTGAATGTCGTGGAGGCTGGGAGCGACTCGGACCCTGGGATGGCACGGGTGCTACCCACGCCGAGGATTGCGGGCCCTACCTCCATCAGGGTTTCCACCAGCACCTACGTTATTGGCTCCTCCTCCTCCGTTTCCACCTCCGAATTCTCTACACACACCGCCACTCCCCCATCAGCCAGTAGCTGGAAGCAGTGTAGCACTGCAGTGGGGAAGCGTCAACAGGCCGTGCTGAAGCTGATCTGCCTTGGGGACAAACAGCACACGGCCTCAGAGCTGTTGCAGGGGATTAGTCACCAGACCGAGCAGTGGCTCTCGCCACTCAACCTGCAAGCAGGCATGGTTGTGTGTGATAATGGGCGTAACTTGGTGGCGGCTTTGGAGCTCGGCAAGCTCACACACGTACCATGCCTAGCGCATGTATTTAATTTAGTGGTGCAGCGATTTCTAAAAACCTACCCCAATGTGCATGATCTCTTGACCAAGGTGCGCCGCGTGTGTGCACATTTCCGTAAGTCATCTACAGCTTCGGCCGGCCTGTTGAAGCTGCAGCAGCGCTTACAATTGCCAGCTCACCGGCTGCTGTGTGACGTGAGCACGCGCTGGAACTCCACCTTCCACATGTTGGCCCGGCTTTGTGAGCAGCAGAGGGCAGTAGTGGAGTACCAGCTGTTACACGGTCGTCGCCTCTCCGTTCAACTTCCTGTAATCAGAAGTGAGGAGTGGGAATGGATGTCAGACCTCTGCGAGGTTTTACGCAATTTTGAGGAATCGACACAGATGGTGAGCGGCGATAACGCTATTATCAGTGTAACCATCCCACTTCTGTGTCTACTGAAACGCTCGCTGCTCACAATTAAAACCGACACTTTGCATGTGGAAGAGGTGGAAATGGGGGAGGAAGAGCTTACACAAGGTGATAGCCAGAGCACCCTCACTTCGTCTTCTCAGCGACAATTGGAGGAGGCGGAGGAGGAGGAGGAGGAGGAGGAGGAGGAGGAAGACACGGTTGCCTCCGCTACAGAGGGTAGCCATGGAACTTTAGTTCCATCTCTTCAGCGTGGGTGGGCAGAAGAGGAGGAAGAGGATGAGGATATTGAGAGTCAGCCTCCTGGTGAGGACAGCGAAATCTTGACTGTTGGTACTCTGGCACACATGGCTGACTTTATGTTAGGCTGCCTTTCCCGTGACCCACGCGTTGTACGCATTTTAGACAACACGGATTACTGGGTGTTCACCCTTCTGGACCCCCGCTACAAAGAGAATTTCTCATCTCTCATTCCTCCGGTGGAGAGGACAAGCAAAATGGTGCAATACCAGAAGGTTCTTGTTGAAAAATTGCTCCAAAATTTTCCATCTGACAACGCTGGCGGCAGAGTACGTGCTACCTTGGCCAACCGAGAAGGGGCGAAAAGGGGAGCACACAGCAGTTCCGACAAAGGCAGGGCAACACTCTCCAAGGCGTGGGACACCTTCATGACACCCCGCCAGCACCCTCACCCTGATGCGCAGCCTAGTGTCACAAGGAGGGAAAAGTTTTGGAAGATGGTGAAGGAGTACGTAGCAGACCGTGTCAGCGTCCTCAATGATCCCTCTGTGCCTTACAACTACTGGGTGTCCAAGCTGGACACGTGGTATGAACTGGCACTCTACGCCTTGGAGGTGCTGGCCTGCCCTGCCACCAGCGTTCTGTCTGAGCGGGTATTTAGTGCTGCTGGTGGCATCATAACAGATAAGCGTATCCGCCTTTCCACCGACAATGCTGATAGGTTGACACTTATAAAAATGAACAAGGCCTGGATTTCCCCTGACTTCTCCACTCCACTGGAGGAAAGCCCCGGGGGAACATAAACTCACTTTATATATGTTATTTACAATGATGGGAATACTCTGTATTCCCATTCACCCCTTCCACCCCAAAAACGGGTATATGGTTGACTCTTAATGTTCTCATCCTCCTCCTCCTCTTCCATATGCCCTGGGATATAATTTTTATATAGGGCCAGCTCACCAGCGTGCCCTGGGATATAATTTTTATATAGGGCCAGCTCACCAGCGGGCCCTGTGATATAATTTTTATATAGGGCCAGCTCACCAGCGGGCCCTGTTTGCCAATTTTTATATAGGTCAGCTCACCAGCGGGCCTTCTCATATAATGTTTTATTGGGTCAGCTCTCTAGCGGGCCCTCTCATATAATGTTTTATAGCGTCAGCTCACTAGCGGGCCTTCGCATATAATGTTTAGGATGGTCAGCTCTGCAGCAGACCCTCACCCATAATGTTTTAGATGGTCAGCTCAGCGCACGTTTCCCTCTTAATCATGGCCTCAGTTCTGAAAATCAAGGAAATTTTTGGGAGAATTTGCCTCTGCGCACGTTTCCCTCTTAATCATGGCCTCAGTTCTGAAAATCAAGGAAATTTTTGGGATAATTTGCCTCTGCGCACGTTTCCCTCTTAATCATGGCCTCAGTTCTGAAAATCAAGGAAATTTTTGGGAGAATTTGCCTCTGCGCACGTTTCCCTCTTAATCATGGCCTCAGTTCTGAAAATCAAGGAAATTTTTGGGATAATTTGCCTCTGCGCACGTTTCCCTCTTAATCATGGCCTCACTTCAGAAAATCGATGAAATTTTTGGGAGAATTTGCAGATGATATACAAGTAAATATACAGCAAATACTGTTTGGTAACAATTTTTCGCCTAAAGTCGTTTTTATTTTCCTTTTTGTGTGTTTTACGGTCAGTCTGTAAAAATGGCGTACTACGGGCGAAAGATCGTTCCCAGCAGCGATGTTGGAGTCCAAGGTGCATCCAGACATCCTCCCTATGCTGTCCCTGAACCATTTCTGTAGTGTTTCCATCTTTTTCTGCCCTTTTCCTATGGACCAGGCACCCTCCCCTCATCAGAGCAGGGGGTGCCTGGTGTAATGCTCGAGTCCTCCCATTGACTTCAATGGGGCTCGGGTGCTCGGCCGAGCACTCGAGCCTCAGGGGGTGCTCGGTCAGAGCACCCGAACATCCGAGCATTGGGGTGCTCGCTCATCACTAGTAATGGTGAAGAAGCTGGTGGGACTATTGTTAGGGGAGTGGTAAGAGAAAGCATTTGAGAGCATCCAGACTAGAGGTCAAGGGAGCACACACCATTTCTCTGGCTCTGAGGGTCCTCCCCTTCCCTTCACTAAAGTGTCCAAGTGGAACATGAGGCAAATATAGTTGCTGATACCTTTATTGGCTAGCTAAGCAGATTTAGGATGCAAGCTTTCAAGATCTTATGTCTCTTCCTCAGGCATGTTATGCAGATAAATATGAAAACATCTCTTATATACAAGTACACATTGCATTGTTTAGAATGGAAATCAGATAAGAAAACTCAGTCCAGATCCAGATACTTTGATCAATCAATGGTAAATTGCAATCTTCCTCTGAGGATTTAGAGCTATTTATGATCCCAGTTTGACTGTTGGAAAGGTTAAAAGTGGAACGTGATCCTGAAGAGGCCAGAACTGGGGTTGGGGGAGAGCAGGTGCAGAATTAATACCACCACCACCAGCAGGAGCACAAATCTGCTGCCTGTGCCTACTGCTACTGCTGCCAGTCTGCTTTCTTCAGACCAAAAAGAAATAACAAATGTGACATTAGGTGACCCTCTGTCACATTGCTCGTCACCTTCTACAAGCAGCAGTGAGATGTCTGTAATAGAGCAGCAGCACGTAGGGACTGGTGGTGTTGGTGGTGATGGAGAAGCTGGGATGGAGGTGGTGGAGAAGCTGGGATGGAAGAGACATTGATGGCCTTTTTAGTAGAAACTGAGAAGGAATGGGAGACATTTATGAGGCTGAGCACCACCACCACCACTAGCAATGAGCTTTTGGAATTTGCTGAATTTGCAACTGTTCTAATTCCTTTTGCTGATGAGTTGCAAGGGCAGCAGGATGCTGATGAGCAAGCTAGTGTGCCACAGACCACTGTGGACACAGTGAGAATGGGGTCAACAAGTGATGCGGGACTAGAACAGGTTCCACTTGCCAGCAGTAGCAATACTCCTGGTCCTAGTTGCAGTGCTGAATCTGAGGCAGTAGCAGCAAAATCAGCAACATCATCCACTGCCAGCACAGACAGTGAAGGGGAATGTGGATGTCATGGTTTGACTAATCTGGTCTAACACTTGCCTATTGATTGCTGCTCCCTTCACTTCATTGTGTCAGGCTGAGTCAACTGATGCTGCCTTGCTCTCATTTTCCATGGTTACTCACCTGACTGTTATCAGCTAACCCCTTCCAGGGTATTTTAAGCAGCTAGGCTCACTTTCTCCTTACCCTTGTGTCTGATTCTGGCTGCAAGTGCGTTCTCCTGGCTCCTGACTCCTGGCTTGTTCCTGACATCGCTGATCTCAGTATATTCCTGACCCTGGCTTGTCTGAGTACCTGTCATGGTTCCTGACTTTGGCTTGTATTTTGGTTTATGTTCCTGGATCACGATTTTGTTTTGTTTGCTTTTGTTATTTTAATAAAGGTGTTTTGCATTTTACATTTTTGTGTCTGTCTGGTTCCTGGTCCCTAACAGTGAAGGAGAAGAAGAAAGAGGCCATTCTTCTCCACCTGTTCCCTATCCCTATCCCCTGAAGTCATGAGTGTAGGACTATTTTTCTCTTGAGGCAGGCACAGTGCAGTCATCACCAACGGCACTGTGCACAATTTGTGACAAGACAGTGAGAAGTGGAAAGGAGGGAACTATCACAGTGCCTGTGATTCCTGTCACTCTCAGTTGTGGCTGTCACTGATTTGCTGACTGAGTTTGACCCGCCTCCTGATGACCTTTTTATACCTGGCTATCACATCTGTCAGATGCCCTTTCGTGGTGTTCCTGAGCCAGTAGTGCTGTTGCTGTGTTCCTGTATTCTGAGTTCCTGTGTACCGATTCGGCTTGTCCTGACCATTCTCCAGTGTACCTGCTTGTGTATGACCCGGCTCGTCTGCGTACCACCCTTGGATCCTGACCCGGCTAGACTGACGTTCCTGCTTGTGTATGACCCGGCTTGTATGACTGCCTCCTACGTGCTCCGACCCGGCCCGGCTGACTTCCTGCTCCGAAGATCGACTTCCAGCTTGTTCCAGTGACCTGCGTTCCAGTTGTCGCCGCCGCAACATTTCCAGTCTCTGCTGCCCACGTCAGTGTGACTGCCTTGCCTGGTGCTTCCCTCGATTAAGTGCTGTGCCTCGTTACTTGTGCAGAGCTGTGTGTATTCTGTGGGCCTTCCTCTCCGTGCAGAGCCTTGCAGTAGCGCTGAAGCCTCGAGTAAACGTGCATTTTAACTCTTGCAGTGCTGCCTCGAATTCACTCTCTCTATCTCCTGTACGAGCCTCATTACCAGTGATACTACTGCTGAGTTGGCCGCTCTCCGTCGGCAACTCTAGTTTACCACTGCAGAGTGTTCACATAGATTGGGCCGTTTGGGCGCTCAAGGCTGTCCGGTATTGGTTACTGACGATATTATTGATACAGAATGTTGGCAGAAAGGCTTCAGTGTTGGCTTATCCGGTACTACGCCCGAGGGGGCTAGTGGCTCTTGTTGTATTATTACTGCATTCGATTACACCTGAGGAGGCTGTTAGCTCTTGCATTGCCGGCCGGTTTCCGTTACGCCCGTGGGGGCTATTTGCACCTGCACAAACGAAAGCAGTTCCTGTAACTACGCCCATGGGGGCTAAGTTGTTTCCCATTCTGCTTACTATCCAACACCTTGGCAAGGCAGCTCGATCCGCAGCACTTGATGAACATTGTCTGTACAGCACAGCCTTTTTAACATCCAGGGCGTGTCAAACCTCCACATCTGAGACAGACTGTTATTTGGACATTAACCCCTTGGGGGTCAATATCATCCTTGTGCATACTGTTTTGCATTTATGTCTATTGTGCTATTACCTTTGTAATCTCTCAGTTTACTTTACCTGTATATTACCTACCGCCTCTAGAGGGCGTACTTGTGCATTATTCACTTTAATAAAGTGTGTTTTATTTTCACTTACTGGTCTGAGAGTCCTAAAAACCGTAACAGGAACGAGGTTTGGCACAACCACCCTGATATCACACATAAAAAACAGACACCATAACATTTACATCAAACATGTTAAAGACAAACACCCACCACAGAAATCAAGCACCGCTGTTACTGTACCCCCTGACTCTCCAGAAAGCCAGTAAGAGGTGAGGTGGAGATAAAAGAGGATAAAGAATAGAGAAACCAAGACAGAGACTGGGCATTCCATGATGCATGAAACAACTAGCTCACCATCACCTCCTTCCTCTAGGATAACTACATCTTCTGCCATTCCACCTTGTTCATTGTTACCTCCCCCGCCAAATGATAGCCATTCTGTTGATGTTAGGATGTGGCAGTTCATCTCCTCGCCCATTGCACACTGTGTGGTGCACTGACCACACATGCCAGTGTGGTGGAGGAGAATCGCAAGCAGGGCATCAAAAGTCAACTGAGGAGATTCCATCCCACATAATATACTAAGTTGCTGGCAGGGAGGGTTCATCATTACTATTAAACTGTCAGCAAGTTGTCATGTGTCCTTAGCCGGTTGCGGACAAGGGGTATAGTGACAGCGGCTGTACTTAGGTTCTGGTGTCATGGTGTTTGGATACTGCTCTGCCCCCAGATGTTATTTACCACACACACACACACACACACGGTGCACATTGCAGTTGCTGATGAGAGCCACAGTTCCTGCTCTCAAGGGAAAAATGTATATTCTAATAACAACACACCCATGATTTTTGAAGAGGGGCAGGTGGAGAAGAATTATTGGCCAATTTCTTCTTTTCTCCACATATACTGGGGGCTACTTACTGTGCTGCTACTGCCTCAGATGCATCACTGGTGCTAGTCATGGCAAGTGGAAACGTCATCATCCATCAACCATGTTACTGCAGTTGTTGATCCCATTCCCTCTGAGATGCCTAATCATCCTGCTGCTTAAACAACTCAGCAATGGCAGCAAGAACAGCAGTCAAAATTCTGCATCTACATCAGGGCATTTGACAATGGCCAGTGGCCACTGGCCAACAGGAAACCATCTGCTGGCACTAGGCCAGTAGTAATTTTTTTTCTCAGGGCTTGTGCTTTAATAAAAAACATAGTTCTACAAAAAAAATATTTATGGGGTTTGTTTCCAACAAGCCTATGTCATACAAATCAATATTTCTTCTGGGCTTGTGCCTCTAATAAGTTTAAGTCCTACAAATCAATGTTTCCACAGGGCTTGAGCCTCTAATAACAAATCTAACAAATCTTCCTCTACAAAATACTCTGTCAAGTTAAGTATTTGGCTATCCTAGTGGCAGCTTATTTCAGGGGGTTCCTGTCTCTATAATTTTACATACAAATTTCTTATTTTATTTATTTATTTATTTTTTATTTATTAACTGCCCCCCCCCCAATACCAGTCAATAAACCCCCCAAAACAAATTCCCTGTTCAACTGATTCATTCCCCAGACTCCACCCACCAACACAGGCATCCTCTTCAGACCCCTTTTTTACCATGTCTTTTGGGGGGTTTTATTTGTATTTAGGATTTATTTTTTATTAACTGCCCCCCAATACCAGTAAATACCCCCCCAAAACAATTCCCTGTTCAACTGATTTTTCCCCTCACCCCACCAACACAAGCACCCTTGTGCCCTTTTTTGTACTATGGCTTTGAATTTAAAAAATATTTGCTATGTGTTGTGTATAAATTCAATGTTCCCATTGATTTCAATGGAATGAGCTAGGTGAAAAAAAGAGGAAAATTGGCACTTTTCACAGGAAATTATTCGCCAAGCGTGAGGTGCCATTATTCACCGATTTCAGTTTGAGGTGAAAATTTTAGCCTATCTCTACTCCTACATCCCTCCCATTCACCATCTCCCTCCTGCCCATTCATCAAGCCTTTCCTCGTTCCCTACCTTTCGCCATATACTTATTCCCTCCAAATCACCACCTGCTACATCCCTACTATTCACCAACTCCTTCTGCCTTCCCTCCCTCCCATTCTTCAAGCCTGTCCTTCCTCCCTAACCTTCGCCATATACTTGTGCCCTTCAATTCACTGCTTTGCCTCTTGATCTTTCTGTCTCTCCCTTTTGGCTCTTCAAATCCCCCTCCCTCTGTGTGTTTGTTTGTTTGTTTGTAATCTTTTGCGTGCCAGTGCATTGGGTGCCTCTTTGGCATTGTGAAGCAATGCATTGGATACCCCTCTGGCACTTGAAGAGTTAAACCACATGGGCAATGCTGTGGCACGTTTGCTAGTATTGTATACATTGAGAATACACACTGTTCCATAAAATTCAGATATATCTGGCCATTCCACTCTTTATTGGATAGGTTAAACAATGGTCTTAGACTGCACTCCTAGGTCTGTTGGAACAAATCAGTGGAGTAATTCTGGGACATGCTATCTGTAGCATTTCAGAAATCCAGAGATAAACTGACAAACTAAATCATACTTGCGTCCAATTTGTTATAACATTACTGGATACATAGGAAACAAATACAAATTCTGGGGTTTTAAACTAGGAATATTTGGAGATATCTCCAACACCTTGCTTTGCAATGCATTACAGACATCTCTAGCATTCAAGAAGTTAAAAGCCCAATTAAATCAATAGGAATTTATATTTGCATTTTACAGTGCAGGTATTTTGTTCAAAAATTGTTTCACTTGTATCTTTGTGCATAAGGCCAACTGGCTGTTTTTTAATAAGGGCTTAATTGCTAGTGTGACCAAGCCTTAGCTTATGAAAACAACACAGCGCAGGGTTGCATATGTATCCTGCATTAAAAGGAAAGCTTAATCACATTTCACTTAATAACTTTATCATTGATTTTATCTCCAAATTCTCCCTCCGACCGCAACAG
This sequence comes from Rhinophrynus dorsalis, assembly GCA_037306005.1. Taxonomy (NCBI): domain Eukaryota; kingdom Metazoa; phylum Chordata; class Amphibia; order Anura; family Rhinophrynidae; genus Rhinophrynus; species Rhinophrynus dorsalis. The sequence goes on from CM074722.1 coordinate 171,319,200, forward strand.
AACTTTTTGATATAAAATGCAGCAATAATTTGATAATATACAATTGAGTCCAGTCTTATGCATGAAAAGGTGGAGAGATTGTGTGCTAATATTCTATTTTGCAATTTTACTATGGTATTAAACCCTCTGAGTGCCAGAAAGGTATCCAACGCAAAGTTTACAATTGAAATGCAGCCACACACAAGTGTTAAAACAGAGCTTAATTGAAATGATGCCACACAAGTGATACTACAGAGCTTACAGATGAAACTGAGCTACAGTACTAATACCACAGAGCTTACAATTGAAATTACGCTACACTAGTGATTCCACAAAGCCTACATCTAAACATAGTGCACTAATAATACTTTGGCCCACCAAATTGTTTGTTTGTTTATAATTGTATTTGATGCTTAAAAATAATACCTAAAGACTGCAATCCAAAAAGGCTGCATCAGAGAGTCTGAATTATGTAGAACAGGGATGGCCAGATTTTAAGAATCTATTTTTTGTTAGTCATGTTAATATCATCTACTGCATTACCAACAAGCAATCACTCTCCAACACCTTTTTTGGTCGGTGAAGTTTAAGCCCCCACCATCACCACCACCACCACCACTGCTCTCTTTTATATTCATTGTAAATTTCCTGCCTCATCCATTTTTGCTACCCCCATACTGATATTCTTCCCTATACTTTCTGCCACAATCTGCCTATTTGCTTTCCATTTCCCATTGGTATCCCAGTTGTTATTCTGCATATCAAGCATAGTACAAGTCAGTATAGAATAACAGCATGGAGACAGTGTGGAATGGGAAGAAAAGAGGCAGTGAAACAGGGATGGTTAGGTAGGTAGGAGCAGGAATGACAGACATTGACTGTGAGAATAAAGGGGAAAGAACATGGCAGGGAAAGAGCGTGACAGGAAGGATGCAGGTGGTGCTGCAGTGGCTACTACAACTATGCTGTTAGACTGCAACTACCATGATTCTCAATCAGTAAACAGCTGTCTCGGGATAAATAACAGGTTGCTCAGCCTAAATTCATGTATGTATGTAGAACAGTACCTCATGCTGATGTACATTCATACCCCAGGCCACTTCACACATATAAACATACACAGGCACACCTCTGATACATACACATGAACATTTGCACCCTAGGGAACATTTCACAGACATACATTCACACATATTTATTTATTTTTTTTCCACAGATGCACAGGCATATTTATAATACTGAGATATTATTATTTCTTACAATGTAGCAGTAGTATCTCGCTCACCTTTATGCACTCTACTACAAAGTAGCATATCTCCTGAAGTTGCCGCATCCACTATGTTTCAATCAGAACATGAAATGGCAACAGAATAGGACAGTTTGCAGACAGATGAACTACACGTACACAGTATGATACTCCAGCCTTGTTCCACTGGTAGCCACAGAACAACACATATACTGTCTGATAACCCAGACTTCTTCCACTGGTAGCCACAGAAAAACAAAAACAATGACTGATACCTCACAGAACCACACACATACACTTCATAACACCCCAGCCTTGTTTCACTGGCCACTGGTAACCACAGACCCACACATACAATGAGAGTCTAGCACTGGCACCAGGACCACACATGCATGCACTGTCTGATACTGTCTGATACCCCTATGTTGTGCCACTGGCTGCACCAGAACCAAACATACACTGACTGATACATAGCCTTGCTGGACAATCCACTATGATGTGGGTTTTCCTACTCATGGAACCTCTCTATCGACTTCATGTGCATTTTCCTGATACTTCTGGTTGGCTATGTCACTTATACAGGTCACAACATAGCCAATAGGAAGAATAAGGGACATATGCATGAAGCTGCTGGACTGGCTTCATACTGAATAGATCAGCTGTACATGAGAGTGTGTTGCAGGACTGCTGGGCATCACTGGCTACAATAATACTGTTGTACTGCTAGTGGATCAACAAGCGGGAGGAGGGAGAGAGTTGCGAGTGGCCCAATAAAACTCTAGTTGTTGGGCAGGATCAGAGTATCAGCACAGCAGGAGTGATGCAGCAGCCTGCTGGGTCGTCCCAACGTATTGAATATGTATGCCACAAAATTTGCTGGGCTGACAGCTAGGCATTCACACACCTACCACTGGCAGCAAGTGGCAGATGGTGGGAGGCTGTGGCCAACCAGCCACGATTTATGACCCAGTAATTGCCCCCCTGCCTCCTTGCTCCTCTGGCTAGTCCACCCACTGGATTGGCGTATAGATAGAAGGATATTAGAATAACACATTATTAAAAAAAATCTCTGGAAAGGTTACCAAACATTTCTTAGTGTTGTAAGGTAAAAACTGAATAATTCTGAGACACACCAGCAGCATCATAGGGAACCCCCCCATAAATCCCATTAATTTAAATTGAGTGTTTAACTGCTTGAATGCTAAAGTGGTCACATTTCTTCACATAAAAGGATTTATTAGCACCAGTTAAGAGACAATTATACTTAGAAGCAGTTTTATTAACACATTCTAAGTTATTAAACAGAGAGACTAATATCAGTCACACTGAGTAAAAATATCTTTTTAATTCTCTCCTCTCACCCCTTTTACTGAGGTCAGTACATTCTTCAGGGGCTTGGTTGCTATGGCAATGTAAACAATGTTAATTGTATCCACATTAACACAACTCACACAGACTAATGTCTCCATGTATGTGAGCACTTATCATGTTGCCATGGCAACCAAGCTCCTGCAAGTTAGTCATCCAAACCAGCATAAGATGCTGATATCAGAAAAAGGGGCGAGGAAATTGAAAATGATAATATATTTTAACTACGTATCACTCACACTCTTTAATTTTGTAGAATTAATGAATAGTAATTTTGAATCATTACTATTTTTTTAACATCTGGATTTTTTATTTTATAAATCCCCCATGGTGCAGTTGATTGGCTCCAGAATTGCTCCTCTTTCCTTTTGTGGATATGGCCCTAAATATGTGACCAGAAAAACAGAAAAAATAAAACTACCAAAAAGGAAAAGTGAAATTTTGCCTTAGCACTGACGTCTAAATAGGGAGCACAGAATTGTTCTTTGCAAAAATCACTCATCACAAAGTCCCGTGAGAAATGTATTTGGTTTTTATAGATGATGGCTTGGGGTGCATAGCAGAAGAAAATGTAAAATTGCCAGTATATTGTCAGTCAGTGCTCAAAACTGGGTCTGAAAGTCATTTTTAGAATGCAGTCTTTGAGTTGCAAGTGACAAACTCACAGTTTGAATATTTTGGGTAACGCTTATACTATCACCATCTTCACTTACTTTGTAAATGTTTTTTGAAGCGCATTGAAAGCAAACAGTATTATGCTAATATATAAACTGCTGAGATTAATCTTGAGCACTGACACTAGAAAGAGACTGTGCAATGGTGGGACAAAGTTCCATGGACTATATACGCAAAAGAAAAGTAGAACTATTCTGTGGCGTATTAACCCTTTGAGTGCCAGAGTGGGTATGCAATGCATTGCATACCCCTCTGGCACTCAAAGGGTTAACTGTACCTTGCGGGGTTGATTCTGTCACTAAGGTGAAGTATGCAGTTGTATATTTATTTAATGGAGCTTTTAAAACATTTAATGAAAGTGTGGTCCAAAACATTGCTTTCCAGTGTGTTGGAGACCCTCTCCCCATGCAGTTAGGGTGTCGAAAGCCCCACATAAACTCATATAACTTTTTCCCCCTAAGGAGCAGAAAGTTTGCCTCAGATTTGTGCAAATGAAACAATGTTTTACCCACAATGCATTGCTTTGAAACACATTGTGTACCCCTCTGGCATTCAAAGGGTTAAGAGCAACAGCAGTCATAGTTTTAGAGATATAGCCCATACAGCACAGCACTTCTGATAAAGAAAAGTTATTGTTAACCCCTCAAAGTTGAGAGGTCTCAAATGCATTGCTAGAAATGCATATAACAGTTGCATCCCTTTATAGTTTTCCATCAGAAAAATCTGCACTGTTCCAATGACCACAAACAAAATATTCAGTTTTCCAGGTAAGTTGCTTTGACAATACAGAGTTTGCATTATTTTTTGAAAACTTTGATGATCATCACTGAATCTTTGCATAACACTAGCACTGAAATCCATGGGAAAAGTCATAAAAGTTTGTTAGCAGAAAAAATATGAAGATCTCCAGACACGCTGTTCTGACTTTCCATAACCTTGAAGATACTCCCCTTTGTATGATCTGCAAAGCTCATGCATGATCTGAGATAAGTTGTAGATCATCAAATATTTAAGATCACAGATATATGTTGAGACAAATGTTTGGTTTTATACATACACTACCATTCAAATGTTTGGGGTCACTTCAGAAAGTCCCTTGTTTACCATGAAAACATACATAAAATAATTGCAAAATGAATAGGAAATACAGTCAAGATGTTGACACGGTTATAAATAATGATTTTTAATTTAAATAATAATTGTGTCCTTCAAACTTTGCTTTCGTCGAAGAATCCTCCATCTGCAGCAAATGTAGATATTCCATTAAAAATCAGCCGTTTCCAGCTACTATAGTCATTTACACCATTAACAATGTCTACATTGTATTTCTGATCCATGTTATGTTTTTTTAATGGACAAAATTTGCTTTTCTTTCAAAAAACAAGGTCATTTCTAAGTGACCCCAAACTTTTGAATGGCAGTGTATAGGTCGACATTAAAGGGACAGTAATGTCCCATAAAAAATGTTTATAGTTTTTAGTGCTTAAAAAATTAAACTATATGCCACAAATCCTCTCTCTCAAACCACTATGGTTTGAGAGATATTCGCATTCAAAGGTCCCCCCTCCCTCCCCTTCTCCTCACGTCAGCACTGTGCTGACAGCAGGAGATCCCGGTCCGGGGACCAGCCGGCTGCTCTGCAGCAGAGCTGAAATCGTGTTGCTGGAAAATAATTACTTCATTGGAAAGGTCTACAAAGTGTGCCTGGTTTGCAAGCACACTGTAGACCATTCCTATGAGGTAATTCATTTTAAATAAAGCAATTTCGGCTCTGCTGAAGAGCCTCCTCGTGTTGGCCGACACAGATCTCCTGCTGTCAGCTTTACAGCTGACAGGAGAAGGGGAGGGAGGGGGGGACTTTGAATGTGAATATCTCTCAAACCATAGCAGTTTGAGAGATAAAATTTGCAGCAAATAGTTTAATTTTTTTAACCACTACAAAGCTATAAGGATTTTTTATGGGACATTACTGTCCCTTTAATCAAGGTTGAACAACCCTTGGCTTACCAGTTGCTGGGGACTACAATTACCATCCACATCCAGGAGTTGCTGGTTGGGGTTATTGAGAGGTACTTTCCTCAAAGCTGGCATAGATACATGGAGTGAGATAAATGGAGGATTGCAAGATGACAAGAAGATAGAAAATGGTGAATGCAGGGACCTGTGGATATGGCTCCAGTCCTAGAGCCAGTTAGACAAATGTGATTTACTGTGTATTTGAAGCAAGAGGGTTAAAAGAAGTTTAAATATAACAAGTGTTGCAGTTATGTGACATTCTGACACAGAAGTTGCTAAGTGCAGAAGATAAGAACTTTGAAAACTATAAAGGGATGCAACAAGAGGCTTTGTTTAAAAATTAAATGTAGATTATATTTGGTAACAATTTAATTTATAATGTTACCACATTATTCGCATATATAATTTACAGTATATTTACAATGTTTGAGAATATTAGGTGTTGTTTTTCTGTTCTTGTACCAAGAGGTCAACAACATTAAATGGGATCTTTAGTGTCAGATGTGAACGTGTACATAAAGGGTTAGTAGTACTCTGTTTTATCTTTATTTTATTTTGTAGGCATTAAAAAAACATGACGAACGATATAAGTCGTATCTCTCAAACCTTTATGGTTTGAGAGATATTCACAAGCAAAGTTTCCCCTCACTGACCAAAACAGTCGAGTCTGCCATCTAGCTGTCAGATTTGAAATCCGGTCCGCGGACAGCCGTGGCTCTACAGCAGAGCCGTGATCGCGAGATATAAGAAGAACTACTTCATTTGAATAGTCTACAAAGTGTGCCTGGTTTGCAAGCACACTTTTTAGACCCTTCCAATTAAATAGTTATTTTTATATCTTGCGATATCGGCTCTGCTGAAGAGCCACTGGTTGATCTGCAGATCAGATTCCAAATCTGACAGCTAGATGGCAGACTTGACTGTTTTGGTCAGTGAGGGGAAACTTTGCTTGTGAATATCTCTCAAACAATAAAGGTTTGAGAGATAAGACTTATATCGTTCTTCATGTTTTTTTAATGCCTACAAAATAAAATAAAGATAAAACAAAGTATTACTATCCCTTTAAGTTTCTTAGGGAAAGAGTATTTTATCTGGAATATCCTAGTCCTTCTTAATGAATCTGTTTACTACCTCATGGACAGAAGACTTTATGCATTTTCTTGTATCCTAGGTGATTAACATCATTAACAGACCTTAGCTTATCCTTATCCTTAAGATCCATTTACTCACATACAGCTTTAATAAGAACATCAATATTTTCTGAAAATATGTCCTTTCTAGAGCCCTACTAAGAGGGAGCAACCCTTCCACAACACAGCAACACAATGGATGGCCTCTGCAGAGCAAAGCAAAAGTAATTGTTCTGGGTCCCCATGAAAAATAAAAAGAGGGACATAGACCTTAAAAAAACAGCATTATATCCTGGGTAAGACAGGGAATATGTGGGGGTTAGTGTGGAACAGTGGTTCTCAATCTTTTTTTGCTTGGGGCACCCCTAACACTTAATCTAGAACATTCAGGGCACCTCTAACATATTTAATGTACTTTATCAAGGGCATAATGATGGGTACAATACATAAATATACAGTTATTGTTAGGTCGTATAATCATAATAACAAAACTAAACATATTATGCATAACAATTTCTATAAATCTTTATTTAAAAATCCATTTTTGTTAGTCTTTATAGAAAACACAGGGCACCCTAAGTTGATGTCCGTGGCACACCAAAGTGCCACAGTGCCCTGGTTGAGAATCACTGGTGTGGAAGGTCCTTTTAAAGGGTGTTTCCTGTTCTAACTAGGGAGTAGGGCCTCTGTCAAGTGTGCTGCTTTGAGGCTCTGAAGTAAAATCTATTTCGGCTCCTTTTTCAGAATGAAATCATATTCGTACATACCCACCAAAAATGTTGCAAACCTCTTTAGCATTCAAAGGGTTAAAACCCCAATTTAAATCAGTGGTATGTTTTATTTGCTCCTTGTTGTGCAGTTAGTTTGCCACAGAATTGCTGTGATTCTAAACGGATCAGTCTCAGAGAGTGTAGATAATAAAGCATCAATGAGTCACATGAGCATTTAATAAATGTAAATATTTACTCAGAACCAGCTTTTTCAATTAATAGTTTTGTTTCCAATTAAACTATTTGCAAGCTATGCTGTAAATCTGTAACTCAAAGTACACATTAGTGTTCTGTTTCTTCTCACATTAGTAACTGGAAATGCATAGGGATTTTTTTCTAACAAATGTGTTTTCTTTAGTGAAAGCTGAAAATGTGTAACTCTGTGGTACACAGGAAAACAAGTAAATATTTAATATGTCAGCACCTGCCATGTAGTTTCTGGCTATTGCACCAGTGCCCATTGTGGCTTCTACTCTAACCAATTTCATTACAGAATAATGGGAAAATAATAAGTCATTTCACACCCCATCTGACCATTATACAATAATAGCAAGATTTTGTGCAAGGGTATAATGTTATGCCCATCTGCAATCACAGTCTCTTTGCAAAAATCTCAATTCACACTTCACATGCAGCTAACCCTGTTACCATGTCTTCTCAAACCCATCAGTATTGCAGCTGCATGATTTCACAGCCTAACATCTTAAAATTCATCCCTTTGGCACCTTTGTACCACTGCGGGTCAAGAAATCGCATCCAGCCAGGAATAATTAAGGGGCACCCAGATGTTTAGTTTACTCTCTTTAAACCTTTTCCAAAAATGCTTAATTGGTCTTGTATTGTTTCTTCATGCCATAAAGATTCATGTAAGGTGAACAAGAGCCAGCCAGAGCCTAGTTCATGTTATCTGTAGAGTGCTTTGTAGTTGAGATTTGAACAAGAGGCGTGATAATGAGTAGGTTGAGGAAAGAGAAGGTGTTATCTCATTAAGGTAATGACTTAGACATACCCACCATTACATCAGCTTGAAAATGTGGCAATTAAAGAGCACTACATGCTCTCTTGTAGACAAGGGAACAAGACAATCCTCTTGGAACCACTATGTTGGGTTAATATGTGTCACATAAAATGAATAGGTAGCATAATGCTATTTAATTCCCAACCGCAGTCCCCTTTTGCTCTGATTCATTACTTTCAGGGTCAAGACAGACCATTTGCAACTGGAATCCATTTTAGAAACCATAATATTGTATTGAACAAGCTCACACCAGATATGTAATGCAGAGCCTTATTCAAGAAGTTAAAGTGCACTTCTGGGCAAACAACCCACACATCAGGGGACAAGTAAAAATACTCCAAATCCCCATTTAAATAAAATTGTCTTTTAACCCTTTGAATGCCAGATATGTCTGTCATATATTATGTAAGAGCCCCATTAAAGTCATCAGGAATGTTTTTAATTTTCCCCCTTACCGTACGTCTTTAGCTTGTTGAAGTGGCCCTTACGAAAAAAAGCAAAAAGTGAGCAATTCAGGGACATACCAACTGCGTCATGGTGAAGTTATCAAAACTCCTGTTGATTTAACCCTTTGAATGCCAGAGGGGTACACCACACATTTCTGGCACTTAAAGGGTTACATGGGGGTTTAACTCCTTGAGTGTTAGAGAGGTATTAAATGTGTTGCTTTGTGGAGCAACACTTTGGATAACTAATTACCATTCAAAGGGTTAAAATCCAGATTTAAATAAATGGAAATTTTCATGTCCCCTATGGTGCAGTTGGTTGACCTCAAATGACAACTCTTTAGTTTTGTGGATAGAGGATGAGTGATTCTGGGGCACACTAACTACAACACTGGGCACACATAACATTTCCCCAAATTCCTCTTAATTTAAATGGGGATTTCATCCAGCAGCACTTTGCTTTGCGATGCACAGGAGACCGCTAGCATTCATGGGATTAAAAGTCCCCTTTAAATCAATGAACAATTTTATCCCAACCACCACCACCACTTGCAGCATCTCTGGAACTACTCATCTTTTACTTTCTGCATAAGGCCCTACAAAATGAATTATTAAAATGTTTATGGACAACTCTAGATAGGTAATGCAGGGACAAATATTTAAATATAAAATGTGTTATTGTGAAGTAGGAATTCAGGCTACAACATGTGGAAAAAGCACTACATCAGAAAGGAACCAGAATTAGCTTTTCACTTTGAGCAGACTGTGTTTTTTATGAAAATGTACTTTCACAAGTAGATTGCAGCATGGTCTGAGACTTGTATGGACAATTTCCCAACTACCTACACATATAATGTCAATGTATTATTTATGTATTTGTCATTGTCGCGTTGTGTTCAGGCTGATGTTGTATGTCTTTGTTTACTCTTCTATCCTAAAGCTGATGTACTAAGTTATACTGAAATCATTCTAGAGCAAACCCAGTGTACCATTGGGAAAAAATACAATTCTCAATATTTTCATTGATTTAACTGTTATAGCCCCTATAAGATTGAACTACTAGTACCAGTTCATGGTTCATTCCTATCTGTTAAGTATTGGTGTGTATGACTCCCTATGTCCCACACTGAGTTATATATGAACTGAAGTTTTATAAAGAAGGTAGTTTACCCACTAGATATAGAGCCCCTATTCAGATTCCATTGAAGCTGAAGGACCAGCGATTGGATATCTATTGGAGTGCTCTGGGTGAGGTGACAAGCCAGATCTTAGTCTAAGGGATGCCTGACGGAGGAAGGAGGGAGATACACAGATACCTGACTGAGGGTAATCCAGTGGATGTTGTGATACTGTGAGGCAAATTATTTTGCCTCCACTATATGTGAGTAGAAAATTCTGCACATACAAAAGGTGATTATACGGTGGTGGTCCATTATTGGTTTCAGCAGTCTGCATTTAGAGAGTGTGCTCCCCTCTTCTTTTTGTTTTTTCTACATGTATTGGAAGTCGATTGCCAGCAACTGATGTTGAGAGGCAGTACCGCTGAGAAGAAGTAATAAAGATACAACTCTCAAGTTTTTGTCAGTCCTAGGTTGGATAAGAAGAATTATTATAAACTTGTATTGTCTGTGGTAAATAGCGCTTGTACATAGAGGACTGTGTGTAACACACAAACCCGCACACACACACACACACATACACATTACCATCATTAAAGGGATAGTAATACTTTATTATTACTATTCCCCATATTGTAGATATTTGCAAAATAATGTAATAGCCCCCCCCCCGGTTCATCTCTCAAATCTTTATGGTTTGAGAGATAACCAAAGGCAAAGTTTCCCCTCCCTCTCCCTTCCATGAAGTCAGCGCTGTACTGACTGCAGGGATATCCGGTCTGACTTTCATCATGTGGCTTTGCAGCAGAGCCGCGATCAAGTTAGTGAAAAATAATTATTTCACTGAAACGGTCTTTTACGTGTGCTTGCAAACCAAGCACATGTAGAAGACTGTTTCAGTGAAATAATGTTTTTTTACTAACGCAATCTCGGCTCTGCTGCAGAGCCGCCTGATGAAAGTCAGACTGGATATCCCTGCAGTCAGTACAACGCTGACTTCAGGGAAGGGGGAGGGAGGGGGGAACTTTGCATTCGGTTATCTCTCAAACCATAAAGATTTGAGGGATGAACCTGGGGGCTATTAAATTCTTTTTCAAATATCTACAATATGGGGAATAGTAATATTAAAGTATTACTATCCCTTTAAGACTTTAGTACAAGCAAACCCAAAGAGCCACCCTATGACCAGATCAGGAATATACAGTAAAGTTACAATTTTCTCTGCACCTTGTTTAGTTCACAGCATTAAACAAGGCAAAAAGAAAAGGAATACCCTAAAACACCCATGCCCATACTCTCCCCCACTATCCCCCCACCCACCCATGGCTCATGCAGAATGCTTAGTAAGCAGGAGTTAGGCAGATGTAGCACTAGGAAAATGCATGCAGTACTTGTTTTAGTGCAAATCATATTAGTACATCCTCCCTTCAGTATTTTTCTTTTTGGTTTCACCATTGAGTACCAGAGGGGTGCCCACATATTGCTTTTTAAATTTAACTGGTTACATTGACTCTATTCTACCTCTCTCCCTATCACAACCACAATAAAAATTAAGAGAATCTATTATTTGCTCCTTCAGCACTATGGGTGTTATAGATGCCTCCAACACATTGCAGAATATGGTATATAATGTGCTGTTGTTAAATAAGATTCTCTTTCTTGGGAGAGGGGTTTTGCTAATTGTTTTATAATTATACTAGTGTAAATGTTATGTTAACCCTTTGAGTGCCAGAGGGGTACGCAATGCATTGCTGTGTAATGCGTTGCATACCCCTCTGGCACTCAAAGGGTTCAGAGGCTGGTTCTGCTCTGAGTATTGCCGCCACCACACAACGCAGTCTTGCACTGTATTGACTGCCCAAAAGCACAGAATGCTCCTAGCATTCCTACACCTCCCAGCATTCTGTGCGTTCGGGCAGTCTCTACTGCGCATGACTGCATCGGACACACATTCTAGCATTTTAATATATAGGATGATTATATAGGATGACTTTAAGTAATATTGTGGGGGCAATGTACAAATATAACTGCACAACAACAAGAGCCTTAATCTAGTTTCTATCCCTTCATCTGCCTAATTCCAATTAACTAAGCTACTTACACTAAAAATTCTCCCCTTAATGCTGAACAGTGAGGTAGTCTATGTGCCTATGTGAGTAGAAGAAACAATGAAACTTTAGGCCATTATCTCCTGCTCATGCTAAGGGGTTGTCATAAGGAACTTACCAGAATGAAAGTCCTTAAAGAGATAGTAATGTTTCACAATAAAAGTAGCTCAAATTAATCTTCATAGTATTTGTGCCATGGAGAGTGCTATATCAATACAGTCAGAGCTGTAGTTCAAGATTAATTGAATGATAGAGAATCCCCCTCCCGCCTCTTTTACTGATGTAACACTGCTCACCTCAGAACAGAAAGGTAGTGTGCAGGTGGATCACAGAGAGGGACAATCTTCAATTAGCATAAGGGGAAAACCTGAAAACCCTGTCAAGGGGGCCAGGGTTTTCATTGTTCTCACAGTAAGAAGGTTGTCCCTTGCTGTGAGTTGTCTGGTCTGTGGACCAGATTCCACATCTGAGGGGAGGTGTCTTACACTAGGTAAAAGGGGTGGTAGGGGGAACTTTATCATTCAATTACTCTTGTACTACAACTCTGACAGTAATGAAAACACTCTCTATGGCTCAAATACTATAAAGATTAATTGGAGCTGCTGTTTTTGTGAAACATTAATATCCCCTTAAAACTACAGAGTGTGTCCACCAGTAAACACTACAGAGATCATATGCTGGATTACTGTACATATCCTGAAGAGCAGCAATTGATTTAGGAACCTAACACCAGCTGAGATGTGCTGTGATTTTTTACATTTTATACATGTGCTCCTGATTAAAAAATATCAGCCTGATGATATTTTATAGCTGCGCTTTAGGGAAATGTATGTATGTATGTATCTTTATTTATAAAGCACTATACATGAGCATAGTACTTTATATAAACAGCAATAGTAAATGTCCAAGCATTCCTTTTTTATATCAGTGTATTAAGATAAAATATTAAACACTTTATTTCAAGGAACAGCAATGCCTAAAAACAAAATTGAGTTTTTATATATATATATATATATATATATATATATATATATATATATATATATATTTTTTTTTTTTTTTTTTTTAAACACCTTTTTCTCCAAAATCATGCCTGTAAAAATTTTTTGTTGTGGTATTGGAGGTCTAAAATCTAGTCTGACATATGCTCTATGCATGTATCCATTTATTCTTTGCCCAGAAACCCATGCCCTCATTTACTTTAGCAAGTCTGACGTGTAATGTCTGTGTACTGTCAGAGAGACTGTAACAGTCTTTCTGAAAAGAAGTTGGTGGGTACTATTCTAAATAAACTTACTGTCTTGTCACTAGTCTGGCACTTGCTAGCACTCCAAGGGTTAACTGTCTTGTCACTCATCACTAGCTTGCAAAAGCATTCAAACGGTGACTGCATAGAACTGTGTTACAGTAGCCTCCACATACATTAACCCTTTGAATGCCAGAGTGGTATGCAAAGCATTGCAAATCAATGCATTCCGTACCCCTCTGGCACTCAACGGGTTAAAATCAAGTTTAGCATTAGATTTCAGATCAAGATTTAAAAATAGGTATTTTACAGCTTTTTGCTTGTAGTAAGTGATATTTATACATGTATATCCTCAATTCATTTTTTAGCTTTAGTTTTCCTTTTAAGAATAGTAAACAGAGGTAAATTAAACAATCAAAATGAAGATTTTTTTGCAAACTAACTCCCTGATGAAGCACAAAACTACACTACAGGGAAACTGTGTTTAAAAGTAAATAGGGTTATACAAAAAGATTTAGTAATAGTTTTCCTTTGACCATCTATTACTGAAATGAGAGCAGCCATCGTGCTTTACTAAATGAGGTGGAAAGGTCAACATGTTTATATAAATCCTAATAGATTTTTACTCTAATAAATGGCTTTGTGAAGACGCTTAAATTATGTGAAAATAATTGTGCCTTATGTGAGTATAATTAGTTTTTCAGCCACACCAGGACACGTGGGAGGCTAAATAGTGGCAAAAGTCAACTGTCAACTTTATTCATTGAGAGGTGAGACAGAGGGGCTAATGCACTAAGAGGAACAGGAGGAAATCCCAATCAAATCAACTCCACCAAAGGGAACATGTAGAAATTCCAAAAGTCCCATTAATTTAAATGGGGCCTTTAACCCCTTGAATGCTAGCATTATCTATAGTGAATTGGAGGCCTCTTCAACATTCAAGTCGCTAAAGGTCCCATTTAAATTAATAAGGATTTTTATTTCATCCCTAAGAATTTCCCTAAAATACCCCAGAATTTCTGCAGTTCTTCTTAGTAAATCAGCCTAAAGGTACCCTCCTTCCCGATAAATTAATCCATTGTACAAAGTTATACAGTGCTGACTACTCATAGTAAGGGGATATAATGTTATGACTATGTACTAAACCAGGTTCTGGAATCATTTTTGTTTGCCTAACACCAATTTACTAAGCAAGCTGAAAATAATCTTTTCCCCTTATGCCAAGGGGAGGGCAGACGGCATTTCTGGGCATGGAAGAAAGGGAGAGAGGAATGCATATGATCTCTGTACTGTTTACTGGTGGACACACTCTGCAGTTTTAAAGAGATAGTAATGTTTCACAAAAACAGCCTCTCCAATTAATCTTTATAGTATTTGAGCCATAGAGAGTGTTATTTCAATACTGTCAGAGTTGTAGTTCAAGAGTAATTGAATGATAAAGTTTCCCCCTCCGTCCCCTTTTACCTAGTGTAAGCCACCTCCCCTCAGATGTGGAATCTGGTCCACAGACCAGACAACTCACAGCAAGGGACAACCCTGCCCACCTTGACAGGTTTTTCAGGTTTCCCCTTATGCTAATTGAAGACTGTCCCTCTCTGTGATCCACCTGGACACTGCCTTTCTGTTCTGAGGTGAGCAGTGTTACATCAGTAAAAGAGACAGGAGGGGGATTCTTTATCAATCAATTACTCTTGAACTACAACGGTATTGAAATAACACTCTCCATGGCCCAATTACTATGAAGAATAATTGGAGCTGCTTTTATTGTGAAACATTACTATCCCTTTAAGGACTTTCATGCTAGTAAGTTCCTTATGACAGCCCTGTAGCATGAGCAGGAGATAATGGCCTAAAGTTACACTGTTTCTTCTACTCACATAGGCCCATAGACTACCTCAGTGTCCAGCATTAAGGGGAGAATTTTTAGTGTAAGTAGCTTAGTTTCTAAGTGCAGTATTTATTAACTTTCACCAAATGCCAAAGAGGCTCAGACACTACTCACACATTTCAAAGGCTTAAAATGCTTCAACAGCATGAAAGCAGGCACTAGACAACACCCCAATCCTCATGTCTTTGAATTACACTGGACCTCACCTCCCCGATTGCTGTTATGGTGTTATGGTCTTCTACTACAGTTCAAGACTGTGTGTGTGCAGCAGACTTTCTGTTTTTCTTTCTCATTTCTGGTTATTTTTGTAGTGGGAAGAATATAGCCACTTTATGTTCAGTGGCACCAAAATATGAAAGAAATCATAGAAGCATCTTTCCAATTTATATATATATATATATATATATATATATATATACATGTAAAGTGCTGATTTATTGTATCAACGTTTCGGCCTTTCTCAAGATTTACAAAAAGCAATTGAACAGCCCTTAAATACCATCATAGAGTGAGCTCCTTGGCGTCCCATGACATCATGGGGTCAAAGGTGAGGAATACAGGGGAAAGGTGGCAAGGTGAAAAAAGAAAATAGACCTAACATAAAGTATATACATACGTAATGGGTGAATGTGATAGAAATAATATACATATATACACCTAAAATCAATGTACCATTAAGTTGAAACTGATATTCTGTCAGTATTATGTGTTGCCATCGCATTGCAAAGCATAAGCAATGTAAAACCCAAGTCCACAACTGAGAGGTTCCGTCAACATTATTGATCAGTATATAGGTAATGTAAAACATGAATGCTCATACTTATAAGTGACCAAAAAATTGTATATGACATCAGAATAATACGTAGTCTATGGAAATACCTAATGCAAGCTGTGATCGCTCGTACTGAAAGTGCTATATCAGCGCATAAAGAGGAGAATATAGAGAAAAATCTGAGACAAATAAAGAGAGATCACTAGATCCCGCATAGGTGTACAGATCCACTCAGATAGGGAAATATAATGTTGATACGCTAATAATGCAATCATAAACCTAATTAGAGACAAATTACATATATATTTATGTCAAATGAATGAGTATTCCAGTATGTAATAATACCTTTTTTTATTGAAATAACATAAAATGTTATGAAGACAAGCTTTCGAGATTATCAAGATTTTCGAGATTGAGGAAGGGAGATTATTTCTCGAAAGCTTGTCTTAATAAAATGTAGTGTTAGTCCAATAAAAATGTATTATTACATACTAGAATACTCATTTATTTGATCTCTACACCACTGGATTAAATTGTACAAAAAAAAAAAAAAAAATATATATATATATATATATATATATATATATATATATATATATAAACATAAAGAGACCTAGAAAGGTGTGCACGGATTTGACAGTAAGAAAACGTCTGTGACGTTATTGAAAGCTTAAAGCACCTGAAATGGAAATGGACAGGCCACATAGCAAAAAGACCTGATGGTAGATGGATAAAAGGAATTTTGGAATGCATTTCACTCGATACTAAACATCCAAGAAGAAGACCAAAGACAAGATGGGCAGATAAAATTACCAAACTTGTTGGTACACAGTGGCAACAAAAGGCACAGGACCAATGCTGTTGGAGACTTGCTGTGGATACCGTCATCCTGCAGTGGATAGACAATGGCAGATGAGATATTGGGTAATCACTGGTTTTTAGTAGTGCTCTTCTTTAGCACTTTTAAACTATACCTGATCATGTCTATCCTCTGAAATTTGTTTAACATGATATAATAAAATGGTGCCAAGGAAATTCTCTCATGAAGTGTGAAGTGGGGTGCATGCACCAGTACCCAGTAAAGTAATCACACGCTCCAGTATTTGCCATTAAATAAGGAATGAAGTACATGCAGTGGTACCCATTAAAGTGGTTGCATGCTTTATTGTATACCATGAAATGTGTTGTGAGAAGCATGTAGTTGAACGAGCTAAAGTGATCACATGCTCTAGTGTATACCATGAAGTTCATAGTGAAACACATGCATTGGTACCCACTAAAGTGATCACACACTCTAGCACATACCATGGAGTGCAGAGTGGAACACATGAATTGGTACCTACTAAAGTGATCATACGCTCTAGTGCATAACTTGAGGTGCAGAGTGGAGTATATGCACTGTTTCCCAGTAAAGTGTTTGCATGTTCTAGTCCATGCAAGTGCAGAGTGTAACATATGGATTGGTACCCGCTAAAACGATCACACGGTCTAGCCCATACTATGAACTGTAGTGGGGTTAATCAAGTGAGAGGAAGGCCAATTAGGAGTGAGGTACATGAGACAAGATGGGACATGATGAGTGCTTGAATTAGAATTTTAGTTGTATATTGGGTGAGAAAAGTTTGGATTCTAGAGATGTTTAAGAGGTGGAGATGGCACCTGAATGTGGGGAATGAAGGATAGTGCAGACTTAAAAGTGCCCCCAGACAGCGTGATGTAGAGGTCGGTGTGATGGTGGTGCTGTTAACAGTGAGTGCAATATCTGGGGTAAGGCTGGCTGGAGAGGGAGGGAAAATTATGAGTTCGGTTTTGCTAAGGTTAAGTTTGAGATGACGGGAGGACATCCAGGAAGACATAGCAGAGAGACAATTATACACCTGGGACAGGAGGGAAGGGGAGAGGTCTGGGGAGGAAAGAGAGATTTGAGTGTCATCAGCATAGAGGTGATGGTGAAATCCAAAGGAGTTTATTAGTTTGTCAAGGGTCAAGGTGTAGACTGAAAAGTGCAAGGGACCTGAGACTGAACCTTGTGTTACTACAACAGACAATGGGAGGGGTGAGGAAGTGGAGCCAGAGCAGAACACACTGAAGGAGCAGTTGCAGATATATGTAGAGAACCAAGAGAAGGTGGTGTCATAGAGACCTAGGGAGTTGAGAGCTTGGAGGAGAAGTGAGTGGTCCACTGTGTCAAAGGCAGCTGACAGGTCCAGGCAAATGAGTAGGGAGTAGTGGCCTTTTGACTTAGCGGAGAGCAAGTCATTGGCCACTTTAGTGAGGGCAGTCTGCTGAATAATCAAAGCAGACATGTGCGCCTGTAAGAAACATGTGCCTGTCCTACCAGTACCAGCTACTAGCCTGACTGGGACACAGGTTGATCATCCAGAGTATGACTTACTAGTCTGGACTGCTGCACA
Source organism: Rhinophrynus dorsalis (assembly GCA_037306005.1). Classification (NCBI taxonomy): domain Eukaryota; kingdom Metazoa; phylum Chordata; class Amphibia; order Anura; family Rhinophrynidae; genus Rhinophrynus; species Rhinophrynus dorsalis. Next base: position 171,337,394 of record CM074722.1, read on the forward strand.
TGAGTATAGGACTGGGCATATGCATGCAACTCAGCCATTGTCTCTTCAGCCACTCACCACAGGAACGTGATGGTGAGTTGGAGGGGGCCGGAAGCAGAGCAGAAGGAGAAGGGGTTGGGTGGGGATCATGAAAGTGAGGTCTGAGAACAACATTCGCCATCACTACTCTAGTTCATACCATGTAAGTGAGAAAGCATGCACTGTAAAAGCTAAAGTGATCACACTGTAAAAGCTAAAGTGATCACACATTCTAGAGCATACAAGAAAGTGTATAGTGAAGCACATAACATGGTACTCACTAAAGTGATCACATGCTCTAGTGTATACCATTAAGTGGGGAAAGGACTGTATGAGCTGGTACTTACCAGAGCGATCACACACTCTATTGCATACCAGGGAGTGCAGAGTAGAGCTGGAACCCAATACCATAAGAGCTCTACTTATGTTTTTGTACATTCCCCTGAGTATTATACTGGCAATAAATTACTGCACGGGACAATGAACTGGTTTCCAACCTACTCAATCTTTTCAGTGCAAAGGGATCAGAAATGTATTTCTCACCTATTTGGTACTCAAGTTTAACTTTAAAAGCCTCAATTTTAATTGACCCCTATGGTCAGTCTTTGTTCTAAGGTAAACAACCCAGTACTGAAAGTTAAAAAGGTAATTAATAAACTGCAGTACTGCAGGATGCATGTGTTATTCCAGTTCAACCCTGCATAATACATCTTTCAATAACAGTGTACTTTAATTATTTCACTGCTAGGTCACTAGGGAACACTTCCAATGGTGCAGTTGCTGTGGGCCAGAATAAATCCACTTTTTAGTTCACCATCCTCACTCAGGCAGTGTACAAATCCTATAGTGCAGGACTGGGATGGTGACTTCCTACTCATGCTCAACACTTAATGGTAAGTAATAGAACTGGGATTGACTAGCATTACAATCTGGAGGCTGCATTTAGAGTTAAAATTTGTATGGGGCCAAACTAGCCATCTTGCACTAGCAGACAAACACACACACACTCTCTCACATATACACTCTTACACACTCTCATACACACTGTCCATACACACATGCACACATATACACACACTCTCATTTGCTCTCACACACTTCTTACACACACATTGTCTCACACACTCTTGCACACAGACACACACCTCCCAAGTGTCCTTCTTTAGGAGGGACAGTCCCTCTTTGAGACCCAAATCCCTCTGTCCTTCTTTTATACCCTTTGTCTCTCTTTTTAGGAGAACAAAATGAGTAGTGTTTATTACATTGTTTCACAGCAATAAAACTCACATAAATGTGTTGTTAAATATATGTGTTTATAAATTAATCTGTGTACATAAAATAATTTGGTTTTGCTCTAAATCATTTATCAGTTACACAGACATGCCAATAGGTCAAGAAATAACCTAAACATTTTTGGTAATGGCCTGCCCACCAGCCACTCCCTCCAGAAACACCATCTAAAAACAAAAGTGTCACTCGTTGGCCATTTGAAATGTTGGGAGGTATGCAGGCACACTCATTCCCTAACAAACATGTGCGTGCACCCACACACACACACACATTATCAAACATATACTTTCATACATTCAGACACAGTTACACAGTCTTACTCACAGAGGCATACACATTCAAACACACCCCCGCATATACACTCACACCCTCTTGAACACTAACAAAGTCTTACTTATACACACTCACACACATACCCAAGGGCATAACTACAGGAGGGTGAGAGGGTGCAGTTTCCCCAGGGACCAGTATTCAAGAGGGTTCCATCTGCCCCATGGTATAATAGGTTCTATGAACAAAAAATGTTTGCACCTGAGCCCTTCAAAGACTTTTTATGCCAATGTCCATGGCCATTCTCACTCACAGGCATTTTAAAAATCTATATTGACTGGAAGGACAAGAAAAATTAAAAATGTATACCTTAGAGCTTTGGCTTTCCTTGCCCCATCCAAAAAGGTCAATATGATTGTATGCCTTTTTAACTCTTTGAGTGCCAGAGAGGTATCCAACGCATTCCAAGGGTTAAAGGATGTTCAGACATTTCATGATGAAGTAAATATATATGACATTTGAACAGCTCACCTGTAGAAAATATATATATATACATATTTCTACCCTATCACATACTTGATCAAACGATTTTAAATGTCCTGTAGAACTAGACACTGGACATATGTCCACAGACAAAAGTTAACTAATTCTAGGGAAACCCTTTTACATCATATATCATTTCCATTGATTTAAATGGGGCTTTTAACTCCTTGAACAGTAGAGATGTCAAAAACTATTGTGCTGGAGTGAGACCTCTCTAACAATCAAGAGGATGAAAGCCCCATTTAAATCAGTAGTATTTTTATTTGTGTGCTATAGTACCATTGATTTTCCCTAGAATTGCTCCATTTTTGTCTTTGAACATATGGCCCAGTATTTATACTCTGGGTAGAAGTCACAGAAACCCCGACTTGATTACAGGTGAACTTTATCCTAGGACAAGACTGACATACATACAGTAGATTGACAACAGGGAAAAATAAATCATACCTGTGCTTTTACTTTTGTCCTCACATTTTTTATTCCCATAAAATATTGAAAAGCTTCTTATGTTGCTATGGGAATGGGCAGAGTCTTTGAAATTTCTCTTAGACTGGTGATGTCATCTGCACAAATCCCACCCAGCCCTCTCACTTCATCCTCTTCTTTCATATTTTTACCAGTGAGTGGCTTTTGATCACCGGATTTAAAGGAAATAAATGACTGATGGAAGAAGAGACAAGCTGAACTGAGAGGCAGCTGTTTAGTTTATATAATGGTTAAAACATTAAAACTGTGAATTTATTAAAAGATTAGTAATGCTTCAAAATAAAAGCAGCTCCAATTAATCTTCATAGTATTTGGACCATGGAGAGTGTTACTTCAGTACTGTCAGAGTTGTAGTTCAACAGTAATTGAATTATAAAATATCCCCCTCCCACCCCTTTTGCCTTGTGTAAGCCACCTCCCTTCAGATGTGGAATCTGGTCTTAAGACCAGACAGCTCACAACAAGGAGCAAACTTCTTACTTGAAAACAATGAAAACCCTGCCCCATTGATAGGTTTTTCAGGTTTTTTTCCCTTATGCTAATTGAAGATTGTCCCTCTCTGCAAGCCATCTGGACACCACCCTGCTACTCTGAGATGAGCAGTGTTACATCAGTAAAAGGGGCAGAAGGGGGATACTTTAGCATTCAATTACTCTTGAACTACAACTCTGACAGTATTGAAATAACACTCTTCATGGCCCAAATGCTATCAATATTAATAGGAGCTGCTTTTATTTTGAAACATTACTATCCCTTTAAGATTGTGAGGCCATTTAAGAGTGTCAGGGGTAAAAGCTCCCCAATGTTGTATTTACTAAGAAATATATTTATTTTTTTCCATCTAGTCGGCACTGCTCCTTCAAACCAAAGTGTCATATAATTAAGAGTTGAGGGCCAAAGGGGTACTCTATGCATTGCTTTACAATGTGTTGCCAACCCCTCTGGCACTCAGATGGTTAATGTAACCCCCTTACTGTTAAAGAGTATCTTGAGGCTGCTCTTGTAGTTATGTTAAATAAAAAAAAGCATATATATATGTATATGAGGTACACATTAAATGACAATTACCCATATAGTATATAAATATAGTGGTTGTTACATTTGCCCAAATGATCATAAATAAAATCAGAAACTGCAGTATAATCATATCTGAGTATAACCCAGATATGTTCTAATTGTCTATAGTACTGCAAATGGCTATATGGATAGATTAATTAAAGTGGACCTGTCATCTTAAATGTGTTTGCCTATGTGGAAACTGAATTCAAATTGCTTATGTATCATGTTAGCCAAAAGACCAGAAGATACACAGTTTAGATAAATATTCATGCTTTTATTTCTGGAAAAATGAAAGTGAAAGTCATTCTGTGCAGCATATTGATTAATTAGCATGCAAAATAGCTTAATTAGCACAAATTACCATACAGTACCACACTCAGAGAGCTTGCCATAAAGAAATAAAGTATGAATATCTCCTAACCTACACATCTGCTACTCTTTTGGCTAAAATGAAACACAAGCAGTTTTTTAATGGCAATTTCAGAGATGTGCAAACAAATTCAAGGGATCAGGTCCACTTTAATTAGATATCATTGTGAATTACAGGCCACTAGTCATATATCATAAACCCCTACATGGTCAAACAAAAGTGTCTTATTTGTAGCATAATACATAATGTCCCTATTTTTCCTGGAGATTTAATATTAATGTATGACTGCAAACCTTTTACACTTGTGAGAGGCAGATGGAATATTCAAATGATTGCACTCCTTTCTGGAACTCAAAGGATTAACACTTTGAGTGCCAGACAGGTATGCAATACAGTATCTGTATGATGACAGAGTGTGTTCACCTGTATACATTACACTGATCAAAGTGTGTAGTGAATAACAGAAATGCATCCACTGGTGCTGGAGGAGATGGTGTAGTAATACATACAGTCCAATGTCACCTACAGTAAACAGTGCAGTCTGCCACAGTGTGTGTGGGGGGTACATTTGTGTTTATGTACTAAAATAGGCACTAGGGTAAATTTGTTTGCACTGTTCTTGCCTATAGCCAGTCTACTAAGCTACTTACATCAAACCTTTCATCTGTATGGTATCTGATCCAAAGAGAGGACACTGTGAAAGTGTATGGGCATTTCAGGTAGTTAATTTCCTCTATGTACTAACAAGGTGCAGAGGAAACTGGTGCAACATGTCTTCTTTTCCTTTCACATGCTATAGGAAAACATTCAGGGCTTGCTCACAAAACTCTAGCACTCAAAGGGTTAAAGAATACACAGTGATGGAGTGTGCACACTGATTATCACTAAAGCTTTTATACAGACAGTATGCTCTATCATCTACCCCAAAGTGCAAGTGCATGATTAATAAGCCTATATCGCAGCTCACAGAATGAGCTGTGCTGGGAATTCATACACTCCCACAAGTAATTGCCTTCCCCAGGCAGCCAGGGCACCATGTGGACATGCTGTACTAGGAGCAGTCTAGGAGGAGTCCATGCCTTTCCTTCACTTCTTCTCCCTTGCATTATTGATGCAGTGGTCATTTTCCTATCCACCTTGATACTATATGGTGAGTAATAAGGAGCAGAGCAACACCTTGCCCTAAAATGCCAACATACTCTCACATTGCCCTCCTCTTGGCACGGGCTATGTAAAGAGGAGAAATTTCAGCACACATAGAATTGTAAATAGGCTTTAATTAGGAGCAGAACAAAAAAATCAGTTCTGGCACATATTTGTGGAATCAGAATGATACATACCACCTCCCTTAACCCACTGCATGCAAGACGGGTGTGCAATGCATGGAGAAGCACTTGAAGAGTTAAATACCAGAAATGTCTCCAAGTTATTGCAAAACAATGCCTAGGATACCTCTCTCAATTTCAAGGAATTAAAAGCCATTTTTTTTTTTTTAAATGATAGTGACTCTTGTCCCTATAAAATGTATTCATACATCCTGCCTTAATTGCTTCTGCTTTATTAAATGTAACACACTGAGCTGGAGCAAGAAAGCATGAGTGTGAGCCAAGACGGATCTCAAGAAAATTAAAACAAATCCGTAGTTAAAGCATTATGGGATAGTTTGTGAAAGAAAAAAAACAGTGACGGTACCATGTTATAGCAGGAGGACCAGAATAGAATAGAAAAGGGAGCCTCTGTCATCTCGGCTGTCTGTAGAGGCAATTAAAAGGAGCAAGGCAATCAAGAGGGTAGGACGTGTAGAGAAGCACAACTGTACACGACCATTGAGTAGGTGCCATGATAATCTTGCGCTGTCATGCATTGCGGGATTGTCATGTCACTATTTTTATCCTCACAACAATGTTAAAGTGTTAAATGAGCGTGCGACCTTTCAAAAGGACACCTCTTTGGATAGTCTGCAGAAAAGGAGGAATAGTGGAAAAACTTACAACTATCCCAACAAAAGAAATTATACTAAAGAGATAACTTAAAGGGATAGTAATACTTCATTTTATCTTTATTTTATTTTGTAGGCATTAAAAAAAACATGAAGAACGATATAAGTCTTATCTCTCAAACCTTTATGGTTTAAGAGATATTCACAAGCAAAGTATCCCCCCCGTTCAGTCAGATCAGAAGGGAGGTGCCCAGGTAGACTGCAGAGAGGGACAATCTTCAATTAAGATAAGGGAAAAAACTGAAAAGCTTGTCAAGGGGGGCAGGGCTTTCATTGTTTTCATTGTAAGAAGAATGTCCCCTTCTGTTATCTGTCTGGTCTTACAACCAGATTCACATCTGAGAAGAGATGGCTTACACTAGGTAAAAGGGGCTGGAGGGGAAACTTTGCTTGTGAACATCTCTTAAACCATAAACGTTTGAGAGATAAGACTTATATCATTCTTCATGTTTTTTTAATGCCGACAAAATAAAATAAAGTTAAAACGAAGTATTACTATCCCTTTAAGGGGATCTCTCCTTGTAATCTAATGGCACTCATAGGGTTTAAACACAAAAAACAAACACACACACACATGTATATTTTTATTTTATCTGTTAAGGACCAGAGAGGCGTGCAATGAATTGTGAAGCAATGTGTTGTACATCCCTCTGGTCCTCGATATATTAACTATATAACCCTTTCAGTGCAAGAAAGGTGAGCTTTGTATTGCAAAGTAATATGTTGCACACATCTTTGGCACACAAAGGGTTAAAATTTGCCCTACACTATAGCCACTTTAAACATGCAAGGCAATGTTTTGCACAATTCTGGTGATGAAAGAGTAAAACTATAGTACTTGCCAAGTGTCCCTCATTAGGAGAGACAGTCCCTCTTTCTGTCCCTCTTTTCCACCCTTGTGTCCCTCTTTTTTTATGAGATCAGAGTATCACATTGCTCCCCAGGTATAATAATGTCTAGATATTAAAGGGATAGTAATGCTTTACAATAAAAGCAGCTCCAATTAATCTTCATAGTATTTGGGCCATGGAGAGTGTTATTTCAATACTGTCAGAGCTGTAGTTCAAGTTTAATTGAATGATAAAGTATCCCCCTCCCGCCCCTTTTACTGATGTAACACTTGTCACCTCAGAGCAGCAACTGTCCAGATGGATCACAGAGAGGGACAATCTACATTGAGCATAAGGAAAAATCTGAGAAACCTGTCAAGGAGGGCAATGTTCCTTATGTTCACATTAAGAAGATTGTACCTTGCTGTGAGCTGTCTGGTCCACATCTGAAGGGAGATGGCTTACACTAGGTAAAAGAATCGGGAGGGGGATATTTTATCATTCAATTACTCTTGAGCTACAACTCTGATAGTATTGAAATAACAATCTCCATGGCCCAATTACAACGAAGATTAACTGGAGCTGCTGTGTTTGTGAAACATTCAAGGGAGGCAGGATTTTCCTTATACTGATAGATACAATATTGTCCCTCATTATGATCTATTCAGTGAAGCAACCGGCTTTCAGATCTGAGGGAAGACAGTATGATGTATTCAGTTACACAAAGCGGTATGAATAGGTCATGAAATAACCTAAAATCCCACCCACTGGCCACACTCTCAGCAACACCACCCAAAACAAAAATATCCCTCTTTGGCCATTTTGTTGGGATATATGCAATATATATATATATATATATATATATATATATATATATATATATATATATATATATATATATCAAATATAAATTTATGTAGGCAGGAATGGACATTCTCCTCCCCTGCCTCCCCAAGTAAATATAGCCTTCTACAAAATGAGCAGGGGGGACTCACATATTCCTCCTACAGAAGTAAATAAATAATGTCACATGTCCCCAGAGGTATAGGACACCCACATAAATAAAAATAATGGAGACTCACTTGTCCCTGGCAACTGGAGGTTTTCTGGTCCAGCTGCTGCACTTAACATCTCTACATCTATCTGGAGATACTCCAGTCTCATTTCTATATGAAACGCTGAAGTCATCTAAGAGACCTGGTGCCTGGCATGACAACATCATAGCTTTCAAGCACAGTGGAGGGCTGGCAACTTGTGACCTGAGGGGCAAATAAATCAATTGGCCCATTTCCACCGTTGTTCCAGCCCACTTCCTTCTGTTCATTTTAAAATTGCCATTAATGTTGTGAAGTAAGGCAAGTGATACCACATAACTTAGAATTGAAATAGAGCTACACTACTGATACTATATAGTTTAAAGTTGAAATGAAGCTACACTGGACATACCAGAGCTACAATAGTGGTACCACAGAGCTTACAATATAAGTAAAATTGCACTAGTGATACAATAGAGCTTTCAAGGGAATTGTTTATGCTGCAAGTGTATCTCCATTTCAGTTGTAAGATTTGCTTTATCTCTAGTGTAGCTCCATTTACAGCAGTAAGAATGAGATTGAGTGCCTCAGTGGCCCATTGGCCCAGTGGCCTGTCTCCTGCCTCAGTGTCCCATTGGCCCAGACCTGTGACCAGCCCAATGGTCAATTGCTACTCTGTCCCCCAGGCCAGCCCTCCCCTGTTCAAGCACTCAGTATAGGATGAGCATAGCTGGGAACTCTCAGGATTTAGCCTGAAAGCAAACTCTCAGGGTCTCAGGTGAAGAAATAATTTCTGAGGGTGAGAGTCCATTGTTAATTACTATATGATCTGCACCAACTAACTCCTTCTGAAATCTCTAAATTGGATCAATTTATACCAAAAAGGGATTGGGAGAAGTCCTGTTTGTCTTGTGTACATTAAAACAGAAATGATTGCCAATTGTTCAATGTTAGGGTTCCTTGATGACTGATTGAAGCACCTCTGGTTATCCCCAGGTGCCTTAAAGATTAATATTTCAAAGATCTCAGGGTCAGCTCATTGTAAAAGTTTCCAAGTATGGTGGTGGTCATGGTGCTGAGTAAAAAGGTGGGACCAGAGCATCTCCAGGTAGCGGGAGGGATATGCATCAAACCAGCAGGACTGGAGCATTCCTGGTTACCAAGGACAAGTGAACTTCAATTATTTATTTATGCAGGCGTCCTGCAACTCTCCCAGGGATACATGGAATTATTTCTTTACTCTTACAAGGGAAACATGTGTGTTCTCCCTGCACACTTTGGAAAGGCATTTATTTCCTTGAGCAGGCAGCAGAGGAGAAAGTCTACCATTGCCGGAATAAATTGATATGGGGTGTAAAGCAGGAACAAGTTTTACACTTTGAGCGCCACAGGTATGTAGTGCATTACTTTGAAATGCATTGCTCGCCTTTCTGGCACTCAAGTGGTTAAAATACATTACAAACATGTTTTATATGGATTTAATGTATAATTGATTTTAACTATTTGAACACTAGAGAGGTGTTCAGTGCATTGATTTGCCACTGGATTGGAGGGAAAGCACTCCTGGGGGGAGATGCACTAAGGTGTGATAAAGAGGTGATAAAATGGAGATAACTTCTCCAGTAATATCACTTCTCCAAGTCCTATGTTATTCTATGGAGCCAATCCATTAAAATTTCTCCAGCTTTGGAGATCTTAGTGCATAGGTTCTATAAAATAAAAAAGGGAAAAAAGTATGAACAATTTCACTTTACATTATGCACTTGCAGAATATGACAGCTCAAAATGGGGGATGATTGCCTCTTTAAATCTATGGAAAATTTCTTTTTTTTTTACATTTTCAAACAACTTTATTGAAAACAGCAAAGATTACAAATCTTAAATACAGCAGATTGGAAAAGGGAAAACACCCAGTAGTGTTACAAGTCAAAGGTGCAAGGTAACAAACATGTGCTCTTAGGATCAGTGTTAATCATATACAACAGTGATTAGATAACAGACTATATATTGAACATAATCAAAAGGGGATATAGTAAATAAGGGGGAAGTGAGAAAGGAAGGAGAGAGAATGTGTAAATGATGCATGAAACCTAAAAGTCCATAAAGGATAATGGATATGTATAAGACAAGACTTAAGTACTACTATAATGAACAAAAGATTTGTAAGTGATACCAAGATATTCCAGCAACTGAATAGCAGCTTATCTCCCTACATGCAAAGGACTTACAGCATAGCAAGATAGGTGTAGTGATGGAAAGGGGGGAAGTGATTATACTAGACCACATCTAATTCCCAGCATAGAATAGATTTTTATAAGGCTGTGAAAACAAATACAGGACAAGTTTCGCAGGCCTTAACGTGATTTGGAAGAGCTACAAAGGCCTAAGCACACCAGGATTGCCATATAGAATGGAAAAGGGCAATCTTCTCTGTTTTACATCTGTGACCTGTTTCCATATTTTTATAATTATCCACTCTTAAGATCCACTAGGTCATGGTAGGGGTAGGATATATTCAATTCTACAGTCGAACAAAGAAAGAAACTCAATAGGAAGTGTTTGGAGACTGGGCAGTGGTTACTAATAGAAACAGTAGGAGTAAGAGTAGGGGCTCTAATGGAAGATCAATGAACAAGACACTCTTTAACTTATCAGAGATTACTTCCCAATATCACTAAATGACATCAAACTCCAACAGATATGAGTAAGAAAACATCTCAAGCCATAAGGAACATCTGTGCAAGCCTGTATGGTGACATATACCAGTGAGATAGCCATTTGAACGCATTTGCTTTTGTGAGTGAGTAGCTGTCAGGATGACATGAAAGACTCAAATAAACTTAATCAATGGCAAGGTTCAAAATGCCCCCTTTGGTGCTGAATAAATCCACTTCCATTTTCCCTAAGGTAAACTACTATAATATTGACAAAAGCTAATGTTTCTTTAAGGATATGCTGTTACTTGTTATGTCTATGGCAGCATAAGAAGGCATCATAGTTTTGCACAAATTATGCAACAAAACCTCAATTTGAAAAAGTGAGTTAATATATTGTTAATGATACATGCTAAGCACAGGGTTTGTATTTATGTAATTCAGTTGATGTAACACAGGATTATCTTCTGTTTGTTTTGTTTTATATTTGGGGATTGTGGAGGGTCCCCTTATTCCTTGCTGCACTTGATATTTGGTGCAGGTAGATTCCTTTTTTGTATATGTATATTATGGTGATTTAGAGCTGTGAGACTGTTGTTTTACATTCCCTACAAAAGTATTTTTCTTGTCATTCTTGAAGCTTTTTTTGCCATATCTCAGTAAATGCCACTTTTTATAAATGACAAAGATGGAATAAATGAAGTGCACTAAAAGGTTTTAATAAATATGCACAAATGCTAATTACTACAGGAGAGGTTTTTAAAACCATAATACATGACATTGTTTTACTGGGCTTTTCCTACAAGTTAGTATGTGACCACTCCAAGAAAAAATCAAACAAAATACTCAGTATATATTGGAAAGTTTATTATTCAGGCTCTTCACAGTTAATAGAAGTGGGTGGGCATGCCTTTTTAGAAATGGACTGTTGATATTTTCCAGATTTTGAGATCCACTCCCATTCACTACAGGTTGATCCCTTCTGAAGACAGGTTAGTTAAGTTATGATGGCATTAAATATTTAATATAAAACAGTTCTGCAAGTCATATGATATGGTAGAATGTAATATAAATGACTTGCCTAAAGTGGCATGCCTTTGGGTGGCAGACAGCCTTAACCCTTTGACTTCCAGAGTAGCAGGTATCCTGAATAAATTGCATTGCAATGCGTTGGATACCCCTCTGGCACTCAAAGGGTTAAAATTATTTTGGCCAAACTATGCAACAAAACCTCAGCTTGGAGTAAGTGTGCTAGTTTGTGTGTAATAATGTATGCTATGCATAGGGTTCACATTTAAGTAATTCATATGAAGTAGCGCATGATCGTATTCTCTTTGTTTCATTTTTGATTTGGGAATTGTAGAGGGTCACCTGATTCCTTGAATAAATTCATGGAACAGACACCCAGCAGAAGTAATATGGTAATAGAGTTCAAAAATGCCTGGGATAGACATAAGTGTATATTGAAGAATAGGCAAGATTGCCTTTTATCTAAAAAGAAACATGAACAGACTGGATATGCTAATTAGTTCTTATCTGCCATCAAAATGTATGTTTCTATGTTTGTTTTTATGCATTGTAGTTAATGCCTTAGATTCAACACATTAATCTGCAATGCACTACAAGCATGTCTAGCATCCAATGAGATAATCACTAGCATTTTATTCAACAGGCCATACAATTTGGCAAATTGGCAGTGCCAGATTTCTCAATTGGCAGAGTAGGCAACCACCTAGAGCTCCAAATTTTGTGGGGCTCCTCAGCTGTGCTGGCCACACCCACATTATGAATGTCTCTGCACCAGTTTTGCACCCAATTACAGGTTATTATTCAACCTCTTTGGTGTGAGAGAGATCTCCAATGCATTGTGTAGCAATGCAATGGAGAGTTTTCTAGCAACCAAGGGGTTAAAATGTTTCTTTTTTTATTCTTGTTTGTTATAAGACAATGTTATTTTCTATGCCAGGAAACAGTGGGCGGGACTGGGGCGGGGTCATGTGAGGAGTGGGGCGTGGCCATGGGTGCAGCTAAAAGTGCCTAGCGTGTCTTACCTAGGGATGCCTGGGATGCAAATCCAGACCTGCAAATTTGCATTGAGACAGAAAGGGGCAAGATAGCCACTTCTATTATTGGTACAGACTTCAGTGTCCCTTTAAAGACTGTCACTTTTCTAACCCACTGTAGCTTGGGTGTCCACTACGCAGCACACATGGTGGATGACTCTCTGCCCCTTTAACCAATATCACTGTTTCAGGATTGAAAGCTTTCTCACTTGCTTACCTACTTCTGGAACACCTTACCACCTAGTATTCGCCAAGCACCAACCCTCAACAACTTTAAATCTAAACTAAAAGAGCACCTTTTAAATATAGAAACAATGTAACATGAAAACAGCATCTCAGGTGTCAATACTGCACTTCCTCCTCTACCAGATTGTATCTGTATGTCACCCATCGTATGCTTAGATTGTAAGCTCTATGGGGCAAGGACCTTTCATCCTCATGTATACTCACCTGTTGTTCCCTTTATGATAATCTATATAAGCACTTAATCACTGCAGTTATTGTACCCCTTCTATATCATATGTAAACTGTCAAGTGCCATGTACACTGGTTGTTGCTATATAAATAAAATATACACTACAATACAAATACAGAGGACTTTAACAATTCCTCTCTGGTCTCAGCCCATGGCCAAATATTTTGTTATAGAGTTGAAAATTACAATTTAAAATGATGAGTAAATACTGGTTTGTACTTATTTACCATTAAACATACTCAAATGCCCAAATATACACATTCATAATAAATACACACATACTCACAGACTCAGACACAAACACTCAAATGCATACACGCATACATACATGCAGACTGACACAAACAGGCACAAGCATGCATACACATGAATATGTAAATATATACACACAATCAGGTATTCCTACATACATACATGCACACTGCTACATACACACAAATTCATATAAACACATACAAATACTCAAGTACACACACACATACTCATAAATACATACACCCACTCACACACTCCTACTACATACATCCACATGATATGCACACTCGCACTCCTACATATACACATGAATAAACACACACACTCCTAAATAACCACAGACATATACACTCATATACACTTCTACATACATGCACACACACACATTCACACAGTTAAACACTCCTACATACATACACACAAACACACACTAACATATCTTACAAATACAAACACACACAGTCACTTTTAGTCACACAAATACAATGTATTCTTACATACATACACTCATATTCTGCATAGGTACACACACACACAATCCTACATGCATAAACACATATACTTACACAGAGTTACACATTATGCTATACATACACCTAATGTCCTACACACACACATATATTATCAGCAGCCATCCAGATGGGAATCAGTGAGGTGTCCAAGTATTTAAGCAATGCAATTGCTTCTCCCCACCGGACACCAAAGGGTTAAACATAATTTTGTAAATTTTAATGTACAGACGCTCGTATGGTTACAGCAGATTACCTGTTAATCCTGTGAGTGCCAGAAGGTTGTGTAACTTGTTGCAAGCAATGAGATGAAACCGTCTCATATCTTATTTAAAGGGTTATTTTACCCCAATAAACGTAGTATTTTTAGTTTCTTATACTCAAATATATTAAATATAGATAAAGATGGTAACAGTGCCTTAATGTTTTACCAGTTCTGCAAAACAATTATCGCATTATACCATAGAATCTAGTATATTAGTATTAGTGGGCATTTCCACGTCCTTTTTCTGTTTTCTGATATAAAAATGAAGAAACAACTGATAAGCAACGGTAAGCAATCCCACTACAGACACCGATCCTGCTGTACCAGCAATTCACTGTACTGGGACACTTCATTTGTCCCCTAGGGGGCCGCTGATTTGCTCCAGATTTGTCAAAGGAATGAACTTGTTTAGCTTGCTGAATATGGCCCAATGACACATGTATATATACAATCAACCTGGAGTTCCCAGCTATCCCATAGGAGATAAATAAAAATTCCCATTAAATTGGACGTTTAACCCCTTCAATGCTAGAGAGATCTCCGATACATTGAAACACAATGCATTGGAGACCTCTCTGGTATTCAAGGTTTAAAAATTTCTATTCAAGTGCATGAGAATTAGGATTTTTTTATCTATCTCCTATGGTGCAGTTGGTTGACTTATAATAACACCAGTGTGCCGTTATACACATGGGCCGATGAGTCCTATACACTTATTGATTGAGATGTGACTTTTAACACCTCGAACGCTAATTCTCTTGTAAACCTACTTTACGCACAGGACAGATGGACATGCATTAATTTGAATGGGGGTTTTAACCCAATGAATGCCAAGCAATGCAGCAGAGACCCCTCTAGCACTGAAATGGTTAAAAGTCCCATTTCCATCAGCGCAGATTGTGGGAATGTTTATTCTACTCTACGGTGCAGTTTTTCTCTAGAGGGTCTCCAGTTAATCTTAGTGCATCAGTCACCCACTCTTATCTCAACAGCTAACTCTTGGTTTCCACTTCTAGTCAGTTCAGGAATGGGGATATGGGAGCTGTCCGTGGTGCTGTAATCATCCAAATACAAAGGTTAGGGAATAGAATACTTTATTTACCACATGAATACTGGAGACTGGGGCAACGAGTTGCTCCTCAATGTGATGCTCATCTCTCTGGTGCTCAAGGGGTTAATGGAGATCACGGGCCTTGTGCACAGGAGAAAACAGGAGCCATTCTGGAGTAAACCAACTTCCCTATAACAAATAAATAAAAATGCCACTAATTCTTGTTGATTGAATGGCTGATTCCTCCTTTAGTGCAGAAGACCTATAGGCCCATATTTATAAAAGTAAACTAGATTTATTCGGGAATATACCAGCTGGACCATAGGGGGCAAATAAGAATTCCTGGTAAATTATATTGAACTTTTAACCCCTTGAATGCTAGGAAGCGCAATGCATTGCAGACCTCTCTTTGCTCTATTCAAATGTATGAGAATTTAGGATCTTGCATTTATCCCCTATAGAGCAGTTGGTTGACCAATTTGCTTTTATAAATATGGGCCAAAAAGCAAAATGTGAGCAATTCTCGAGCAAACCATACGCATCATGGGGACAAATGTAAATGACCATAATTTTACTTATCAATGCAATGCGTTGGATCTCTCTCTAGCCCACAGAGGGTTAACCCCTCGAATGGTAAAGACGTCTCTAAGTAATGTTTTGTAGATCTATTCAGCATTCAGACCTATCAATGCCCACTTTGCAGCAATGGTGACTTTGGAATGTTCCATTAGTCCCCAATAGTGCAGTTGGCGTGCTCCAAAACTGCAATGAAAAGCGTAGCAATTCTGGAGCGCAAAACACCACCTCAGTCAATAGGAAGATTGATTGCTCCTCTTTACTTTTGTGAATAAGGCCCTTAATCTTCACTATATTAACATATTCATTTCATGTATTTTATATGTGACAGTCCATGATCTCACTATGCTGTATACATCAACATGTGTTTGCACTACAGGTACAGTATATTAGAGTGGACACATTAGTTTATTTAACCAGTTTTGCAATGAGATGCACATGTTTGAGTTAAAATGACCCCCACAAGAGCTAGTGAACTACAGATTCAAGAAGGCGATGTTTTCCACAGCACTTTATGACAGTCTGGAGTCGGTTTACTTTACAGTTATAATGTTTGCCATTTTTGTTGATAGACTATAACAGCCATGCCGATGTGTTTAGAAAAAAAAACTTATTTTGTTTTATCTGTAGAGGGATTTGTGTTTGGTCTTGTAAACGATTACTTCACTGCCCCTTAAAATAATAGGCTTGGTTTCTAAATGGCAGGACAGGCAATAACACTCAATTCCTCTAACACTGTTCGCTTTTTTCTTTTCCCTTAACCTGGACACTTTAGAATCTAATGTCAGTGTGAGAGTTTGCATTAGTAAACAGCATTCGTCCTGTATTGATTTATTGGAACCACATCTGTAATATATTTATTAACACGTTTATTAATTTAGTTTTGTTTTAATACGCTTCTTGATTTATAATGTTGGGCCTTGGTTAAAGAGGCGAATGAACATTTCCATTGAATTTTTTAACCCCTTGAACGCTAGAGAAGTCTCTAGCGCAATGAGTTGGAGTCCTCTCTAGTACTCAAGAGGTTAAAACACAATTAAATCATTTGTATAGTTGTATTTGTCCCCTTTTCCAGGGGGGCTTAAACCTGTCTTCGACCCCCCACCTCTCCCAAAACGGTGCAGGATTTGGGGAACTCAGTATATGGACACAGGTGAATCAGCCAGTGCTTCAGTCATTCTGAGTGATCCGACTTGTTATAAACATCCCATTTATATAACTGAGGAGATCCTGACAGCATGCCTTGTTGGGGGCTTGAGGATATATTTGAGCTCCCCTGACTTATGGTGCAGTTGGTTTGCTCTAGAATTGCTCCTCTTTCAGTCTCTGCAGCCCATATTTATAAAATCAAAGTGGGGTTATTCTGGAATAAACCAACTGCGCCATAGGGGACAAATAATTCCTAAATTCCCATACACTTGAATAGATCTGTTTAACCCCTTGAATGCTAGAGAGGTCGCCAATGCGTTATTGGAAACCTCTCTAGCATGCAAGGGGTTAAAGCCCTATTTAATTTGACAGGTAATTTTAGTTTGTCCCCATTTTCCAGTTGGTGTACTCCTGAATGACCCAGTGTGCTTTTGTAAATATGGGCTAATGGGCCGTATCCAGCATTCTAAAGAGGAGCAATGGCCTCTGTTGATTTAAACAAGACTTTTAACGCCTTGAATGCTGGAGAGATGCTGAATGTGATCCAACGATACGCACAGAACAAAGGTGGAAACCAGCTGAACCTTAGAGGACAAATACAAGTCTCCATTGAATGAAATTAAGTTTTAACCCATTGAATGTGAAGAAACAAGCTGGAGACTTCTCCAGCATTCAAGAGGTTAAAGGCCCAATTTCAATCAATGGCAAATTTAGGACATATTATTTGTCCCCTGTGGCGGCGTTGACTTACTCCAAAACTGATCCTTTTTTGGTTTCTGTAACGCCCTACGGGTTAACCTTAACCTGAATACTTACCCCCTGCGTGCTAGAGACATGCCCAACGCATTCATTCGCAATGCTACTGAGACCTTCCCAGTATCCAAATATTAATGTGGCTCAAACCGATGAAGGCTGAGATCAAGTAATAATATTTATACATTGTTGATAGTTTTCCAATTGGAAAGAAATGATCACCAGGACAATTTAGTAACAGTCCCAGTTCTCAGGCACTCTATGTAAGCAGCTCACTGCTGGATTCAGTCTTGGCAAAGCTCATATTTGCTTGAGGCAATAAATCAAAGAAACTGTGATCTCTTAGAAATTCCATAATAAGCATGTTAGTCAAGCAAAGATTTACATCTAAAAAAGGCAATTTTACTTGCTCTAAACTTATCTTTAGATAAAAGCCAGTGATTTAACAATATGAGTGTCAGAGGAACTGCGTTGCATGCATCGCGTTGCATACCCCTCCGGTAGACAAAAGGTTAAAATAGTTACCAGAATAAATAACTAAGACACACACCCATAATCACACTTAGATACATACATGCAGAGCAACACAGACAAAACACTATAGCAAACAGACGCTGATACTCGCAGGGACTCACACGTCTATTTAATCTACAGTATCTTCTTGTTTATCTATCTATCTATCTATCTATCTATCTATCTATCTATCTATCTACATCTCATGTGTATGTGTAAATATATATGTGTGTGTGTGTGTGTGTGTGTGTGTGTGTGTGTGTGTGTGTGTGTGTAAATGTATACGCGTGTATGTGTTTGTGTGTGTAAATGTTTGTGTGTGTGTATGTGTGTCTGAATGTGTGTGTGTATGTGACTGAATGTGTGCGTGTGTGTGAGTGTGTATGTAGTATATGATTTACCCCAACTCTCTGCACTTGTTTTTATTGTTGTGTTACCCTAAGCAGTTTTAACATAACCATCTGCACACAAAACTATTTAACGTTACAGGAGACCTTGATGTAAATTAGCACAAGGTGAAACGAATAGCAACCATTTTCACTTGCAATTATTTTTTATTTACCGAGTACTTTTCCCTGTATTAAAATAACTTTTACAAGTGAATTTCTCACTTCTGTTGTTTGGTGCGTTTGCTATAGAAGGAATTAAAGCCTCCGTTTTTAGGATTCTAAAATGGTCAGACAAAAAAATACAACTGGTATAAAGCACATCATATTAGATAGTAAAAGGACACAAATTGGTGGAGCCAGATTAAAAGATTCCTAACTGTGCAAGTACAGTTGGTGACCTTATTGAGGCTGATGTATTAATAAGAATTGGAGTCATTCGGGGGCAAACGAACTGCCACACTGGGGACAAATATAAATTGTCTTTCATTCAAATTAGGCTTTTAACCCCTCGAATGTTAGCGTGATCTCCAGCACATCTCTTGGCAATGCGCTGCACACCTGTCACTCAAGGGAATTTTTATCCCCATGTTAAACAAAAGGGAGTTGGGAAGATTTAGTTGTTTCTCATGGTGGAGTTTGTACAGCGTGTGTGTGTGTGTGTGTGTGTGTGTGTGTGTGTGTGTGTGTGTGTGTGTGTGTGTGTGTGTGTGTAAATGTATGTGTGTGTGTGTGTATGTGTGTATGTGTAAATGTATATGTATGTGTGTGTCTGTGTAAATGTATATGTATGAGTGTTTGCACGTGTGTGTATGTGTGTGTAAATGTATATGTATGAGTGTTTGCACGTGTGTGTGTGTATGTGTGTGTAAATGTATATGTATGAGTGTTTGCACGTGTGTGTGTGTAAATGTATGTGTGCGTGTGTCTGGGTCTGTAAATGTATATGTATGAGTTTTTGTGTGTGTATGTGTGTGTAAATGTATATGTATGGGCGTGTGTAAAATGTACATGTATGTGTGTTTGTGTGCGTATGTGTGTGTAAATGTATATGTGTGTGTGTGTTTGTATAAGGGTGTGTATAAATGTATATGTGTGTGCGTGTAAATGTATATGTATGTGTGTATTTTGTATGCGTGTGTGTGTGTAAATGCATATGTGTATGTATCTAGCAATGTGTGTGTTTGTATGAGTGTTTAAATGTATATGTGTGTAAATGTATATGTAAATGTATACGTGTGTGTTTGGGTGTTTGAAGATGTGTGTATATGTGTTACAACTTATATATATATATATATATATATATATATATATATATATATATATATATATATATATATATGCTTTTGATGGATTCATGTGCAATAGGTAAAGAGTGTTTTAGCTGGGTAGATAGCCCTGCTATGATGCACTAGTTAGCTGCGAGGATCCTAGCTCAAGCCTAATTACCGCTGCTACAAGGGCACAAACGAGAGAGGCGTTTCTGAGCGTTCTCTCTCCTATTGTTGGTCCGCCGCAGAGGTCAATATGGTTTGAACGCCAATTTATTAGCAGAGAAATCAGCAAACCATTCCCTAATTAGCAAAGCCCAAATAGATGTGCCCGGGGGCTCTACAGTACAGGATAAAAAAAAGACACAATGAAGGTCCAACCTACCAAAAGCCTCAGTGGATCTTATAAGAGAGAACTCCATGAATCTTTTATATGTAATTGCTGTATATCTTTCTAATTTCATGGAAGAAAATATTGTCTTCACCTTGAAAGGTCCCAGCTTATTAGATGTAACACTGATACATTGTGGCAAGTAGAACCCTACAGTCCAATTGAAAATTACAACCTGTGACTGCAGTCTTTTGCTTGCAGTATTTTCACTGGAAACATAATTTTTCATTATTTGAATTTATCTTTCAAAACCAAGTTTTTTTCTCAGATTAAAAGCAAAGTTGTTATATCCGACTACTCGTGGGAAAATTAATTATCTGGCTTGTTCTCCTGATAATTTACATTTCCTTAAAAGATTTGTTTAATTTTGTAGACATACGTATTTATTAGTAACATCAGTAACATTACTGACATCAGTAGAATGGTTATAGATGTATGTCTAAGCTACTAGGGATAATGAATAAATGGCAAACCACTGAGTGCTAGGTGGGCATATATACCCTTCTATCTGTCTATCTATCTATCTATCTATCTATCTATCTATCTATCTATCTATCTATCTTAATATATATATATATATATATATATATATATATATATATATATATATATATATATATGCTAGAGGGGTATATATATATACCCTTCTGTCTATCTTAATATATAGATAGATAGATAGATAGATAGATAGATAGATAGATATACTATATAATATTGTCTATATTAGGATTTATATAATGTTCAGTGTACTTGTACGTGTGTTGGTGTATACTTTTCTGCGTGTGTATTCATACACTTTTCTATGTATGTGTGTAATGAGCAAACATATATTATATACTACTGTCTATATCAGGGTGTGTATAATGTTCAGTGTACTTGTACTTGTGTGTGATTTTCAGCAGGTGTGTGCGTGTGTATGTACAGTGTGTGTGATTTTCAGTAGGTGTGTGCGTGTATGTATAGTGTGTGTGATTTTCAGTAGATGTGTGCGTGTGTGTGTGTGATTTTCAGTAGGTGTGTGCGTGTGTATGTATAGTGTGTGTGATTTTCAGTAGGTGTGTGCGTGTTTATGTATAGTGTGTGTGATTTTCAGTAGGTGTGTGCGTGTGTATGTATAGTGTGTGTGATTTTCAGTAGGTGTGTGCGTGTGTGATTTTCAGTAGGTGTGTGCGTGTGTATGTACAGTGTGTGTGATTTTCAGTAGGTGTGTGCGTGTATGTATAGTGTGTGTGATTTTCAGTAGGTGTGTGCCTGTGTGTGTATGATTTTCAGTAGGTGTGTGCGTGTATGTAAACTGTGTGTGATTTTCAGTAGGTGTGTGCGTTTGTGTGTGATTTTCAGTAGGTGTGTGTGACTTTTCAGCATTAGTGCTCTGTTACATATTGAGTTATTTTAAAATATCTAGTCTGTTTTTTTGTCTATGTGTATGAATTTCTGCATGGGTGTATATTTTCATATTGATCAGTTTTAAAATGTGCATTGTGTGCGCGTGTGACTTTCACCACATGTGTAGGTTTGCATATTGAGTAATTATAAAGTATGTAACGTGTGTGCTCTTTTCTTATATCTCTGTATGTAATTGCTCACACGGAAGCTCCTCGCTTGCTGTCTGTTCCCTGAGATTCCCAACTTGCATAGAACAGCTGCCAGGCTAGGCTGCATATCCCCCGGTTCCCAAGCAGGCCACCCAACCTTACAAATCACTCATTTTCCTCATTAGCTTTTTAAAATTCATAAAAACGGGGACACACGGCTGCCGACGGCAATCACTTACAGCCTCTTACAAGACTTTCAGTAATGTAAAAAGCAGAGCATTCCCCACTAGGAATGAACGCATTCTCCTAACCCTTTTAGACTGCAATTACTGAATCCAACCCTACATTAGTAAAGTACAAATATAGAGTTAGATAATCACTTGGCTACTAATAAAATCAAAAACACTGAATTGTATGATGTACATTTTATTTTATTAAAATCAGATTTTTCCATGTCAGCAGTTGTTAAAAAAAGATAGATTTTATTTTTTGTTTGTTTAATTTCAAGTCACAAAAAATCTATATCCTTCATCTAAGTATTTATTTGACTGTCTCGAAAAGACATGAAAAGAAAAGAAAAAAAAATAACGAATAGTAGTGACTTTTTTGGACGACATATAATAAATATGATATATCACACAGTCTTTGAAATGTACATTTTTTTTCTATTACGGAGCATGCCACTTTTCATAAAGAAAAAGCTCACAAGAAATCAGTGCAAAGTTCTCTGTTCTCCTCTTCATTCATTTGTATATCTTTCTTCAGGGGCAGATCCCCTCTGCTTTATACAAAAGTCTTTATTAAGTAGCACTCAGCACTCACTCAGTGCTATCTGGTGTATATACTCTATGGACCTTATGCAGAAAGAAAGATGTAGCAATTCTGGATCAAACCAATTTCACCATAGGGAAGAAACAGAAATGAGCATGTAATTTAAAGTGACAGTCGACCTTCTTTTCCACTTTAAATATTCTACAAGGGCATAATATGTGAAGTCACATTATCTATACATACATTTTTAACGCATTGCGTTGGATACCTCTCTGGCACTCAAAGGGTTAATCCACACTGCTGTGTCATTGGTCTGATACTCCCCCGAATTTCCATCTCCAGAGAGCTTTCTTTCAGCGCTGTGAATGTATCGATAGTGATACAAAGTAACGTCATCCCTGTTGCACTGAGTGCTCCCCATGTTGTAGTTAATGAGATGGGGGCAGGCGATGCTGCTGCAGGGATAGTGTAACATCTACCACAATCGCTGCTTTCATAATCTCTGATAGAAAGTTATCTGGAAATTGATTCAATGGAACTCGGTCTCGGTGACTTAACCCTTGTAGTGCTAGATGGGTACGCAACGCATTTCAGACAAATGCGTTGCGTACCCATCTGGCACCCAAAGGGTTAAAACTGTAAACAAACAGGTGACAAGGAAAACACACAAACACACACACACACATACATATATGACTTGTAGAATATGTAAAGTCATTTCAAGTTTCCATCCATTTAACCCATTGAAAGCTATAGAGATCTATATGCGTGGTGTTGAAGCTGTTTCTATCATTCAGTGGTTAAATTATCGGTTTACATTAATTAAAGGTCCCCGATGGTGCAATTGGTTTGCTCCAGAATTGCTCCTCTTTAATGTCGTCAATAGGGCCCTATAGTTCCTTACGCACATTCCCCTTTGCTGTGCTTCTGCTGCATCTTCTATATTCACTTTGCATTTGGAGTCCCCCCTTTACAGGTTATACACTCAGCTGCCAGTATAAGGTCGGGTCTCTGCTCTGTTTAACTACATACTGTAATTGACTGGAGTCTGTTCCTGAACACAGGAGCTGCTGTGGAGTCCCAGAAGTTGAGCATCTGTCATTTCCCTGCTTATATCTTCTCTGTCTTGGGGTTTTTTGTTGTCCTTGTGGGATGCTGTAAGGGTGAGATAGTGCTGTGGACAAAGGGTGCTATTTCACCGTGTGTGGGGGGTACCAGAGATTGGGTTTCCCAATGGGTTAAGAGCTGGTTGCCCTCCGGGTCCCAGGCCATGGATTAGTACTCTGGGGACTAAGGGTCTCTGCAGTTGGGGGTGGGGTGCAGGGGGTGTCCTGTACATACTGCTGTACATAGCTGCCGCTGCTGCAGCCGCTGTTGTGCTGTCCATACTGCTCAGCAGACTTGGGTGGTAGAAATAGGGAGAGGGGAACATCCTCTGAAGAGCAGAATAATTCCCAGCTTCGGCTAATAACTCCAAGCCAACAGCAGTTTGCCTTTTCCATTTTGTCCTGCAAGAGAATCAAAACAATGAAAGGGTTAATCAAATGTCTAATCCCAATACCGTGGTTTAAAGTGATATTGACCTTTCATTTTGACGACATATTTGAAAAGTGCATAATATGTGAAGTCAAATTGCTTATACTTTTGTATTCTATATATGTTTTAATCTTCACACATGTATGTCCCTAACAGTAAGCTCCCTGGATCACTGCTTCCGGAGAGCCAGTCGGACATCAAAGCAGGATAATAACATATTGTAACACTATTCCTGCAGCACTGAGTGTTTGTATTTTTACATTATCACTAGAGCTTCTTTCACAGAGATCGGAGGAGCTCATTGGCAAGGACATAAAAGGGTTAAAGAAGTGAAGAATACATAAATAAATAATAAATGAATAACATAGGCAAGTGCACCTGCAAAATAGGCAAAGTCAAACTAAAGGGTTACTATCCAATTAGACAGTATAAAGGTATCACACTGAGTTCTATATTGGCTATGAAACCAAGGACTGTACTAAGAGAAGTTAGGTGTGCAATTCTAGAGCAAACCACTGACCCACACTGTGCGAATGAAACGTCCCATTGATTTAAATATAACGTTTAACTCTTTGAGTGCCAGAGGGGTACGCAACGCCTTGCATTATCCTCTGCCACTCTAATGGTTAAAACATTACATTATTGTCTACCCTACTGTGTAGTTCATTTGTTCCAGAATTGCACATCTTTAGTTTCAATAATCTAAATGGGTGCAATTCTGCTACAAACGCACTTCACCATAGCGGTAAAGTGATGATCCATAATTATTTAAATTATATTCTTTCCAATAATTGAAATTAGGTTTGTAACCCCATTTTGCGTTGGAGGCTTCTCTAGCATGCAAGGTGTTAAACTCTTCCTTTAAATCAATGGGAATTTTCAGTATTGTAATTTGTCCTATAAAGTGCAGTTGCTATGTTCCAGATTGGCAATTGTTTGAATTAAGCTAATTCTGTGGATATCTGGAATAAACCACATTCTCCACAGTGGACAGATGAAAATTTACCTTTACTTAGTTGATGCTTTTAACCCTTTAAATACTCAAAAGAGGTGTCCAGACCTCTATAGGATTCAAGGAATTAAATGCCCCAGTTAAATCAATGGGAATATTAGAGTGCAGTTGATTTGCTCTTATTCAGCTAACTGAATACAGTCCTCTACGTTAAAGGCCAGTATATAGCACACAGTGTATGATTCCTAGATAGCTGGCTGGACCAGCTGGGGTGGATTTACTTAAAGCAAAATACAAGGCTGTCTAGATCTCTGTCCTTATCCCCAACAGGGAATCAGTCTTCCAAAACACTAGAACATTTTTCCGGAGGCTTTACCACAATCTCTTAGGTAATACACTATATCTAGACATCACAAGTCATAGAGTTATACATGATAATCACACAGTTGTTTATATTTTACTCTCTTTAAACGAATTTAGAACGTCCTTCTCCATGAATGTGATTAATATAAGCCTCGATATATTATGGATCATTTTAATTACAGGAGTCATATATAAAGCAATACAAAAGGAATTAACCCTCTTAATGACCTTTCTAGGATGTAGTGAATTTTTTTTTAAACCCAGAGTAGAAAAATATAACTATATAAGAGGGATCAGTGGGGGACATGCGGAATAGTAAATTAACCCTTTCAGTGCCAGAGAGGTACGCAAGGTATTGCAAAGCAATGCGTTGCATGTCCCTCTCGCATTCGAAGGGTTAAATATCACGTGTTTATAGTTTTGAAGCTTATGTACTAATACAATTGGAATCATTTGAGAGCAAAGAGAGAGAACAATAGGGAAGAAATGAAAGTTTCTATTTATTTCAATGCTAGCTTTTAATCCCTTGAATGCTAGAGTTATCCAACGCATTACTTCTCTTGTATTCAAGAGCTTAAGTGCCCCCATTTAAATCCATGGGAATGTGTATTCGTATCCTATGCTGTACTTGGCATCCACCAGAAATACTGCTGTTAATTTAATGTAAATAGGCCTCATCACCTATTTTTTACAATACAGAAAAACTATCACATTTCAGAAAATAGTAAATGTGTGTTCGTTTAATTTTTTGGCCAAGTTTGAGTGGTTCCGATAGCCTTGAAGCTGGTGGTAACCAAGCACCACAGCAGACATTAATAAACAGACCCACAGCCCCTGTTTAGATTGCATACAAATGACAGTAATGCTTTCCGACAGAATTAGGGTGGCTGAAACCGTATGTAATGAGACAGAAAATTATGGAAAAATATTACTGGACTTAATTTGCTTTCTATATAGCCTCCTAGCCATCGTATCTCAAGAACATTGAAAAGGACTGTGAAAGAGCTGTGGATCATAAAAATTATACAAGTTTCAGTTGCTTAATTAAAGAAAAAATAATTTGGATAAAATTGTTGAATGAAAAAAAAATGCTAAATATTTCTTTCTCTAATTGAATTATAAAAAGCACGTCTAGAGCAACACTGCTTAATGAGATTGCAGTGGGATTTATTCCTAGCATGTTACTGGGACATCGGAATAGTAATATGTCCCTAGTTTTGTAATCAAGATTTCCCCATTATTAATTCATATGTATAATAGATTAGATTTTTTTCTCTTTCTTTGAAGATATTAATTAGCTTCAATTATCTATTTATGTACAGTTTGTATGTTTTTCTTCTGTGCATAAGAAACGTCCACAAGTTCCTTGGGAAAGATAAACTGAATTTGGGGGCCTTTTTCTGGTTTGAGTATGAATATTACTGACAGTTGATTTTGTATTTTGTGTACGGATCCGTATTACTAATCAGATTGCATGGTGTATGCAAGATTTCATGGCTCACAAATGCAGACTTTTCAGACCCTTAGCTTTATTGTCTGGTATGTTGTAAAACTCGTGTAATATTGATTATATTCAATTAATTCACATCCCAGACCAGCCATCCGTGTAGATGTGCCAGAAAAATACATTCACATGAATGTATTTTACTTTTTGCCTGGTGTCTTGTGTGACTCTTGTATTGCAGAGTGGTCTCCAGGGGTGAAAGGTGAAAAAATATGTGTATGCCTATATATATATATATATATATATATATATATATATATGTGTGTGTGTGTGTGTGTGTGTGTGTGTGTGTGTGTATTTTTGTATATATAGACAAAAAAATTAGTGTCTAGAGGAGAAATGCTTTGCACACCCCCTAACCCTTTGAGTGCCATGGGGGTACACAACGCATTGCAGAGCAGCAACGACGATGCGGCAACATTTCGCAAATTTCAAGAGTCATAAGGACAAACCAAGTGGAGAAATTTTGGGGCAAACAAGCTGCCCAGGACAGATCCAATTCCTCATTGTTTTAAAAGGGGCTATTAATTCATTGCAATGCTATGGAGACTTGGACACCCCTATATTATTCAAGGTGTTACAATCTAAATCTAATTCAATGAACCATATGGTGCAGTTTGTTTTGCTGCACTTTTACTTGGCGCACCAGGACCTCTGTTTCCGCCTGTCTGTCCTGTATGTCAGTTTGTCTCAATCTTTCTGCTTATGGGATCCCATGTCTATGTCTCTGTGTCTGCCTATGTGCCCCTTATTTTCTGTGTCTGTCTGACTCCGTGCCCCTCTGTCTGTGTGCCCATCTGTCTGTGTCTACCTCTATGTCCCTCCTCTGGATCCCTACTGCCGCTTTCTACATTAAGGGACATAGTCACAAAACAAAAGTGGAGCAATTCTGGAGCAAATCAACTGCACCACAAATAAACATTTAGCCCCATTAGAAAAAAAATGTGCATCGGGGGATTTGGATTTGTTCTCTATGGTGCCGTTGTTTTAAACCAGAATTGCCATATGTCAGTCTGTCTTTATTTGTTTATGGGTCAGTCGGTCTCTATGATTGCCTGTGTAGTAACATTATGGGGTTATGCACTTGACTAAGGAATGATAAAGAGGTGATAAAGTGGAGATAATTTCCCCAATGATATCACTTCTCAAGTTCCTAAGTTATTCGATCGAGTCTATGCACTAACATCTCAAAAGTTAGAGAAATCTCAGTGCATTGGCTCCATAGGATAACATAGGAAATGGAGAAGTGATATCATTGGAGATGCCATCTCTGCTTGATCACCTTTTTATCATGCTTTAGTGCATCCCCCTATGTCTCCATCTGTCTACCTGTGTTCTTGCCTGTCCTTGGTCTGCCAAGTACAGGTGCCATCCCTGCCATGTTTTGCATACTGCCCTGCTGGAAGCCTGTTCCCCTGTCTCTGCTCTTACCTCCTGTTCTGGTACCAGGTCTTGACCTGTGTGTCGGTCAGGTTGAGGGCTGCAGCCAGGTCCATGCGGTCCTGTACACTGAGATACTTCTGCCTCTCGAAGCTCCGCTCCAGCTGGTTTAACTGATGGTCAGAGAAGGCTGTCCGCGCCTTTCTGGGCTTCTTGGCTCGTACTGGGGGGCTCTCCCGACTACTTGAAATTTCTCTATCACCTTCTTCTTTTGTGCCTGTATCAAACATATGAAAATATATAACGACTGAGATCTACTCCAGGGAAACTGCTCTACATACATACATACATACACACACACACACATATATATATATTATATTAATATATATATATATATATATATATATATATATATATATATATATATATCTGAACAAGTATGATGATACGTAGTCCAAATATATGTAAATTCACGTCTTAGAGTCTTAGAGGTTATTTGCATTGTGATACACAAACATATATGTATACATCTATCTATCTATCTATCTATCTATCTATCTATCTATCTATGTATCAAGAGAGAGATATTGATTGAGAGATAGATAATTAGGTTAGATAGATATATATAACATATATATCAGTTTCGAAGCAGCTGCTTTTGTATCAGGAAATTCTTGTCATTGAGTTATTGGATTTGCAGCACACATTCCAGGTGAGAACACTAAAATTTCCACATTCTATTTGTCAACCTTGTATTTTTGCTGAAATGAAGAGAAATCGATATGTCAAAACCATCTCTGTTTGTACCAGTTTTTTTCAACGCTCCTTTATCTTCCCTGCAGGAAGAACAATAATCTCTCTAATTGACCCACTGGGGAGGTTGGTGCACACACACCAAAAAAATCGCCAGGCCAGACTGTACATCTGTTTTGATCACTAATGTGCAAAAAATAAATAAATATAAAACAATAACAAAAGTCATCCTTATTTTGCTTATTAACCCTTGGCTGCTACAGACCTCTCTAGCATCCAGTGGGTTAATAGTTATTCTTTACAGAAACTTTTCATCTTATAAGAACTATACATGCTGTCACCGCACAGCTGAAAAAAAATACAGTTTAATGGAAAAGCGAGATCCCTTTAATTAACACAGCGGTTTGCAATTATCAACCACATATTTAACAAGGGATTATGTGTAAATTAATACATTATTGCATTGGTTTCAAATTTAGATATCCTGTTTCATGCCCATCAAATATTCTGCTTTTTTGACACCACTAAATTGAAATGATTTTTTTAAACTTGACTTTCACTGTATTATTTTTGGTTTTAAATATGTGTTTAATTAAGATTTTGGAATTTTCAATAAATATAGAAGCAAATGGCAAATGATTTAAATGGATGTTCCTGCTTATTTATATTGCGTATTTTCAAATTGATTAAATAAAGTAAAACATATTTTTTAGGATACAATTTAAATAATATTAAGAGTAATAATATTAATGATTATGATGAGAAACGTGGAAATGACAGTCTGTTATAGACTAATTGTTAGTCTTATTTAAAAATAAACAAATTGTATAAGGTAATATCACAGTTGTACTCACTAACAATGCACATATATAGATTTATCCCTACAGGATTGGATAAGGTAATTTGCCCTTTTGATGCCAGACCCGGTGAAGGGTGCGGGCCTCTGTGGCATCAAAAGCGGTATATAAATGGAAAAAAAATTAAATGAGATTCAAACATATAAATATAATTGATTTTTACTAATATAAAGACGATATAATTTAACAAAATTAACAGCATGTTATAATGGTTACAGAGGTTTTTTTCCTGTGTTACTTCACGCACTGGGTAAGTTCTAAGAGCACTCACCATGCCCTTTGATGTCATTATGTAAGTCTTCCCGTACTTTGTCTGCTTTTCCTTTACCATCTTGCATGTCCTGTTCTAGTTTTGGTCGAAAACTTTCCGAAGACACATTGGCCTCATGTTTTGGAGTGTGATGAGGGGAGGGAACACTGGTACTGTAAGGAGCACAAGCAGCCAACGGTTTACTGTCCCCCAAAATGTCTTTAATTAAAAAGGAAGATGTGGAAGTCCTGGGAGCAGAACCCAGCTGTGCTGGCTGCTGTGAAGGCGACTGCTGCTGCTGTTGGCTGTGGTGTAGGTGATGGAGATGCTGAGACGGGTGGTGGACGCTGTCCACAAGCCGGTGCTGATCTGATGGGTCCATAGTGACTGAGATAGGAGATGACGGGGAGCTCCCCACTGTGTCTATGTCCGAACCGGGAGAGAGGGGGGCCTGGTTCCTAAAATCCGTAGCCCTTCCATCTCTATAGTCTCCATTTAACATGCCCGGGCTGAGAGAACCAGCGTTGGATAAAATAGTGTCTATCCCAAAACTGGATCCTTCCATGTTGCTCATTACCTTAAGCACAAGTCTTCATAACAATCCTCTTGGCACAGTCTTCGTTTCCAATTATATAAAACTGTACACTCCTGTATCTCCTACTTTGATTTCAGTACAGCAATTCAAATAGTAATAAAATGTGTATGAGAAAGAGCACAAAGTAAAAAAATAAATTACACTGCAATAAAAATAATACAGTAAACGCATATAAAAAGTAAGTCAAATAGGTTTTGATGTTGGATGAAGTGCTGCACAACCTGCCAGTAGCAGACACAATCACACGTGCTGATGGTTGTAGTACATACGTGTGCCTAATTTAATGTGCCAGGGCTGGATCCCCCATTGCTATATTTCATCTTAATGGCCCCAGAGAAGCTGGAGTGAGCAGTGCAATCTTCCGGGTGGCTGTGGTCTAGTTAGTGAACTTTCTTTGAAAGTTGAGGTTGCTCACAGACGGTGCCTGGCTGACTCCCGGCCACTGCCGCTCTTTCCCTTGTAATCCTTCTCCTGTTGGGCTCCAGTGACTTCCTCCAGTGACGTCACACCCAGGACCTGAGACACGTCCCTCCTCCCTCCTGCTTACTCTAACCTTTTGCATTTAGAGTCAATCTACACAGCCATTGGTCGATTGAAATGGGAGAGACCTGACGTCCAGTCCACATAGCCAATAGGAAGAGTCCTAGCCTATCCCGTACAGTTTACAGCGGGCATGGACCAGGGATGCTGTTTTTACTATGTATCTCATGGGTCGCTTCCTCTAATCTAAAGCATAATAAATTAAAAAGAATAACAAATAAATATCATAAGGAGAAAGGGAAAACAAAAATCAGAAGAGGCAAAAGCAATGACTTATTTTGAATAATAACATCGATAACATCATTCAAAGACTGCATATATTGCAGAATATATTTTTACAGTCATATAAATATAGATATATATTTGCACTCTCTAGAAAGCAGTATCTAGGCACTCGTGTCTGCACAGAAATGCGAGACCTCAATATACTGGACTAAACTTCAGAAGCAGCTTAGACTGAAAGCGTCCACCTGAGTAAGTGATTGTCATTATTTTTCCTGCCCTTAAAAGCTCTAATGTCCATTTCATAGCAGATAATCCAACACACATTTTTAATTTTCGCTATAAAATTGGGTTAAAATAGTTGATTTATTTGCCTTTGTCTTATCGTGATATGTCTTATATATATTTTTTATTTCACACTAAACTAGAATTAACTGTACGATTCTTACTTAATAAGTATAATTGATGCATAACGAAAGTCATTACATATGCACATGAATCTATATAAACAAAACTAGATCTGTGCCCATTTGTATTCGTAAATGAAAGGAAATATTTGTTTTCTTTAATATGAAAATTGCGACTTTAATGTTAATTTTCTCCATCATTTTTTGCAGTAGCAATATGTTCCATATCTGCCCTAGTTTTCACATACACAAACACATGAATTCATCTATGCACACATATTGTTGTGATTTCATCTGTGCTGTTAGAATTTGCATATTTACATATCCTGTAATGGCTAATTAGCCAATCTGAGCTCGTCTGCTCTCTTGTTTTAGTGTCTCAGTAGTAACAGGATAGATAGTGCAGATCCACTGGGACTGGGAAATTATCCTACCGATTCTGTGCAGAGCATCAAGTTGTGTTAATTTCTCTAGGACAGATCCAACCTGTCTCTTGTTGAATGTCAGAGCAAAAAAGAACTGCTTGTGACAAGGCTCCATATTACTCTTGACTAAGTACCGTGTTCATCCTAATTAGCAGAGTAATTATAAGGTGCTAATGAATGATTTTCAAGTTACATTTTATTTGGAATTACCATTTTTAGGAATTCATTGTAATTCAAGGTAAAAAGCAAGCTGTCGGTGTATCTTGTTTATGAGATGCAAGTCTGCCATTTCGATTTCGAGGGCTGTTACGTTTAACCCCATAGATGCATAATTCCTGAACCATTTGAGTGCCAGATGGGGTGTCCAACGCATTTCAAAGCGCGCAGACACACACCTCTGGCACGCAAAGAGTTGCTAACATTATATCAATTAATTTTACAGGTATCACCTTTATAAGATATGTGCAAATTGTTCAGTGTGTGCATTTATTTATGAGTAAATCTTCAGGAATAGGGCTACATGATATAAATAATTCAGCTGATTTACAAAACCTTGCATAGTTAATTATAAAATCAGACAATTTCTAATCTACTGGTAAGTCTTTCTTAGCAATGTGGCTTTACAGTAACATGAAAAGTGTACAAATGGATGAGAAAGGTGTAACAGTGGAAGTGACCCAGCTGCTGGAATGGAGCGGATACCTGATCCAGGCTGTTGATAATGGATTTGAAGACAATTCAAGACAGGTGTCTGGAGAGACCGTTCTGTTTGTTGATACAGATAAAGATTCGCTGTGATGGCTCTTAACTGTTATCTGAAAGCATCGTCTTGTTTTGGCTGCCCCATCACAGCACGCTGCTCTTTACCAATGGGCTGCCATAGGTCAGGTTGAGATGCATGCGGACACACACACATACACACACATACACACACACACACACACACACGCACCATCATATGACACAGATACACACACACATTACATGTACACACCACACACACCACAGCACAACAGATTACACGCACAAACACCATCACACGAGACCACAAGTACAGACACACACACGTATACACACATTACTGTCTTTATAATAAATGTAAATACAATTCTGACTCTCCCTCTTTGTTCTATATATGCATATTTCAACGTTTCCTTTAATGCGTCTATGAAGGTGTGTATGTATATTTGTGTATTCTTTTGTATACATGAATAAATGGACTTTCCAGTGCGTGTGTTTGTATATGTGTGTGTGTATATATATATATATATATATATATATATATATATATATATATATATATATATATATATATATATATATATATATATATATACACACGTTTCGGATGCGAGTGTAGTATATACTTTTGTGTGGAGGTATATACATATGGACTCAGAGGCCGATAATCTGACATACAGATTGCTAGATAGCTAGACAGACAGACAGACAGACAGATAGATTTCTGAGCAGATATTGCTTTCTTATATAAAGGTAGAGAGACAGCCAGACAGACTGCTATCCCACATAATCCGCAGCATTTAAACTTTAAGCGTTGGTTCGGAGTTTATTCATTCTGACACCAGCAATAAACATTCCGAAAGGGTTTGTGTCATCCTAGCACTGCCCACTGCCTGGCATCTGGAACATGCCTGCTTCCCCCGCACACACAGGACAAGAGCACGCCAATCAATATCACACGTGTTCTTATCAATTATTCACTCACATTTGCGGGTTCATCCTGGAATTCATTTGTAGAAACATTTAGCATGAACTGTGCGATACGGTATCAAATAAACTACATACTATATATGAATATGTTCCTGTGTGTGTGTGTGTGTATATATATATATATATATATATATATATATATATATATATATATATATATATATATATATATATATATATGCGCCCATGTGCGCAATCCCAAGAAGGAATGCAATAGTTGGTAAGAAGGGGCAGCACCCGTGGGACTTGTATCAGATCAAATATGTATTGGTCTATATCCAGATAAATACTTGATCTTATAAGTCCCACGGGTGCTGTCCCTTCTTTACATCGCATATATGATACATATATACATCCTAAACTAATAAAAAGGCTGGTTTGTCCTAGAATTACTCATTTTTTTTGTACATCCGCCTGATGATATAATTACACACAAACACACACATTATATAACATATGTTGACACATTCCACAGACACACAGACAACTCAGTGTGTGTTGTCAATATTGTTTTTGGTGCCAGGATCCGCTAATCTGCATCTGCTCACACTGCAAACTGCCATACTGTTCTGTCAATATATTGTAATTAATGTTTGTGTATGAAAATCTGTCTTCGTTTGACATTTAGAAAAGTATTATTTTCGGACGGTCACGTGAAATAGTTATTAAAACAAGACAAAAGAAGAGAAACACTGTTGCGGTTCAAAGTGTGTATGCATAATTTTGGCTGGATTTGATCTTTTATTAGTACTCTATGGACCAGTAAAATACAATGCCTACTTCTCTATTAAGTGTTGTATTTTATTGGAGACATACAGAAATCCCTCTCTCTTTCTTCCTAATATAATAATAATAATAATAATAATAATAATAATAATAATAATAATAATAATATAATAATTAAAATGTGTTTGTGTGTGTGTAGATAGCTAGATAGCTAGATAGATAAATAGATAGATAGATAGATAGATAGATAGATAGATAGATAGATAGATAGATAGATACTACCTACTTGCTAGCCATTTGAGTGCCAGTGTGGTGGATTTAAAATAACCTAACCTGCAACATGTCCTGATTGCGTGTATTTTTAATGTCTTGACTTTTTAGATGAGAGAACAATTCAATTTATAGTTGAATCTTCTTGGATTTTTTATTTGTATAGACGAGCTTTTCAGGTAAAAAGAAGACAATAACGTATACAATTAATTTTGTTAAATGTGAGTTAAATTTTTAGGTAATTTTGTAATTTTATTGTTTCAGGAATGCAAACTTTCTAAGTTATTTGGAGTTTAGTTTTAATTTATATCATTTGTTTACCTTACAACAACTTGCTACTTTTTATTGCTTTTATTATTGTATTAATTTGCTTATTATTTATTTTAGAAGCGATGTCTGGAGCCACACGGTGGCGCTAATGGTCATATAGAAAGAAATATCTTTTGTCTACTGTTCTCCGATACACATGATTTTGACAATAACTTCATCTGAAATCTGATTTTTCCTGCCAACAATCAGAGATAAGTGTATATAAACGTACCATGCCAGATTAGTATATGCAAATTAATTTAATTTCAGAAGCTGTTGAAATAACTCATATAGTTAGACTGCTAAGTTACAGTAGTCAGGCAGATTGCATTTGTTCAATCATCAAAACTTTTTAATGCTTTTTCATTGTTCATGCCTAATTGTTGTATTTATGTGTGCTTGGGAACCTAATACTGGTACACTTAAAACATCTAGGGCCAGATTCTGTTGTAGGTGCTAAATGTTAACATCCGTTTTATCAAACATTTTCCTATTTAAGTCTATGGGGAAAACTGGAGATAAAAGCAGAGATAAAAGTAGCATCTGTAATAGAATCTAGCCCCAAGGGAGATATGCACCAAAGTG
Source organism: Rhinophrynus dorsalis (assembly GCA_037306005.1). Taxonomy (NCBI): domain Eukaryota; kingdom Metazoa; phylum Chordata; class Amphibia; order Anura; family Rhinophrynidae; genus Rhinophrynus; species Rhinophrynus dorsalis. Next base: position 171,373,318 of record CM074722.1, read on the forward strand.
TGATAAAGAGGAGATAACTTTTCCAGTGTGATTAACTCTCCAATCCCTGTTATTCTATACATTAAAATTGCTCAGATTGGACTGTTTTTAGTACTCAGGCTCCATACAATAACCAATTTAGGAACCTGAGAGTTAATCACTTTGAAGATATTGGGGGAGATTTATAAAACTTGTGTTATGAAAAATATGGTGTAAAAGTGGCATAAAAATGAAGGTTGGGATTTAAAGATTAGGCAAGTTTTGGACGCCTTAACATCATGTAGTGATGGTAGGGCTGGTGAAAATTTTTGCTCTGTGAATCTGTATAGAAATGTCACTAACTGTGACAGTTTTTCAACAGAATTATTGCCAGAATGTTAATGCCAGGTATCATCTGTTCTTAAGCAGTCCAGATGCTGACATCAGATAACTAACGCCATATTTATGAAGATGCTCTTACTGTATTGTATTGTATATTTTTAATTATATAGCGCCAACCAGTGTACTTGGCATTTTACAGTTTACATTTAATATAGAAGGGGTATAATAAGTGTGGTGATTACGTGCTTATAAAGACAATCATAAGGGGTACACCAGGTGAGTGTACATTAGGATAAAAGGTCCCTGTCCCATAGAGCTTACAATCTAATCATTTATAATTTACATATATACATTTACATTCATATATTTACTAATTTATAAATCAGACCTGACATTATTGCCAGTTAACTATGACTTAACAACAATTCTTAAAAAATACTAGGAATGGTTTTAGTAAATTTCCCCAACTGGCCTATGTTTATAAAAGCAAAGCTGAATTATTCTGGAGAGAACCAGCTGCACTATAGGGACAAAGAAAAATTCCTAAATTCAAATGCCCTTGAATAGAGCTTTTTAATCCATGGAATGCTAGAGAGGTCTCCAATGCATTGCGTACTTCTCTAGCATTCAAGAGGTTAAAAAGCTTAGTTAATTTCACAGGAATGTTAATGTGTCCCCCAAGGTGCAGTTTTCTTACTCCAGAATAACTCCAGTTTGATTTTATAGATATAGGCCTTTAGCTCCTCTTTATCACCTCGTTATCACACCTTTAGTGCATAACCCCCCATATTTGAAAAGGTGGAAATTACACTGATCAGTACCAGATAGATACTGAGGTGGAAAAAACTAAGAAGATACACGTGTTCTCCCCGTTGATTTAATTGGGAATTTTAACCCCTTGAATTCTGGATAGGTTCAATGCAATTAACCAACTTTAAGTGAATGGGACATTTTATTTTCTCCCTATGATGCAGATTATTTTCCCCAAGTTTTCCTATTTTCCTTTTGTGCATAAGGCCCAGTGTGTGTATAAAATATTAAAGAAACAAGGGCATGAGAACCTTATAATACTGATCTTTTATATCTGAACTGAAGACTTTCTAATTATGGTTCTATCCAGATATTTTCAACATCATATGTAGATTCATATTTTCCTTATTTGTTTCTTTTTATCTTATCCTGCCATGGTTTGGAAATGAAAAATAAAGAAATGTTTTTATCCAAAATATTACAAAATAAGAGAAGACATATTTCTGGGGAAAAATATTGCTTTCTAGAATTTTATAGTTGATAATTTAGGAATGATGACCAATGTTTATAAATGCAAACTGGAGTTATTCTCCTGTAAACTAACTTCAGAATGGTGAGGTGGGGGGACAAATAAAAAATCCTGGTAAATTAAATTGGGCTTTTCACTCTTTGAGTGCTAGAGAGGTCTCTGCTTTGGAGACCTCCCTGGCACTGAAGGGGGTTAAAAGCTCTATTCAAATGCATGTGAATTTAGGAATGTCTATGTATCCCCTATGGGGCAGGTGGTTTACTCCAAAATAACTCAGAAATCAGATCCAGAATGAAAATTAATGCAGTCAGAAATATATCTAAATTGACAGATGCAATTCTCCAATTAAGTGACAGTATAGCACTTTTAAGTTTTATTTATTCCTAACCCGCATTTACTTAAAAAATAGATAGATAGATAGATAGATAGATAGAGGACACTAAAATGTGTGATAAACTTGCTTTTGCTATGGATGCATAGGTATCTATGCTTGACAGTTTGACCTCTGCTTCTAATGAGTGATACATGCATTGTAAGTCTACCTTCTTGGATGTCATCGAAAATGTCTCCTGCATCTAAGGGGTTTATTGAAGTAAAATGTCAAAGAGCAGATCCAGACTAACTTCAGCCCTTGGAAGTTATAGATGTCTCTAACACATTGTGATAAAGTGCTTTGGAGATTTCTACAGCATTCAGTGGGTTAAATGAAAAAAAGATAACATTCTACTCTCAGAACATTTGGAAGCTTTAACCCTTAGGGATCAAAGGGGTGTGAGGCATATTGCTTAATAATGTGTATGTGCCCCTATGATTTTTTAAATGGTTAGTAATCTTGATAATCACATTTGTCCACATGTCTACTTATGGCTAAATACATATTCATTCACAGGCCACATTTTGACAGAGAAAAAAAAACCACTCATGAACCAGAGAAATCATTTTTAAAAACACCAGCTAGTAGATTATGGTAAGGCTGATGATAACTATTCTAGAATGAACACCAACTGCACCGCATGGGACAAAGGAACATTCACAACACTAGGGCCGTATGTTCAAAAGAAAAGTGGTGGAATACTGGGGCAAACCAATTTGCACTATAGGGGAGAACTAAAAATTTACATTTCTTTAAATGGGGATTTTAACCCCTTGAATGCTAGAGAGGTCTCCAATACATTGCTGCGAAATGCATTGGAGACCTCTCTAGTGTTCAAGGGGTTAGAAGCCCCATTTAAAGCAATGGGAATTTTGGGAATTTTTAAGTCCCACCTATAGTGAAAATGGTATGGCCCAGTATTCCTCCGCTTTTCTTTTGAACATACGGTCCTTTAAATGTGAAAGGCATTCCTCAATAACATATAGTAATGTCAAGTACACTTTAAATAAATGGTGCAGGGGAGGGACCTAAGAGCCTATTCCCATCAGCTCAGCTACATTCAAAGTACAAAACTAGAACTGTACATTAACACTTTGAGTGCCAGAGGGGTACGCAACGCATTGCACAGCAATGCATTGCGTACCCCTCTGGCACTCAACGAGTTAAGAAAATAAGCTCCAAAATAATGTTATATTATGGTTTATTGCTTTGACCCCCTAACGTCCATGTGCCCTGCTATGACCATCACGCGGTTTTTGCATTAAGGACCAGTGACGGTCATAGCACGTCACGTACATTTTACTTACAACGCTCCTCTGGGATCGCTTTAAGTAAAAACGGGGGGAGAAATTGACCGCTCCAAGACTGGAGTGGTCTCTCTCGGTCCCCAGCGCTGCGTGCCGGTACACGTCACAGGTCACGTATACCGGCACGTTGGGATCTTCAAAGCCGTCCTTCAGGGAATTTTACTTCCCAGGACTGCGGACATGAAGGGGTTAAGCACCAGAGGGGTGTACAACACATTGTAAATCAAACACACCCTTCTAGTTTTTAAAGGAGCAGTAAACTTTTTTATGAAAATATATATATTGTAGGTTGTTTCCTGTTGAGTAAAATAAGGATACTCCCACTACTGAGAGGTGCATATTTGCAGAGTTATTACAGTTTAAACCCATCTTTTTTTACATAAGCAGTGCCCCCTAGTGGTCAAATTCTAATTAGATATTCTGTTACATGCTAATGGAGAGGAAAGTCAGTGACTTACAGTTCCCCATAGAATGTCATAGAAACTACCTTCACTTCCTGCAAGTTACAACTATCAGGAAGTAAACGCACAGTAAATTCACTTCCTGGTTATTTGAACTGTTATAAGTTTTGAATAAAACAACTGACAGTGATGAGAGTGCCCTTGTTTTACTCAGCAGGAAAAGCTCTATAACATATGCATTTTCATAAATAAACATTTACTGCTCCTTTAAAGGGTTAAATCAATGCACCATAGTACAACAGTATTTTGAAACATTTTTGCTGATGGTCAGTTCCACTTTTTGTACTTTGAATCAAAGAACTTTCCCCAAAAACCCATAGCTTTAAATTGGACTTTGCATGGTGGAGGTCTCCAGTGCGTTACAAAGTAACACATTGCTCATCCCTTTGGTCTCTAAAGCATTAAATCAATAAACCATACTATGGTACTATTTTAAAACATTTTCTTAGTTGCAGTTCCATTTTTAAACTTTCCCCAATCCCCATAGAATTAAATGTATTTTTTCAACCAATTAAATATCAGAGGTCTCCAATGCATTGCTTAGCAATGCACTGGAAAGCTATCTAGCATTCATTGGGTTAAAGCCTTATTTACATCTATAGTAATGTGTAATTGTCCCCTGTGGGGCAGTTGTGTGCCCAGTAAATGCTCTAGTTCTTTTTGTACATTGACTTCAGTATTTAAATCGATATGAACCCTTTTCATCTCTAGGACATACAGAGGCTGATGTGCTAAGAAGACCTGGGGCAAACCAAATGCTCCATAGGGAACCAAACAAATCTTCAATTCCTCAATGATTTATAAGGGGCTTTTAGTTCCTCAGTCTTAGAGAGGTCAACAGTGCATTGTGAATCAATTTGTGGAGATCTCTCTAGCAATCAAAGGGTTAAAAAACACTTTGGTTTGCCCTAGAATTGCTACAGTTCTTGTAACTAAATTAGCCTCATTGGGGGAATGTACTAATCTGCCAGCATATTTTAGCTGATATTATCCTCCATTGGCAGCATTTGCACTTGGGGGGGGGGTATGTACTAGAGCAAATGAACTTTCTATTGAATTCTGGGATACACACTCTGCATTTGCAAATACTATAATGGCAATAAGTCCCAAATGTCTCCCCAGTAGCATGTGCAGTGAAATGTAATAATGTCACGTCTTGCCTTGATTCCATACATTAGGAATGCCATGAAACACCCATCCAATCCCTCGCTACCCTCCTTGAAGGTGAGTTACAGGGGCAATGTTAGGCATAAGTAGCTAAGTAAATTGATATTAGGCAGATGTAGGGCTAAGAAATTGGTTCTGGTATCTAGTTTAGCACAAAGTTATATTAGTACATCCCCTGTTTTGTCTCATTTATCCCATAGTATTCAAGTGTGTTTCCATTGCAGTGCTTCACAAAGCATTAGATACATTTTTTTAGTATCCAAGGGTTCATGGTTATTTCTAAAAGGAAATATATAGTAAAACGTATAACTGTGGTTTCCTTTTACAATAAGAACTGTCTTTCATTGAAAACAAAACCAAAGTTTCCAAAGATACTGGAAAGCTTTCTGTCCCAGGGCCACATAAGTGTTAGAATTTGTCCTGAGGGCCAGCATGGTCCTTTTGCATATGCACACACACATACACAAACCCACTCATGCACACACTCACATACATATACACATTTACACACACACACACACACACACACACACACACACACACACACACACACATGCAAGTAAACACAAACTCACATACAACTGCACACTTTTACACTGTTTCCCCCACAAAAACACTGGCATTATTTATTATTATTATTTTATTATTACTTAAAGGATGAATCTACATGTGCTTCCTGCTAAAAAATAAATATATAATAATTTACATTACAGCTGAAGCTTGCAGAGTCCCCAGCATCCCTAGTGGCACAGAAGATTGGAGGAGCTGGATAAGGATGTGGGTGACCAGTTTGGCTTCAGCTGTAAACCAAGAATTTGGCTTGTATGTAAAAGATGCCTTTGAAAAGGCATTGCTGTATGCTATCTTGCTTGTCAACTGACTTTAGACAAAGCATTATTACTTATATAGGCCTAGATTACGTAACTAGAACTGATTTTATCTCAAAATGTCCCCATAGACTTCAATAAGAATTTGTGAAATGAAAAGTCATACAGTGTATCACTTGCTGTGGGATCCAGGCCATAGTTGGAGTTGAAAGACAATGGGTGTTATGTACTAAAGCGTGACAAAGACTTGATAAAGTGGAGATGGTAAAATACCATTGATTTAATTGAGGCTTTTAACCCCTTAAATGATAGAGGGCTCCAACTCACTGCAAAGCAATGCTTTGGAGACCATTGTGGTTATGCACTAAGGCATGATAAAGAGTTGATAAAGTGGATATGACTTCGCCAGTGATATCAGTTCTCCAGTTCCTCTGTTATTCTACAGAGCCAATGCACTAAGGTCTCCAAAGTTGGAGTAATCTTAGAGCATTGGCTCCATAGAATAACATAGGACCTGGATAAGTGATCTCAGTTGAGAAGTCATCTCTGATTTATCACCTCTTTAACATGCTTTAGTGCATCTCTCACACTGGGAAAAATGCACTAAGGCGTGATAAAGAGGTTATAAAGCATGGATAATTCATGCAGTGATATAAATTCTCAAAGTCCTATGTTATTCTATGGAGGCAATGCATTAAGATTTGGAGATCATAGTGCATAGGCTCCATATAATAACACAGGAACTAGAGAATTGATATAACTGGAGAAGACATTTCTGCTTTATCACTTCTTTATTATGCCTTAATGTATATCCCTCGTAGTCTAAAATCATTCAATTCACTGCTGAACCCTCTGATGGATACATTAATCACTTGGATGCTTGACACACCTGCAACACCCTGCAAAGTAATATTTTTTAGACATCTACCATCAGAAGAGTTACACAGTGAGACTAAAAAATCATAAGTCCATCAAGTTCAGCTTTTTACATTTTATAAACATGTGGTTCTATGAAAAAATGTAGTGCCGTTTTGGAGAAAAACAATTGCACTATAGAGTAAAAATAAATATCTCCCATTAATTTCAGTTTTAGAGAGGCCTGGAGGTATATGCACTAAGGTGTGATAAAAAGGTGATAAAGCGGAAATAACTTCTCCAGTGATAGCACTTCTCTAAGACCTATATTATTCAATGGAGCCTATGTACTAAGATTTCTCCAGTTTTGGTAATCTTAGTGCATAGGCTCTATAGAATAACATAGGAACTGGAGAAGTGATATCACTGGAGACGTCATCTCCGCTTTATCACTTCTTTATCATGCCTTAGTGCATACCTGCCCCCCGGTCTCCAAACAATAGCTTTGCAGTGAAATGGAGCCCTCTATCATTTAAGGGGTTAAAAGCCTCAATTAAATCAATGGTATCTGGGATTGTTTAATTGTCTTCTGTGACATAGTTGGTTTGCCATCAAATTGCTCTTTTTCCTCATTTTTGAAGGAATCCAATGCTTTATTAAATATTTCTACTGTGTCTGCCAGGACCAGGACTCTTGGCAGTAAATTCCCTAGTTTTTTTAAATGCACAAAGCACAGTTAAAGGGATAGTAATACTTTGTTTTATCTTTATTTTATTTTGTAGGCATTAAAAAAAACATGAAGAACAATGTAAGTCTTATCTCTCAAACCTTTATGGTTTAAGAGATATTCACAAGCAAAGTATCCCCCCCCCCCCGTTCAGTCAGATCAGAAGGGAGGTGCCCAGGTAGACTGCAGAGAGGGACAATCTTCAATTATGATAAGGGAAAAAGCTGAAAAACTTGTCAAGGGGGGAAGGGCTTTCATTGTTTTCATACAAAGAAAATTGTCCCCTGCTGTTATCTGTCTGGTCTTACAACCAGATTCACATCTGAGATGAGATGGCTTACACTAGGAAAAAGGGGCAGGAGGGGGAAACTTTGCTTGTGAATATCTCTCAAACCATAAAGGTTTGAGAGATAAAACTTATATCATTCTTCATGTTTTTTTAATGCCTACAAAATAAAATAAAGTTAAAACGAAGTATTACTATCCCTTTATTATTCTCTCTGGTATATGGTGCATGTGGGCTTCCTACATTTTACCATCTATACATGGAACAATAATATCTTCGTGAAATAGAAGGTCCTGCAGTAAAATGTTTTTGATTTATATAAAACAGTATATATTGAACATCCATTAAAGATAAGTGGCTGTTGCTCAGGACTCACAAGGGTAAATAGAAATGTCCACTGTAGTTTTAGGGCAGCCTGTGTCCTCCTTCTGCTCAACATCAGCCTGTTCTTTTTTTCACTTTATTCTTTTGGAATTTGCATCTATACCCATTAAATAATTTTGGTCTAATTAACTTCAAGGTTGAAACGTATCACGAAATAAGTGGCATTTATTTTATTTAACAAAAAGGTAAGTGACTTTCATTCAACTGTCAGTGATACAGATGTAAAAAGATGAAAGGGACAAATTCTGGAGCAAACAAACTAGACCATAAGGCATAAATAAAAATGTACCTATTTACCATTGATTTAACTGGAGTTTTTAACCCTTTGAATGACAGATATGTCACCAACATATTGCAAAACAATGTATTGGAGACCTCTCTGGCACTCAGGGTGTTAAAAACCCAAATGAAATCACACAGAATGTCTATTTGTCCATTATGTTGCTTGCTAAGACTTTCACCACTCCGAGCACATCAAGCTCAGTATATCTATATGCCCTTTTGGGGCATTTGATCTCTGTTGTAATCAGTAGATGCTTACTCTCAGTTTGTAATGCATTAACTCTTTGAATGCCAGTGGGCTACATAACACATTGCAAAGCAATGCGTTCCCCTCTGGCGTTACGTACCCCTCTTGTGCTGAATGATTTACATACAAAAGACTCTAAAGAACCAGGGTCTTCCTTCCATATGATTTCCAGACTAGAAAAGTCTTGTCTGATGTGAAGAAGTGTAACTAAATGCAGAATAAAGTGAAAATTCTTATATACTGGAAGGTGACCAGACATCCCTTTAAATGTGGCATTCTTATGAAAATGTCATCCTGTAGGAGTGCAGAGGAATAATTGGCACAAGCATCTTGTATTTAAATGGATAGTAAAGTTTCAAAATAAAAGCAGCTCCAATTAATCTTCATTGTATTTGAGCCATGGACAATGTTATTTCAATACTGTCAGAGTTGTAGTTCAAGAGTAATTGAATGATAAAGTTTTTCCCTCCCGCCCTTTTTATCTAGTGTAAGACGTCTCCCCTCAGATGTGGAATTTGGTCCATTGACCGGACAGGTCACAGCAAGAGACAATCTTCTTACTGTGAGAACAATGAAAACCCTGTCTCCCTTAACAGTTTTTTCTGTTTTTTCCCTTATGTTAATTGAAGACTGTCCCTCTCTGCAATCCATGTGGACACCCACCTTTCTGTTCTGAGGTGAATAGTGTTACATCAGTGTTAAAGGAATATCTGGTCACCTTAACTGCAGATACAATTCAAAAATAAATATTTAGAGAGATACTGGAGTGCTGTTTAATGGATATCTACCGTAATAATTTCCTGTGTTAAACAAATTATTCGTATTGCCATCATACCCGTTTAAAGAGCAACTAAAAAAAAAGCATGTTAAAGCTCAGTGCTTTAGTAATTAATTGCCACTACTCCCACCATTGGGAGTAAAGCAGCATTATAAAACGAAAACCCTGTACAGGTCCACCCCAAGCATTGTGTTCCATTTCTGCCAAGAGCTGAACCTCCCAGAGGTAGCCTCATTCCCACTGGCTATATGGAGGTAAGTAATAACAGCAGCCAATAGGAATCATCACCTGACTCTACACAACTCACTGTGAGGAACAATAGGTTGATATAATAACCATACACTGAGAGCTGTACATTTACAATGCTGCTTCTGTACTTAAAGGGATAGTAATACTTCGTTTTAACTTTATTTTATTTTGTAGGCATTAAAAAAACATGAAGAACGATATAAGTCTTATCTCTCAAACCTTTATGGTTTAAGAGATATTCACAAGCAAAGTATCCCCCCCCCCCCCCCCCGTTCAGCCAGATCAGAAGGGAGGTGCCCAGGTAGACTGCAGAGAGGGACAATCTTCAATTAAGATAAGGGAAAAAGCTGAAAAACTTGTCAAGGGGGGAAGGGCTTTCATTGTTTTTATACAAAGAAGATTGCCCCCTTCTGTTATCTGTCTGGTCTTACAACCAGATTCACATCTGAGAAGAGATGGCTTACACTAGGTAAAAGGGGCGGGGAGGGGAAACTTTGCTTGTGAATATCTCTTAAACCATAAAGGTTTGAAAGATAAGACTTATATCATTCTTCATGTTTTTTTAATGCCTACAAAATAAAATAAAGTTAAAACGAAGTATTACTATCCCTTTAAAAAAGTGGAGTAGTAGCAATTCCTTTGACTGCTAGTTTTGTTCAGATGGACTGCAATTTTCTTTTGTAAAGTAAAAAATATATGGCATTTATCAATTATTTTAAAGTTTTTATAGAATATGCTGAAAAATGGTTCACTGTAGTCACAGACCTACTGACCTAGTGAAACGGGCCATGGTGCAAAATCATTTTGGGCCCCTAATTCATTACAAACTACTGAAAGTTCCTAGTCATTTTCTGTTTTCAACATCCAACCTGGTTCATCAAGACAAACGTTTAGTAGATGAGGAACAAGATAGTTGTGTGCACAAATTAGAATCCCTATTTAAGTAGTGCCTTTCCTCGTGTACATAAAGAGCCACTGTTTTGCTTCACATTTACTAAACTTTTATATTGATGCGTATGTCCCACTGGGCCTTGTGCACAAAAAAGAGTTGCAATTCTGGGACAAACCAACTGCACTATAGAGAACAAATACACATTTTCCAAACTACTATTAATTTAAACTGGGTTTTTGCCTCTTTCAGTACTAGAACGGTCCCAAAGCATTGTTTTGTAGGCTAATGTGTTAAGAAAATCAACTGTATAGGAAACAAATAATATTTTCCATTCATGTAAATGAGGATTTAACCCATTGAATGGTAGAACAGCCTCTAGTGCATTGCAACATTTTGGGAATTTTTATATTTTCTCCGTGGTGCACATGGTTTGCCCCAGAAATGTCTTGTGTCTCATACATTTTTTAGCATGTGTTATTATCACTTCTACAGAATTGCCAGTGTGAACGTAGCCGTAGACTTACATGGTTGCAGTGGATTTGCCCCTTTCTCCTTAGTACATCAGGCTCTAGGATTCCTTGAAAAACTGAGACTGATGTACTAAGAAAGGTGGAGAATTTCAGTGTAAAGCCAACTGCATTATAAGGAACCAATACAAATTCTTGTTGATTTAAATGGGATCTTTAATCCAGGGCCGGCGCCACCTATAGGTGAGGTAGGCACCGGCCTAGGGCGCACATGTACTGGGGGTGCAGGCAGCAAAGAAGCGCTGCGCCCACGGCCAGTGTCGTGTATCCGTCACACCCAGGAAGCGGGACCTGTCATTGAGGTCTGCCCGCTAGGTGTGTAGAGCCGCGTCATGCTCTGCCCTAGCTTCTGCGCTCCCTCGTTTATGTCATTTCCTTAGTAATGCAGAGCTCACTGGGAGTCAACATCTCCCAGCACGCTCTGCATTACCGAAGAGAAGACCGTGATGGGGGGCAAGTTGGGTCTGATGGGCGGCAAGTTGGAGCTGAGGGGCCAAAGTGGAGCTGGTGGGGGGCAAAGTGGAGCTAGTGGGGCAAGTTGGAGCTGTGGGGGCAAAGTGGAGCTGATGGGAGCAAAGTGGAGCTGGTGGGGGCAAGTTGCAGCTTACAGGGGGCAAAGTGGAGCTAGTGGGGGGCAAGTTGGAGATGTTGGGGCAAAGTGGAGCTGGTAGGGGCAAGCTGGAGATGATAGGGGGCAAAGTGGAGCTGGTGGGGGGCAAGTTGGAGCTGATGGGGCAAAGTGGAGCTGGTGGGGGCAAGTTAGAGCTGATAGGGGGCAACGTGGAGCTAGTGGGGGCAAGTTGGAGCTGATGGGGAAAAATGGAGCTGGTGGGGGCAAGTTGGAGCTGATGGGACAAAGTGGAGCTGGTGGGGGCAAGTTGGAGCTGATAGGGGGCAAAATGGAGCTAGCAGGGGACAAGTTGGAGCTGGTGGGGCAAAGTGGAGCTGGTGGGGGCAAGTTGGAGTTGATGGGGGGGCAAGTGTGAGCTGATGGGGGCAAGTTGGAGTTGATGGGGCAAAGTGGAGCTGGTGGGGGTAAGTTGCAGCTGATAGTGGGCAAAGTGGAGCTAGTGGGGGGCAAGTTGGAGCTGGTGGTAGCAAGTTGCAGCTGATAGGGGGCAAAGTGGAGCTAGTGGGGGGCAAATTGAAGCTGGTGGGGCAAAGTGGAGCTGGTGGGGGCAAGTTGGAGCTGATGGGGCAAGAAAAGAGGTGGGGTATAAGTAGGTGGGGTATAAAGGGGTGGGACACAAGGGGCAGAGCCAAGGGGCAGCAAAATTAGGTTTTTTAGGGTTGCAAAAATCCTTGCACCAGCCTTGCTTTAATCCCCTGAATGTTAGAGACGTCTCTAACACATTGAGAGTTGGTTTACTGCTGAACTGCTCAACTTACTTAGTACATCAGCCCCAAGAATGTACGTATCTGTTTCATTGGCATAATATTTTATTTAATAAAATATCTCTCAGCTGTGGGAGTACTCTTGTTTTACTCAGGGTGATAAACCCTACAACATATTTTTTTTTTATATTTTAAGTATTACTATCCCTTTAACCCTTTGAGTGCCAGAGGGGTACGCAACGCATGGCTTTGCAATGCGTTGAGTACCCCTCTGGCACTCAAAGGGTTAAAGTCTGTGCAGGTGTAAAACTTTGTAATACCTATAATCGAGCATAGTGCTCCTTTCATGTGGCTATATCATAATTTTTAATCAGTGGCAAGGTGATAGTTGCAAGGGGATATCAGTTCCTCCAGCCTGAAGAAAAAAACAGATGTATGGTACCATATATCTAAAAGGAGCAGTCAACTTTTATTATGAAAATAATATATGTTATAGGACTTTCTTGCCGAGTAAAACAAGGGTATTCCAAATGCTGGTAGATTTTTTTTCATAATGCACTTGCTCAACTTTCGATCATAAGTGATAGGAACAGCACCACCTGGTGAGGACAATTGAAAATTGCAGTTTAATAAGAAAAAGTTTTAGCAGTAATAACTTTTGAATGAAAAACCTCCAGTGAGAGTACTCAGGAAGAAAATATTATTTGTCTACATGTCCTTTTATTTAATACCATGTTGCAATGTATAATTCTTATTCCTTTAACCCTTTGAGTGCCAGAGGGGCACGGAATGCATTGCAAAGCAATGCATTCTGTACCCCTCTGGCACTCAAAGGGATAACCCTTCCAATGTATTAGTATCTCTAGCATTCAGTGGGTTAAGGATCATTTTATTATTAACCCCTTGGATGCAAAAGACATGGTGACAACTCTCACATCCAAAGGATTACATTGAATTCCTGTTATTGTATCTGTACATGGATCAGTTGCAGTGCATTAGACATCTATTTGGCACCCAAAAGGGTTAACATTTTCTGATATCATTTTAAATGTGTTTTTGTTTTATTTTATTAATGCTGCATTACATTAACATTAATTCACATTTTCTTATCCTTACCACTTTAACATTTCCCTATCTCTGCATCATTTTATTTCAACATCTGCAGACTGACCTTTTTCTGTTTACCAGCTCTGCATATTATCCCTAACTCGAATGAGATCCTACCTGCTCTACATGGGAAACAAGCTTTTGAAGCAACTCTTCCATTTTATCATGAGTCGATTCTAGATGCACTTTGATTATTTTCTACATTAATACAAAGGGGATTTGTGTTTGACACATCTATCCCTATATAATTAAAATATGAATTGAGCCAAGCTGTGATACAAGTAAGCTAATGAAGCATTGGGTACAATAATATCCCTCTACTTTAGAAGAGAAGCATATTTTCCTTTAATAACATAATACCCAGTACCAATCAATTAACCTCTTACCATGCTATTATTTATGTATATGCTAACTCCCCAATGTTGTCTATTAGTATTGGAAAAAATCAAAGCCAAGTTGAACTCAGCTCTCCTATAGAAGAACTAATTTAAAATGGTAATTAGAAAGCAACTAATTAAAATAGCTATTTGAACATTAATCAATGTCTTTAATACATTGGGGTTGGGGGAGGGAGTTTCAACTTGAACAAATTGAATGTTACCAGTTAGGGTATCAAGTTATTAACTTGAACTGATGGTCGATGATGGGACAATGAGTGAGTGGTTTGCACTGTATTGATTTCTGTCTTCACTGTGTGAATGTCATTTTGCTTTTAAAGGGGAACCACTTCTGTATGAATAAGTGGCTCTCAATTTGTTTAGTGCTCCCCACTGGCAGATCTGCAGCCCTCAGAGAAGACCTGTTAATGAAGGTGGTAATGACTGTGTGTCCCAGCAGACCAATGGTGGCCCAGCAGGGATCTGGTTAAAAAAACTGAGGTGTTCCCCAGTTGGTCTCCTGCAGTTCAGTTTCCTCATATGCCCTCTGTGTCAGGCTTAACCCTTTGAGTGTCAGAGGGGTGCGCAAAGCATTGCAAAGCAATGGTATTCGTACCCCTCTGGCACTCAAACGGTTAAAAGCCTGACACAGTGGGTCTGTGTAGATTGCACATGCAATCCACTAAGTTTGTGGCTGAGAGTCACATACTTCTGGGTTGATTTCCAGTTGAGGGTTTCAGTCTTCTGACCTCCCTATTTAGCCAAATATTTGTTGGCTAAACAGTGCAGCCCCAGGCTTTTTACGAAGCCTGCTCCCATAGGAGCAGACTTGGTAAAAATATGATACCTGCCCTTTAATTTAAGAACTTAGAACAGTCTGAAATAGCTCTCTGTTTATTTTTTGTTGCAGCTTTGTGGTAGACTGAAAATGCTTTTAATGTGTAAACATATTATTTTTATATTTTTAATAGAAATTACGTAGAAGTGTTTTAAAGGGGGATATATTGTAACAGGAATGTATTCATATATATGTGCATATTGTCCCTTAAAAAACTGTAAGGGCCTCTTCTTAAAAAGTGAGAGTTTAACATACCCTCAAAGTCAGGTTTATTACATTTCTTGGCTTACAACAGACAGGATATGTATTAAGGCGACAGAAAAGTGAGGTAGGTCAATACAGTGAAATCATTCTGACTAAACCCGGTGTTATTGGATGGAGCCTCCTATTCAAGTTTATGAAATCTTACTACATAGGATGCACAGAATAACATTAGATTCAGAGATTAATTAGCCAACCACACTGCATTACCTCCAGGGGATGTACAACCTTTACTGTGGGGCTACAGAATTTACTATTATCTACAGCCAGTCATTGGCTGGTTGAGGATTGAAGTTGTATTCCAGTTAAATGTGGGTTGTCCTCCTGTTGCTCACATTAACTATATTAACTTTTAAGTTCATAATTATTAAAAACTTGTGCAGTAATATTCCAATAAATTTATGGCTTTGTTTTTTGCCACTTTAGTCAACATGAACGTTGACAAAACATGGGTAGCGTAAAGGTCCTAATTTGGGTAAGCTTGCTATGGCCCAGCTTTAGATAATAATTTAGAAATCTTAAGTCCCCTTTATAATTGTTAAAATTAGTAAAACTCCCTGCCTATTAATTTCACAACAATCAAATCATGGTCTTTCAGAAAAGCTTTATGAAGATCTGAGGTCAGCAAGTTTATCTTTATAACTAAAGACTGATCCAAAGGGATTCATTTCATATTATATACCAAAATAATACAATTAAAAGCTAGGGCTTTCTTGATATGAGGTTGCCTTGGGGTGATGAGCAAGATTACATCATACTTTGTCTAATTATGCAGCTAAAACCTTGAATTAAATGACATTTTAGAATTACAAATATATAGGCACTGTGCAGCTTTATGTAAATAATCTGGGGATTAATACTGTTGAATGCTGGGTACTTGTGAATATGCATAAGCATTAATATTGTATTCCTTGGTCTTTAATTCTTTTAGATCATTTGGTTTCAAATGTTGGTAATTACACCACATTGGTGACTATAGATGTGAGCTGATATTTATTTTTAAATAATTATTATTTTTTGTGGTAAAGTTTTGACGGTTGGTATAAAACAATTATATTTATAAGTTCACGATGATTTAGGAGATGCCTTTAAACCATTGAAGACCAGAATGCTTTTGTACTGTGTTGCACAACCTGTTTTTAAGGGGTAATGTTTGAATTTTAACATTCTTCAAAATTATCAGATATCTAAAACCATGGATCTCAAACTGTTTGCCTTAAGAAGTACAAGGGATTGCATGAAAAAAATGAAACAATGGTTGACAGGGAACAAGGCTGGAGTGGTAGTCAGTTTATATGTGGTTCCATGACTTCCAGTGGAAGTGTAACACATTTAACACAGTGCAATTTTTCAAAAAAATGAGCTTTTTCATAGTGCATGATTTGAAGTAAATTATGCATTGTGAAATAAGCTATCAT
This sequence comes from Rhinophrynus dorsalis, assembly GCA_037306005.1. Lineage (NCBI taxonomy): Eukaryota > Metazoa > Chordata > Amphibia > Anura > Rhinophrynidae > Rhinophrynus > Rhinophrynus dorsalis. The sequence continues at coordinate 171,389,595 of CM074722.1, forward strand.
ATCATACATATTTATAAAATTGTTAAAAAATAACTTATTTTGCTAATATACACTGTATATCAGTGAATGGTTGTGAAATTCAATTATTTTTAACAGTCCTACCTCCACTGAGTTCATCATTAAAACTATACATATTTAGCAGATACATGCATGGCCTGCACAGGTCTCTAATTAGGAAGAGTGCAAAAAGGTGTCTTCAACTGTATGAATTAAAATGAACATTCCATAGTTACATGGTACACATACTGTAAAACAGCTCAATAAGTATATACAACATATATTTCCTGAAAGAAGACTAACTTATAAATCAGAAAATGTAGTGTCTTTGTACACAAAATGAAGAAGCAAGGGAATATTTTTAAAATAGGAGAAATTTCAGAAATTAACACTAAAGTCACAATTTAACAAGTTTAGTGAAAGAGGAATCAGGCCCCAAATTGGTAACAGTGCAAAACAGATTTCCTGAATTTTCACTGAGCTAACCAAAATGTTCTAAACATAATGTAGTTTTAAGTATTAATCACCATTTAACATCAAACCAACTCCCTAAGGACATATATTTCCCAAAAGACGATATACCACTACATGAAATGATATATCACTTGTCTTTCTTACCCTAACCTGTTGTGCATAAGTGTTTCCAGAAGCTAGCCCTTGAACAGTACTGGAACATTTGAAAACTATGGGATTTCTTACAGTATTCATTATCCAATGCTCTTCCAAGAAAAATTATACCTCATTGGAATGCTGTGATATACTTTGCACAAAACTACACCAAGTACAATGTAAGTTTTCATCAAATATGACTTACCTATATTTAAATGGTTGTACCAACTACAGAAAGGAAGAAACTGTTGGCAAAGCATTACTTTGGAAAGCATACAACCATCCACTTCAAATGAGGGACAATTTGAATTTCTAATGCTAGACTATGCACAAATATTTCAAAAAAGTGGTACTATGGGAAAACACGTTTTTTATGCTTAAGTCTCTTCAAAGGTATTAAGTCTTTCCAAGAAATGGAATCTCCTACTGTATTTAATATGTTTAGCCAGCCTAAGAAAAATGGTACCTTACTAATATGTTTTGAGACACCATAGGGGTAGCATTAAACTACAAATACCTTTTATCTTTTTACAGACCGAGTGTTTGAACTAAAATGGTCAGATCTTTTAGCGATATGAAGGAAATGCATGCAATGCATATCATTTTAGAAAGTAGACATTCACCCACTTGAAATGTGGAGATGTTTCACTTTCTACTCCTATACTAAACTTTTTTCCACATTTTCACCAGAATTTCCTAACTGTGTTCAGTAACTAGTGCCTTATGAATAAAATGGTACCCAGTTGCTATGGGTTGACATAATGTAGGGGCCCAAAAGCACTAAACTATACCTGTTCGTTTTCTTTTTTGAAATTACATGCCTGTAGTAAAAAGGTCATAACCATTATAGATTTGAAGGAAAAGTATGCAGCGATTATCATTTTGGAAATTAGTTATTCATCCACATCAAATGAGTTTTGCACATTTGCCTTTGTACCCCTAGACTAGTGTGTATGCAACTATTTACAGAAAGTGCTACTGTAGGAAAAGCAGATACTATGCTTCATTACATTTCAATCACTTCAAAAATACCAACATCCTTCAACACCATGTCATGTCTAGCCTAGTGTCAGCACAAGAAAAACTGTACCCTAATTGTTTGGGTTCACATGCAATAGAGTGTGCTGGGAGCATGGCTGTCAGTGGAACAAGGCAGACTATGTGTGTGTTTATGTGGCTACCAGTGGAACACAGCTGTGGAAGCAAACAGTGTATTTGTAGTTTTATTACAAACTAGTTGAAGAGTGCCACTCAGCAACGGCCGCGGTTACAGTCATGCACAGAGACTATATAGTAAAAACAATCAACACCTGCGCAAAATGATATGATATTCTACAAGTCCAATATCTAAAACCTTTCAGATACTAAATGGTATCTATAAACAAATAATTAAAAAAAGAAGGCAGTCCGTATCCTCAGATGGATAGATATGCTGAATCCAATAACCAAAGTCAATGAATACCGAGAATTTAACAAAATAATGAAAACAGCCACCAAATGGATAGAGCCAACAGAACCTTATAAATGAAAAGATGTAATGGATGATGGAGAGTAATGAAATAAATGAAATGATGATGATCAATACTTGGTTGGTATGAAATGAAGATGGAGATGAAATGTCAATGGAAAAGGAGATGATTCCTCACTATTACAATGCCGCTACCGAACTCCAATGCACAGAGACTGCCTGCGCAGTGACTGATACGGAGAGGGGCGCTCCAAACTCAGACCATAGTCCTACGTAGGACTATGGTCTGAGTTCGGAGCCCTACTCTGTTATCAGCCACAGCTCAGGCAGTCTGTACTGCGCATGACGGCTTCTGACAAACATACATTTAGTGAATTATTATATAGGATGGGACAATGGAACAATGTTGTGCGTCTGTATGTCAGACAGTATGTATGTAATTATGTGGCTACCAGTGGACCTTGTAATAAGGCTGATGTTTCATAAAGTGTATATGTGGTTGTGTGAATACCACTGGGACATTGTAACAAGACTGGTGTGTAACCAGGGCCAGATTTTCCATAACGCAGAATAGGCACCAGCCTATAGGCGCACCCTACAGAGGGGTGTCTGCCAGTTGAATCAATTATTTTTTTTTTTTAAGTGGAGTGCCACGCCGTGCCACCCGCCGCATGGTAAGGTCTGTGCCTTCTTCAGCACAGACCTGTAGCTGCTGAGCTCCCCCGGCTCTTTGGTAATGCAGAGCGCTGGGAGATGACAGTCTCCTAGCGCTTTGCATTACTAAAGAGAAGACCGTGCGGGAGCTCCAGCAGCTACAGGACTGTGCAGAAGCACAGATCTCTCCTGCCTCTGGACCACCAGGGAGGTAGGAACCGGATAGGGGGGGAATGTGAGGCTTAATGTGGAGCTGATGGGGGCAATGTGAGGGCAATATGGGGGATGATGGGTGCAAGCAATGTGGAGCTGATGGGGGCAATGTGGAGCTGATGGGGCAATATGGACTTGATGGGGGCAATGTTGAGATGATGGGGTAATATGAGGGCAATATGGAGCTGATGGGGGCAATATGGAGTTGATGGGGGCAATGTTGAGATAAGGGGCAATATGAGGGCAATGTGGAGCTGATGGGGGCAATGTGAGGGCAATGTGGAGGTGATGGGGCAATGTGGAGATGATGGGGGCAATGTGAGGGCAATATGGAAATTTGGAGCATTGTGGAGATGGCCAATGGGGGGTCGGCTTCAGATTTCTGTGCCTACAAGCTCCTGAGGTGTAAATCCGGCCCTGTGTGTATCAAGGCTAGGGTGTCAGAAACTGCATGTGCTGTTCTGTGGCTACCAGTGGGCACTGGAACAAGGTAGAGGTGTTAGACAGTGTGTGTGCATGCGTGTTGTTATGTGGTTATTAGTGGACAATGGAACAAGCCTGGCATGTCAGAAACTGCATATGTAGTTCTGTGGCTACCAGCATTTTTGAGAACTAATCATCTAACCCAGATCTCAAAACTCCCATGCAGTATGAGTTAAAAAAAACAGTAACGTTTCATTGTGTATATGTATAAATGTGTGTTTGTGTGTAACACTATGTACTAATAAGGCTATGGGTTTCAGGAGGAGGGGGCAAGAGGGGGCACTTGCTCCCCTTACACTTGCCCCCTCCATATAAACATAGGGGCTGAGTGGGCTGGCCTTGGGCCTGGGGTGATATTATGGCATTGCTCCCCCCGGAAACATGTCTGCAAATGCCCCTGAATAAGGCACAGTGGAATGGTGCATAACTTTATTTTACTGAATTTGCTATAGTGTAGGTGTGTGGTACTTGCTCACATTAAAATTCTAAAAATGGTGGAGTGTGTCCACCAGTATGCAGTCGGTCTGTCTGTCTGACTATCTAACTATCTATCTATTACATGCTTTCATGCACATTTTTATTTACTATACCTACATGCTGTGTCTTTACTAGCATTTCTCTTAAGGACACATGCACATGTAGAGAATTTTCTTTATTTTCTTATGTCTTAATCTCTTATCCATTAAAAAACCAGGCGGTTGTGTGGTACATTGCTTCACAATGCATTGCACACACCTCTGGTCCCTAAAAGGTTAATGAGACCTGTGCCCCCCCCCCCCTTTCCTGCTCTTTGTCACCTACTCTTCTTGCAAGAGCTTGGAAGATGACTTTGGACCAGATGGTGCCTGGATGGATCTGATGTAGCCTACAAGGAGGTGACAACAGCAGCTTCTCTCTAGCACAAAGAGACCCCCTACTGACTTCACTTAGGATGTGATTGATGTTACTTTGTCACAGATCAGTTCATGGTTACTATGGAGTGTATGTATAAAGACAATAGTGGAGCAATTCTGAGACAAACAAACTGCACCACAGGGAACAAATAACAATTCCCCACTGATTGAAACAGGACTAGTAACCACTCAAATGCTAGAGATGTCTCTCCATACATAAAAGTGGACTAACTGTAGGGCAAATCAACTGCATCACTGGGGAGAAATAATAGTGAGGCTTTTAACCCTTTGAATGCTGAAAAGGTATCCTGTACATTCTGTGCAATACACTGGAGACCTCTTAGCATTCATAGGCAAAGCTGGCAACTATCCAGGTTTGCCCAGGAGACTCTGGTTTTGACTCTGCATTACCGGGTCTCTGGGGCAGAGTCTGATTCTCCTGGGTGTGGGCAGTTTCTTAATAAACTCTGCCCATTTGTGCTCCTTCTCTATCAGTTCCATCCACTCCCCACCCATTTCTCCTCCTTCCCCAGCCTATTGACTATAGTTTAAAAATGTTCTGAAGCCCCACCCCCAATATGTGACTAAGCCCTGCCCCTTTTGAAGAAAATTGCATCATTTCTCTCCCTGAACGGCATCACAGGCCTCCCTCTCCAGGGAGACCAAAGGAAAAACTTCCCAGGTATGTTCATGGGTTTAAAAACCCAAATCTTAATCAAGAGGATTGTAAGTAATCAGGGCCGGATTTCCCGTAAGGCAGAGTAGGCATCTGCCTACAGGCGCACCCTACAGAGGGGCGCCTGCCACTACAATTCTATTTTTTTTTTTTTTTTTTTTTTTTTTTTTTTACACTTGGCGCGGCTTGCCATGCCGCGCCGAGCCGCCAGCCGCTGCCTTGTAGGCTGTGAGCTCTCCCGGCTCTTTAGCAATGCAGAGCGCTGGGAGATTTTATCTCCCAGCGCTCTGCATTACTAAAGGGAAGGCCGCGTGGGAGCTCCAGCAGCTCCATGTCTGTGCACAAGCACAGATCTCTCCAGCCGCTGGACCACCAGGGAGGTAGGAAACGGATGAATGAGGCTTAACCCTTTGAGTGCCAGAGTGGTACGCAACGCATTGCAAAGCAATGCGTTGCGTACCACTCTGACACTCAAAGGGTTAATCTGGAGATAATGGGAGCAATGTGAGGTCAATATGGGGATGATGGGGGGCAAGCAATGTGGAGCTGATGGGGTCAATGTGGAGCTAATGGTGATGGGGTCAATATGGAGCTGATGGGGGTCAATGTGGACTGATGGTGATGGGGTCAATATGGAGCTGATGGTGATGGGGTCAATGTGGAGCTGAAGCTGATGGGGGTCAATGTGGAGCTGATGGTGATGGGATGAATGTGGAGCTGATGGTGATAGGGGTCAGTGTGAGGGCAATGTTAAGATGATGGGGGCAATGTGAGTGTGATGGGGAGCAATGTGAGGGCAATATGGAGATTGGAGCATTGTGGAGATGGCGGGGGGAGGGGGCGGGGCGCTTCAGGTAGCTGTGCCTACAGGCTCCTGAGATGTAAATCCAGCCCTGTAAGTAATGTATCCCCTGTGGTTCAATGGCTTTTGCTGCAGTCGTGACACTATTGCTATTATACATACTCCTCACTGTGTCTCTTGGGGGGAAAAAAATCTGCTGTTAACCCCTTGAGAACCAGTGGAGCGTGCAATGCATTGCAAATGGTTAAATGTGCACTTAATAATATTTTATATTTGTAAAGAAAACTTACATAACTCTTTCAGTGCCAGAGGGGCAGTAGTTAGAAATAAATCTGTCAGACCGATGTACGAAGAGGAATTGAATCAATTTTGCAGTAAACCAACCACCACAAGAGAGAAGTCAAATTCCAGTTGATAAAAATGGGACTTTCAGCCTATTGATTGCTGCACAAGTCTCCAAATAATTGCTTTGCAATGCATTAGAGATTTATCTAGCATTCAAAGGGTTAAAAGAGTCATTTACATTGATGGAGTCATGGGGAGTTGTTATCGAACCCCTATGGTGCATGTTGTACTCCATTCCTTTTATATAGCATGCTCTTCCCTGTTTTTTCTGAACATCAGTGATATCTGTCCTGACCTGAGCCCCCTGTCTACTATTAACTATTTAAAGACCAGAGGGGAGAGCAGTGGATTGAAAAAACTTTACAATGCATTGGATACCCCACTGGCCATCAAAGGGTTACGGACCAGAGAGTGTGCAGTGCACTGCTTTGCAGTATGTTAAGGAATAGAGGGATGTAGGAGACATTGCGCTGATAATGTGTCACTCATCTCTGTGGTCATTAACCCCATGGGGGGTGCAAAACATTGTTGTACAGCACTCTGGTCCTCAAGGGTTTAATGGATTTATTTAACCTATCATTCATAAATAGTTATATGGGCTAGTCTGTAATGTTTTGAGTGCCAGAGGGGTGTGCAGTGCTGGCACTCAAAAGGTTAATTTGCCCAGTTATCTTCTGATTTTGTTGCAGCCTGCAATGTTTGGTGCATGACCCCCTCCTCCCTAGGCACTTATGTGTAAAAACAGGAAAAGCAATATAACGATAAGTGAACAAGGCGCTATTGTTGTTGTGTCACAAGAAGCATCTCATCACTCCATTGTGTCTGCCTGAGATGCATTTTGGCACATTATCTGGAGTTTTCCTTACAACATGTCATGCTCCAATTGATCTTTTTTATTTCTTCCTTCATCTTTTCATTTCTGAAAGTTAACTTTTCGCCTCCCCAAATTAATTCAAGCGTTTAGTGCTCCTGGTTTGCCTTTTCCTTTCTTGGGTTTGATTTCCTCTCTCTGAGTACATGATCAGTAATGCTCAGGGAGCAGAAAGCACATTGATTTCTGCTTGTTCTGTCCACAGACAGGCCCTGACAAGGTTGTTAGAACAGTTGGAGAGAGCTCTACAATCACTTAATTACCAAAGCTGTCAGTCAGCAGGGACACGGCTGGCTACAGCCATGGCTGCAAGGAGCATTCCACTACTGGGCTTCTCCTTGATTGATCTGTGCTGATGGCATTGCAAAATAATTATAGTGAATTTTCTGATGTGTGATTTTATACCAAGTTCATGCTTCAGAAAGGTAATCGTAAGGATGAGAAGGGTCAATGCCATTTCTTATTACCTGAAGTCCTAGGGAAAGGGTAACGTCTAGAGGAGGCTGCAAGGAAGGGGATGGAGGAAGGAGAAGAGAAAGAGAGAGATTAAGGATTGCTGAAGGGTACTGCAAGCAATTCGTCAAACTGTGCAAGCAATTTCCTTCCGAGCCAACAAATGGCAGATTGATTTTGTCCAGCGTAGGTTTAGCCACATTTACAGTGATCCAACGGTTATTATTGCGATTGGCTTAGAAAGTGACAGACAGTTGTAGGCTAGAGGAGGAGAGATCTTGTTTACAGCAGACGTGGATTTAACTGCTGTCAGATGCACTTAAGCACCCTGTAAGAGGAGCCGCCCAGTTAGATAAATGGCAATTGAATAAATCTGTTTTTCTTTAATTTCTGGCTTCAGTATATATCTGTTTCTTCAATCACAACAGACTGTGCTAATTCGCTCATGGTAATGTGTAAATACAGGAGCACACACACAAACACACACACACGTGCACATGCACATACAAACGTGCACGCTCAGACATACACATATATAGACACACAGGCAATCAAGCTCTCCCTCCCCTTTCATTATTTATCTATACATGCAGATAAAAATATATACTGTGGGGCAGGGATAGCCAACCCTGGCCCTCAAGATGTACCAACAGAGCATATATTCAGGATATCCCAACAAGAGCACAGGTGGACTATATTGTGGCTCAGTCACTTTAATTTCTGCCTGTGTTCATTCAGGGTTATCCTGATAACATACACCGTTCGTAACTCTTGAGGACCAAGGCTGGCTACCCCTGATATCAACACACTGAAGCTGATGTACAAAGTAGAACTGGAGACATTTTGCGGCAAACCTATTGTACCGTAGGGAACAAAAACATATACCATTGATCTAAATTTGTCTTTTATCTCTTTGAATGCCAGGTAGCAACGTGTTGGAGACCTATCTAGCATCCAAGGGGTTAGACTACAAATTTAAATCAGTGACGATCTGGTGAATTATTTGTCAACAATGATGAATTTGGTTTTCTACAGAATAACAGCAGTTGCTCATAGTATTTCAGCCCTACTCTATACAGCTTATTACATATGCTATCAAACACATTCCCAGTGATGTGTGTATGATTATACATATTTTTCTTTTTCTCTGTAAATCTTTAATTTATTTGCTTGTATAGTAGACAACACGTAAGGAACATAGATTATCTTTGAATCCCAGCAGGATCCACAGCTCATTCCTGTATACAGGATATATTGATTAGCCTGGTGTGTGTGTGTGCATGGGTGCGTGTGTGCATGGTAAAGATGTCTATACTACAGACCATGGCGTTAACAGTAACCCTTTGAAAGCCAGAGAGATACACAATGCATTGCAAAACAATGCTTTGCGTTTCCCTCTAGCAAACAAAGGTTTAAATGCATCAGTAGGAAACTGTTTACTTTGTAGCGTTGATGTCTGAAGTTTACTCCTTGAATGCCAGAGGTCTCCAAAACATTGCAAATAATGTGTTGGAGACTTTTCTATTATCCAAGAGGTGGATTCCAGAGTAGTAATACTAATACTATTACTACTCTGCTCTGCATTGCTTAATTATATCAGTGAACGTCAGCAAAACTCCTCTGTGTTCTCAGGTGAGATATGCACCTTCTGATATATAACAACAAAGATATAATTAGACCCTTAACAATGACAGAGTGACTTGTCACGGAAGGGGTTAAAATCCCTTTGGGTAGAATGTACAAATCCATCAGCACTGCTCATTTCCTGCTCTGAGTCATTGGTGTAAAATCCATGCACTTGAAAATCCAAGTACGTACTAGAGAATATTATTGCTTTAGTGCATTGTGGCACACACATACCCCCATCAGTAAAAGGATAGTAGTGTTTAATATTGAATAAATATATATTGCAGGGTACTCCCCAGATGAGAGATGTTTCATTCAGAAGTTATTGCAGCTTAGACTTGCATTTTTTTATTGGTTGTAGTACCTCAGTGGCCTGAAATTTCATAGTGGGGCTTTTGCTACAGCATCCTGTGGAGGTTTATGGTCAACCGACTAGAGCTGTCCATACAATTTGCAGGTCATGAAAGTACTGCAGTAAAACATGCACTTTGAGCTACAATAACCTTTGATTAAAATCTCAGCAGTGGGAGAACCCTTTTATTCCTCAGCATGATAAACCCTCCAGTGTATATTTTCTCAATAATAAATGTTACCATTCCTTAAAAAAAACCAAGTGGAGTAAATAGGAGAATTTTCTGTGTAAATAGCTTAGAAAAAGGCACAGCACAAAAATATAGTTCTATTGCTTATTACAGAGCTGAATCTTAAATGCATGCCCTGTTGTGAGGTGTGTAACAGTGTATTTTACACTCATTTGGCTCTGAAAGGGTCACAGACTGGCACCGAGTCAACAGAAGAAATAAAAGGGAGGGGCATGAACAATATATGACATATCTTTGCTATTCTCACTGCTGTTGTATCAGCAATGGCATGGCAAGGTTGTCTGCAAAGAAAACATACAGAATATAAAAAGAACTGGCAGCAGCATTACTGATCTATCTTCCTAACCTTGTTACTTTTACCTAAAGCAAAAGGAAAAACCATTCATAATTTAAAGGATCCAATTATGCAGTCAGTTAAATTTTAAGATATGAAGCATATGTTCCACTGAAAGTCTGCCTTTCAAAGTAAAGGGAAAAAAATCCTGCTCACACAGAAGTGAAAGTTTTTAGTTATCTACATATCAGATAATATTTTACCTGAAGTGTAAGGTAATTAACATTAAGAGGAGCAGTAGGTTTAATTCTGTATAGTTTGGTCTGTAGTGTTTCCTGTAAAGAGGTTTATGATGGCAAAATATTAACCCTTTCAGTGCCAGAGGGGTACACAACGCATTGCTTTGCAGTGCGTTGCGTACCCCTCTGGCAAATAAAGGGTTAAGCACTTTAGGACTGGGGGGCAGTGCATTGGCCACCCCTCTGGTTCTTAAAGGGTTAAAGATTTATTTATTTATTTATTTATTTATTCATTCATTCATGCGAATGTAGAGCTGATTTGTAAAAGTCACATAGGATTACACACAAAGGGCTAGATTCTATTCCAGGTGCTAAATGTTATTATCAAACATTTTCCTATTGAAGTCTATGGGGAAAACTGGAGATAAAAGCAGAGATAAAATTAGCACCTGTAATAGAATCTAGCCCAAAGAATCTTATGTACTTAGACAAAGTGGAACAAACCAATGGTACTATAGCAAGTGAATTAAAAAGCCACCACATCCCAACTGATTTAAACAGGCATTTTAAAGGGATAGTGATGTCAACATATAAAGTTATATTGGATTGTTCATTGTAATTTTATATAATGCATACTACCTTTTGAAATGTCCTTGTCTATGTATTGTGCTTGGAATTTGAGTTGAAAGTTTCCCCCTCCCACCCATTTCCACTACATCAGTCATAGTTCCCTCAGATCTGAAAGCCAGGCTGGACGGATCACAACAAGGGACAGTATTGTGTCAGCATAAGGAAAACCCTGCTTCCCTTTGTCAGTGGGTACAGGGTCTTCCTTATACAATTCGAGTTGAAAGTTTTCCCCCTCCTGCCTCTTTCTACTACATCAGTCATAGTTCCCCCAGATCTGAAAACCAGGCTGGACGGATCACAACAAGGGACAGTATTGTGTCAGCATAAGGAAAACCCTGCTTCCCTTTGTCAGTGGGTACAGGGTCTTCCTTATACAATTCGAGTTGAAAGTTTTCCCCCTCCTGCCTCTTTCTACTACATCAGTCATAGTTCCCCCAGATCTGAAAACCAGGCCGGACGGATCGCAACAAGGGACAGTATTGTGTCAGCATAATAAAAACTCTGCTTCCCTTCGTCAGTGGGTACAGGGTCTTCCTTATACAATTCGAGTTGAAAGTTTTCCCCCTCCCGCCTCTTTCTACTACATCAGTCATAGTTCCCTCAGATCTGAAAGCCGGATTATTGTGTGTGGCTGTATAAGGAATATCCTGATACCTTTGATGAAGGGAAGTAGGGTTTTCCTTATGCTGACACAATATTGTGCATTTTTGCGACCCGGAGGACAACAGGAGGAAAGCGCACCCAGATCCACCGAAGAATTTTCAGCCAAATCCAAACAGTATAAAAATTCTGAAACTTTATTTGAAAGTCATAAAAGCATCCATGAACTAATATAAGCAAGGTGCGCAGGACTACACCTAACGGGTTTCATGATGGGTTTACACCACTTAATCATAGGCTTTTTGCGATCCGTCCAGACCGGCTTTCAGATCTGAGTGAACTATGACTGATGTAGTAGAAAGTGGCAGGAGGGGGAAACTTTCAACTCAAATTACAAGAACAATACAAAGACAAGGACATTTCAAATGATATCATGCATTATATAATATTACAATGAACAATCCAATTCAGCTTTATATGTTGACATTACTATCTCTTTAAAATCTTGAGTGCTAGAGAAGTCTCAGAGCATTGGGAAGCAATGCATTGGAGACCTGAAGCATTCAATGGCTTAAAAGGCTTATTTCAATCAATGGGAATTTTACTTACTCCTTACTGTGCATTTGGTTTGCCCTAGAATTGTTTAATCTTTTTCTTGGTATATCAGCCTCAAGGAGGTTTACTTATTAACAGCAGAGAAAGCAGGATATCTAATGCACTGTTCTCCTATGCTGTTCACCGTGAATATTAAAGGGATACTTTCACATAAAAACAACACTGGTGATTTTGACAGTGTTTTCAGAATCACATGTGTGTTTTATCATATTTTTATTTACAAAACTTATTTTGAGGTATTTAGATTTATAGATAATTGCTGCTGTGCAAGCATGTAACGTCTTAGCCCTACTTTACCTCCCCCGCTCACTGACACTTGTGGAAGGGCATTGCTTACCTCTCCCAGCAAAAAGAATAAGCTTCAATGTGTGGCGAAGGTAATGTAGGGCTAAGACAGGAAGTAGCTACACAGCATATTTAATACAATACACAGAGTATTTTGAAATCAAAATTATTTTATGTGTTTGGGACACTGATAAAAAACCATTAAGTATTTATAAGCAGCATTTACCCATGTATGCTAGTCAGGACATGTAGAAATAGACAGAGCACAGAAGAAGATCTAATTGTGTAGTAAGCTTTAATAAATAGATTAAATAGAAAACAATAATATTGCACTTAAAAAAACTCAAATCATGGAATAAGGTGTCTCAAAGACCTGGTAGGATTAAAAATAATGTAATGGAGAGGTGCAACTAAGTGTGGAGATCACTTTGCCATGGAGAATTTGACACACTTTTCCATTTGCACTGAGAATTAGATATGCAAGGGGAGAGGTGAGACTTTCATTATTAGCATATGATGTTGGCATAACACTGGCAATGTATTGGGGACGGCAAGTAGGGGAGCAGAAGCACAAGAACAATAGCAGCCCTCCCTTACAAAATCTAC
>CM074722.1:171407535-171602535 GCA_037306005.1 Rhinophrynus dorsalis
AGATCCCCCCACCCCCATACACACATCATCAATGAAACACTGGTTTAAGAATAGAGGGAGAAAAAAAGCCTAAGTCAAAACTTCAAGCTTTCTCATTATTAGCTATACCTGAAGGGGACAGAGAAAGCCTCCTGTACTTCCTCTCATCAATACAGCAGAGCTTTTTGTCAGTAATTTGCAATAAGTGCCTGCTGCAGTACTATGGGGACCCAGAAATCATTATTGGCTGCAGACCTGCACTGTTCCTAATTGGAAGCATTGGGCCTTATCAACTGAGGATTTTCTAGGACCTTTGACAGATACCAATACTAAAATCATTGTTCACTTGTCAATTTAAAAGACCATTAAAGCAGCTTATTTTTGTTTTAATTGGAACCTTCTCCCCTCAACAACTCTCCAAAAACACATAGGGTGGAAAAGGTATTAACATTGAAGTATATTGCTATATAGGTCAGTTCATCAGGTTAGGATTGTGCTAGGATAGAAATAAAGCCAGAAAACATGCACATTTAGTTAAAAGATTCTTTAATTTCCAAGGGACTCCATGATCAGCATCAAATAAGGTAGTATCTGGCAGTAAATCTCCCAATTAAGCAAAACTGCATTCATTTAAGATGTTTGCAAAAAGTGTATTGGGGCCAAAATCAATCACACTCTGTGGTCTGAACAGCTGAAAACATATGCATAGCATATTCATGTGCCCTGCATTCTCTGAAACCCTTTACAGGACTTCCTAAATAAACCATGTATATGTTCTGTGAATTTAACATACAGTTAATACTGTCAGATGTAACAAAACTAATATGTGTAAAATGCTTTCAAGCAATAATCTGCTCACAGCAACACTTCCCCTAACAGCAGCAGGGTTGGGGAGAAATGACGCTTAGCAGTATGGGAGAAGCAGAATTCTTTTGACACTTCATTGAATAACTAATGAAATCAAGGCTGGTAATAAGTTCATGGAATAATTGCAGAGAGAGTATGATGCTGTAGGTTAACCCTTTGACGCCTGGAGTGTTGTTTGATACCCTGTTGGCACTACCAAGGTGATTAACCCTTTGAGTGCCAGAGGGGTGCCCAACACATTGCTTCACAATATTTTGGGTACCCCTCTAGCACTCAAAGTACCCCCTTTCCTGTTCTGTGACTAAAAAAACATAGAATTTATAGACAGATAAATAAAATAGTCAATTTAGTTTCATTGTATTCCTATGTACTTAAAAAGCAAAGGTTTTCTTTTACCCTTTGAATAGTCTTATATCAAGAGAATGTAGATTAATTTGCTGTTTTGGTTACTACCATGTTGGCAGGGAGAGACCGCATGTAGTTACCTCACATTCAGTAAAGTGGTATTTCCATTCTCCATTCTTCCAAAAAAATTGGATTAATGTTTCCTGAGCATAATCTTTTCCTTTTGAACTAGTATACTGTCTGCAATTACTATTCTTATTGTATTTATCACCAGTATGGGATTTTTTTAAGTGCTGCATTCCATATTTGTATGGAATAACAGTTGCATACATATGGTATACACTATATAAGCATTTCAGAAAGATCACCTAACAATAATATGTGTTCTTAGAGGGATGCACATATATGATTCAGTGGTGTTAAAACCAATATATTGTGTGCTGCACATGCCTCACACAAGCTATTTATGCCTAAAATTCTCCTCCTTATGTGCCTTGCAACAAGGGGAGACCTCTGTGGGAGTATATTGGTGTATGCCTAAGTGCAAGTGCATGGTTTTTATACCAAAGTCTAAGTACAGAAAATGAATTTCACCTGATTCCAACATCCATCCCTCTTGATTAGCTGCAGAGGTCACAAAGACATTTGTGGGAAAATAGTTATTATGTTCAGCCCCAAGTTTATTGTGTATTTATTGAATTATCAGCAGCATTGCTACTAGGAATGTAAAGACTACAGAAGAGCACGTTAGCATTATTTATATTAACCCTTTGAATGCCAGAGCGGTACACAACGCATTGCTTTGCAATGCTTTATGTACCTCTCTGGCACTCAAAGGGTTAACAGTTTGAGTGTCAGCAGGCTTTGCAGTGCGTTGCTCCTCACCCCAGACATTGCACATATTCAACTCCTGTTATCATAAACATCAGTGTGCCACTTGTACAAAGAAAAGTCAAGCATGCTGGGGCAAACCAACTACACTATAGATAACAATTTAAAAGGATCAAATTTCCTATTAATGTAAATGGAACTTTTAACCCATTGAATGCTAGAAAGTCTCCTGTGCATTGAGAAGGGTTAAAAGTCCCATGAAGTCAATGGAATCTTTTATTAACCTCATATAATGCACTGAATACATCACAAGTTGCTCCTCTTTCTTTTTGCATATGTCCCATTGCATTTTACTTATGAGAAGCTCAACACATTTGTTGTTGGTCAAAATTGAATTACCAGTATTTGATACAGGGATATTCACTGTTGCAGTAAAAAGCAGTAAACAATGTTCTATGATTTTGCTTGCCCAGTTTTCAGTAACTGATGTTCTGTTTGGCTGATGTTTTCTTTGCTGTCATAGATAATTTGATTCAGAAATCATTTAAGCATGTGTACAACCCATGGAGTGATTCATTTGACCTCATTATACCGTAATAAAGAAAAAGAATCTAGTTTGTTAAATATCACCAAACTGCATGCATTTCACATCAGATCATAGGCACTATGCTTCAAAAGATTGCTCTTTGAAAGAATGAATGGGTTAACATTGGTCGCCAGAAGCTCTTTTTACAAGCACAGGGAAAAAGACAGAGAAGCAGGCCCTTTAAGAGCTGAGCAACTAAAGAAAAAAGAGATTTATGCTTTTAATTAATGGCAATTAAACCATGCCTGTTGGCGTGGCCTATGGCAATTGTTCCCTGTAAAAAGAAGGCCGAGCTGGTGACAAGCATTTGAATCCGCTAAGTTCTGTCAGGGGAGCTGACTCTGCAGGCATCAAAACCAAACTAAATCAATAAAAGAATTAAACTTTTATAAATTGCATTTTGACAAGTATCAGATACCGTTAAGCTTTGATATTATGAATTCCTTGGAGGTGATGCAAACAAGAAGGACTGCAGTTAGAGATCCAAACAATCAAAGAGGCTTGTTAACATGCGCTGTCAAATGCATCAGTGCTATTAATTACTACAAATTAATGTGACTCTCTCTTCCTCTGGTGATTGGAATAATAATCAGCTGGATTCAAGGAATGAGCACAGAGAACATATGCATCCCTGCCAAAAATAATAAGTTAAGAAACCAGCAGACATTTGCAATACTTATGCTTGCAGGCTTGATAATTTTCTTGTGCTTGTGAACACCCAACTCGATTTAGCATCATGATTGCCACAACACTTCTCATCTTTTCCAGCCTCAGAAGACAGAATATACTAATTTGAAATGGAGTAAAAACATACATTCTTATTATTAGCTTGTCATATATTTTGACCATTCTCAAAGCAATGCCTCATAGGAAATGCAGCCAGTGGTTTGCACAAAAATGGTGCAAACATAAATACATTGAAATCTAACCACTGTATATTGATTTTTAGAGTAACCCAGAGACAATTAGAGTGCCTGAAGGTAGGTTTCCTAAATTAGTTACCCATAGTCCCCTCCCAATCATAATACCATCAGAGAGGTAATTATTTATTAAAGACTTATGGTTGAAGAGTACACATAAAAGAGAAAAATAATACAATTTTTCAGGTAAAATGTATATGACTATTCACAAACTTCCATTGCCTGAGAGTCCCAATTGTCCTGAACTGGGATTTAATGAGTGATTTAATAACTGTGTCCTCATCCTATATAATAATCCGCTAAGTTGTGTGTAACGCCCGACATGCGCAGTAGACACTGCTGCGCGTGCAGCAGTCATGCGCAGTACAGACTGCCCACGCCGCGGCTGATACAGAGCTGGGCGCTCAGAAGGAGCGTCCAGCTCTGTATCAGCAGTGGCGCAGGCAGTCTCTGCTGTGCATGACTGCCCAGCGACCGGCTGCCAGAGGCACTGTGGCCCATGTAACGGGCTGTTCAACTAGTAAAATTATATTTACGTAAACATGTTATGAAAGCCAAAATTTAAATAAGAATGCCTTCTAGATGCAATTTTTTTTAAATACAGGTCTGAGGAGCGTATACATGGCAAATAACAGTGGCCTCACAAGCATAATATATGTACAGTTAGTTTTTGATATTTTCGCCGTTATCTAATTTCCTGGAGAACTTCAAAATTAAGTTGGATTCCTTCACTACCTTTTATTTTGTTTAAACCTCCTACTAATTATCTAAAGCCAACACCAATGAAGAAACCGGGAACAGCATGATCTGAGAGGGTTGGGTGGGATTTGAGCAACTGACATCACTAAAAGAAATTGAGAGCAAAGTAACTGCATATTGCCATAGCAACAGTAGGTGCTTGTTTAACTTTTGTCAATATTGCTATGTAAATCCTATATAATAATTCGCTAGGATGTTTGTCATGATGCAGTCATGCGGAGTAGAGAATGCCCACGTTCGGGCACTCTCTACTGCACATGATTGCATTGCGTGAGTGAGGAGACGCAAGACTACATCGCGTGGAGCAGTGAGGTAGCGGCCGTTTAATCCTCTGAGAGCCAGAGGGATACTCAACGCATTGCAAAGCACTCAAAGGGTTAACATTACCCGGACCTTGGCCAGTGTACATGGGCTTTTACACTAGTTAGTAATAAAGGGGTAAAAGTAAATGCACAGATCTATGTGAAGTCCTAGGGCTCAATTCAATTTAAGAAAAAAAGCTGGTAGGACAAAATGGATACCGGCTGAGAAAAGAAAACGTCTAAGTCGGTATTCAGTTGGCCTACTGGCTAAAAGCACAATGAACTTTAGGCCACAGAAAAGGCCTTGAGGCCAAACGTCAGTTTTGTGAGTTAAGTTCCCAAAACAAAGCTAAATAGCGGCATTATTGGTAACTTCAAAGGAAAAAAATCTAACGATCGGTGCCTGACATGCTGTGAGTGGTGGTGCTTGAAACTGATTGGCTGACAGGTGCGTAAGCACATCCCAACCAATGGCTGTGAGGGAATTGGAACAGAGACTGCCCGTTTATAAAAGCAATTTCTGTTCAAATTACCTCATTGTGGAATGGACATTGGCTCCTTAGGTAATGACGAGTGGGCTAAGCTGCACTTCAGTTTCTCTGCTGCTACCGCCTTCGCGGCCGCACACAATGCTGAGAAATAGAAAAGGATAACTTTTTAATACACATAAGAAGGATTATTTTTACCAAAATTTCCAAGATATTTCATAACTTGAGCCGTGTTATTTGATGCATTGTGTACCCCTCTGGCACTCAAGGGGTTAAACTATGGATAAGTGTACAGGTTATTTATTTATGCTTCATTTTATTTTTACAGCTACAAGACAAAAAGATACAAGGAGAGAGAAGAAACAAGAGAGAAGACGGAATAGAAGAATGAAGATGGACAGTAGCTGACTAGGATGTTGAGGACCCTGCTGGACATAAGGATTAATAGTAAGTGTTACTTTGCAGGGTATGTTGGTTTGTTACTTGGGTTAACCCTATGAGTGCCAGCAGGGTAATTATACCCCACTGGCATTCATAGGATTAATTCTACTAAAACTGAACACGTTTTAGGTACTTTGGATTTATTTATATGAAGCTTACGACGCCATATTAGTACATCCACTGGGGATGTATTTGCTTTCAATTGTTGCATCATCTAAATAAAGATCCGATAAGGGACTTTAGTCACAAAAACATAGGTCTCAAATTTAAGCTGTAAAGTGAGTCCCTTATAATTTCTTAATAGTTAATGCAGCCAATTAAATTATGTCCTGTGATGTTTGTTTTATTTTTCAATGGGCCAAAACACATTTACTGTATTGCAGGGCGTGTGGGGGGTTTTACAGCATTTCTTCATAGCATTGGTATTGAATCGATTACTGTGCTTAAAAAATGCTGTCTGGTTTGTTTTTGAATCGAGCACCTACTATTTTCAGATGAGTGGAAAGTACAAGACTGGAAACTGGCGATTTCCAGTAGATCCAGAAAATTGTTTCCCTTTGCCTTCAAGGACATTAAGACAAGTGAGACTCAGCAATTGTGATCACAGTCTCCAGGGTTATATGCTGTTTGGCTATGCACTTAGAAGACGTTCCCAGCTTCAGCACCCAAATGGATAGAAAAGCAGAGGAAACCATCAGGAAAACCATTGATGCACCCATGGCAGTTTTTTGTGCAGGTATAGATACATTTCTTTCAAGAGGGAACATGCAAGGTTATACTGTGTATTAGTTGGCAGAACTGGAAGTTCAGATAAAGACTAACTTATTTGGCAGCAGGAAAGCTTATATATTTCTTTCTTTTTAAAAAAAAAAAAAAAAAAAAAAAAAAAAAAGCTTTATTGAATAAAGGGTAAAGCACAAGCATAAATTACCTGAAGAACAATTCAGGCTTAGGTCCGAAGACCTAGAAACGAAAAACAACTGATACAAGTAATGCAGTAACATCGCAATAAACCTAATGTCAAATACATTCACAAAAGTTTTGGTAATACAGTAAGAGTACATAAAAGAGAGTTATGTATCGAAGACTCGTGCAGCACCAAGATAAATGAAAAGTAGAGAAGAGAAGACAAAAAGGATGTAAAGTGAAAAATTAAGCATGAAGTGGGAAGAATAAGAAAGACAGAGGGTAGGGAAGAAAGGACGGGATATGGATAAGCTTATATATTTCTAATTTCTCTGGGTAATGAGGGAAAGGTTTAACTTGATATCTATTTTCAACCTAATTTACTATGTTACTATGTAAAACAACCAGATGCATCTGATGGTTATTTGGTTATCTTGCTATCCTTAGGCTGGGGCACACATTTTAAATTTCCACCACTTCAAAATACTAAAATCAGCATTTACTGTCCTTCCCAGAAATATAATACCCAATTGACTTCAATTGGCACTGTAAGGGGTGCCAGGAGCAAATATAATGAAATGATCTGCCTGATGTAAAATGGTAATAGTTACAAGTACAAAGAAAAGATCGTCATTCATTCCACTTTTGAAACTAAACAAAGGGCTCTTTCAACTGAGGGGTCACTTGCATTTTCATCCCTAGCCTTCCATGTACAAACTTTCCCAGAAGGGGGAGCTATATAAAAAATAAGTATCTTTTTACATTTCCACCTGTTCAAAAATTTCTTGTATTCAGTGGATTGTATCTCTACATGAAAAACTGCACCCTATGGGTTGAAATACCTTTGGGGGTCCCAAAAACAACAAACAACATCTATCACAACCTATTAGTTTTCTTGTTTAAAATGACCTGCCTGACTTTAAATAGACAAAATAATTACAGGTACGAAGAAAAGTTTGAAGAGTCATACCATTGTGGAAACTACACAATGTGCTGTTTCAAATTAAGTCACAATTTTACTTCAGAGATACTAAGATCTTTGAACATAAGGAATTTTCTAGAATATTTGGTAGACGGTATCTTTACTTGAAAATCATTTCCCCACTTTTATGGGTTGATATATCTTAGGAGGTCCTAAAAGCACCAAACTGCACTTACAGTAACCTATTAGTTTTCTTTTTGTAAATGAGTGCCTAATCTAAAATGATCATAATAATTATAAATATGAAGAAAAGGTAGGTAAGCCATACCAGTTTGAAACCTAGAAACACACTTTTTCAGAAGCTAGTGATATTATATATAAGGTTCCGGTGGAGGTGTCAATCTATAAAGTTCCAACCAATGCTTGAAGGGGACAGTTCTGAGGTAGCAGTGAGAGCATGACAGGTCAGCTGCCTGTGCCTGCTGCCAGATGTGCTGCCCCTGCTGCCACCATTGCTGTACCTGCTGCCAGACATGCTGACCCTGCTTCCACTAGTGCTGTGTCTGCTGTCAGACATGCTTTCCCTGCTGCCACTAGTCCTGTGCCTTCTGCCAGTGCTGCCCCTGCTGCCACCAGTGCTGTGCCTGCTGCCAGTGTTGAACCTGCTGCCACCAGTACTGTGCCTGCTGTCAGACATGCTGCCCCTGCTTGAACCAGTGCTGTGCCTGCTAACAGTGCTGAACCTGCTGCCACCAGTACTGAATCTGATGCTAATGTTTCTTGTAATATTCTGGAGGGGGAAGGGGAAGATTATGCCAAGTGTGACAGCAGTGGACCCTTGCCATCCTCAAGCAGTCCTGCCAGTGCTAGTACTACTACTACTAAAAAGATCCAGCAGCTTGTTAGTGTTAGGAGTGAAGGAGGAGGTAATCAATATCCTCATATTACTATGACTGTGAGGAGGAAGACTCTGTGGCTGAACTTGATGTGGTTGGTGTTAGTAGTAGCAACAATAATGGTAAGCAGCTGGTGGGACTAGTGTTAGAGGAGTGGTAGGGGAAGCATTTGAGAGCATCCAGACTAGCTGTCAAGGGAGCCCACACCATTCTTCTAACCCTGGGAGTCCTCTTCCCTTCATGACAGTGTCCAAGTGGAACATGATCCTGAAGAAGCCAGAACTGGTGGTGGATAGCAGGAGCAGAAATAATACCACCCCCAGGAGCAGAGATCATCTGTTTCTGCTGCCAGTCTGCCTTCTTCATGTCACCAAGAAATGGCAAGTGTGACATTATGGGACCCTTTGTCACATTGCTCATCACCTCCTCCAGCCAGCAGTGAGATGTCTGTAATAGAACAACAGCAGCACGTAGGGACTAGTGGTGGTGGTGATGATGATGGTGGTGGAGAAGCTGGGGAGGAAGAGACATTGATGGCCTTTTTAGCAGAAACTGAAAAGGAATGGGAGACAAGTATGAGGATGGGCATCACCACCACCAGCAGTGAGCTTTTGAAATTTGCAACTGCTCTAATTCCTGCTGCTGCTGAGTTTCAAAGGCAGCCGGTACTGAAGAACAAGCTAATGTTCCACAGACCACCATGGACTCTCCAGAAAGGGAACAAGAGGTGAGACAAATCAAAGATGAAGAAGAATAGAGAAACCCAGGCAGAGGCTGGAATTTCCATGGTGAGCGAAACAACTAGCTTGCCATCACCTTCTTCCTCTAGGGTAACTACATCTTCTGCCAATCTACCTGTTTCATAGTTACCTCCTGCACCAAATGATAGCCACTTTCTAGATGTTAGGATGTGGCAGTTCGTGTCCACCCAATGCACACTGTGTGGTGCACTGAACACATATGGCAGTGTGGTGGAGGAGAATCACAAGTAGGGCATCAAGCGGCATCTGAGGAGATTCCATCCCACAGAATATGCAAAGATGGTGGCAGAGAGGGTTCATCATTACTATTAAACTGCCAGCAAGTTGTCATGTGTCCTTAGTGGGGTGTGGACAAGGGGTATAGTGACAGTGGCAGTACTTTGGTTCTGGTGTCATGGTGTTTGGATACAGTTGTGTCCCCAGGTGTTATTTACCACACACACTGTGCACATTGCAGTTGCTGATGGAAACATTTCTATTCTAATAACAACACACCCATGATTTTGGAGGGGATGCAGGTGGAGAAGAATTATTGGCCAAATTCTTCTTTTTTCCACATATACTGGGGGCTACTTATTATTCTGCTACTGCCTCAGGCGCATCACTGGAGCTAGTAGCAGCAAGTGGAACCTTCATCATCCATCACCCATGTTACTGCTGTTGTTGATCCCATTCCCTTTAAGCTGCCTAATCATCTTACTGCTTAACAACTCAGCAGCAGCAGCAAGAACAGCTGTTGCAAATTCCGCAATTATAGACTCAGGACATTTAGCAATGGCCAGTGGTAACTGGCCAACACAACATAACCTGCTGGCACTAGGCCAGTACGGCATTTTTTTCTCAGGGCTTGTGCGTAAAAAAAAAAATACAAAAATAATAAAAAAACAAAGTCCAACAAAAAAAATAAACAATTTTTTGGGGTTTGTTTCTAACAAGCTTAACCCTTTGAGTGCCAGATGGGTATGCAACGCATTGCTTTACAATGCGTTGTGTACCCCTCTGGCACGCAAAGGGTTAAGTTCTACAAATCAATGTTTTCTTAGCACTTATGCCAAACAAACCTATGTCCTACAAATCAATGTTTCTTCAGGGCTTGTGCCTCTAATAAGTCTAAGTACTACAAATCAATGTTTCTTCAGGGCTTGGGCCTCTAACAACAAATCTAACAAATCATTCTCTATAAAATACTCTATCACGTCAAGTATCAGTCTACCCCAGTGGCAGCTTATGTCAGGGGGTCCCAATACCAGTCACGAAACCCCTCCCCCAAAACAAAATCCCCAGACTCCACCCACCAATACAGACACCCTCCTCAGACCCCTTTTATACCATGTCTTATGGGGGGTTTTTAAATTGTATTAACTACAAACCCCACAAAAAACATTCCCTGTTCAACTGATTCTTCCTTCACACCCCACCAACACAGGCACCCTCATGCCCCTTTTATACTATGCTTTTTGGGAAATAAAATATTTGTTACGTGCTTTGTGTAAATTCAATTTTCCCATTGATTTCAATGGAATGAGCTAGGTGAAAAAAGCTGAAAAACTGCACTTTTTGCAGGAAATTATTCACTAAGCGGAAAATGCCATTATTCGCAAATTTCAGTTTCAGGAGAACATTTTCGCCCATCCCTACAGATAGTTGTCCATAGGGACACTTGCAATGCGTTGGCAGACATTATAGCATTACAGTAGAATGCCAGGAATATTCTTGAGAATATGTCTGATGACAGGTTATAAAATTAGGCCTGCATACCACATGGATGTGAGAGTGCCTGTAATGTGTATCAAGAGTGTGTTCCTTCTGTCATGCAAAATGCTTCTTCTCAATATTATACTGTGAGCTAGCCTGCTATGGTGTTTTCTGTTGCATGTTTTCCCATGTTTCTGTTTAGCAGGCTTCTAGATAGCTGTCTGACCTTTGTGACAACTTAGACACTTGGACTCTATCCTATTCTTGCCCATGGGTCTTCTGTGATGGTAGTAGTGGCAGACTTTGGCATAGTCTTCTAGCCTATCTATTGTATTGCAAGTGACAACTGATTGTTTGAGTTGACACAGCTGGCCCAAAGACTCTCTGGAGGTCATTTTGGAGCATAATATCCGAAGAGATTTTACAATGCCATTCTGTGTATCTGATGATCCTCACATGCTGTGGCCTTGCCTTGTGAGACAGTCCCTGGCCCCTCAGGGCTTTGGTGTTCTTGGAACCAACAGGACCAGCATCATTGCACAGTTCTGATATCATAGTCAATGCATACAGTGAAGACTAACATGAGCAATCTGCCCTGCCAACTTTTGATATTCCTGTCCCTCTTGTATTTGTCAATTGACAGTTTTATTGATATTGTTATATCCTAATCATATCATGCAATATACCACAGCCAAACATTAAACATTTTTGCTGCTAACAGATGCCAGCTCTCATCGCTGCAAGTTCTGAACACATCATTCTTTTAGAAGGCCTTTAAGATCTTCTTTAGAGATTAAGCTCGCCAGGAGATCGGTAAGCTCTTCTTTCATCACCAGGGAGACCACCAGCCCAGTTTGAGGGTGTGAGAGGTTGTTTGTCACCATCTCAGCAGCGGAAGTTGTATCTTGTTCCAAGAAGTTATCCTCCACAGGCGTGGAAGGTAAAAGGGCATGTCTGAGGTAATTGTGTTGAGAGGCACTCACGGCATGAAATTAGCAATTTTGCTCTTAGAAGAGACAGATTTCCTCCGTCCGTTCCATAATGATATAATTCCCAGGGAAGGGGAGAAAACACGAAGTGGGTAAAATGCCCAAGGAGGGAAGAAAAACTTAGTAGTACTGTCTTAAAGAGAGTGTGTCCTCCCAGTCTTTACTCTGGTGAGGCACAGTAAAACTTGAAGTATGATCTAAGGCAGAGACTGGCAAAATACTTCCAGTTTTGGACAGCTGGATACTTTAATCTGGACCCTGGGTCTTACGGGCTGTGCAAATACAGGGCTCCTATATTGTGAAAATATCACTTCTGGCTTTCTCCATGGAACCATTTTCATTCAAGGTATCATTCTACCAGTGAGCAGAGGGCTGGGAAATTAGTCAACAAATACAAACTGTGTGTGCGACACTTCAGATACATTTTGAACAAAAATATGTCCCTCTGGCCACATCTAAAGCATTCATTCTCACAGCACCAACTCACCTTAACATATCCATGTAATAAATACAACTTTCAGGTGAATATAAAGATAGATATATAGGAAGTAGCATGGAATGATGGGGTTCTCCAGTCCCCCCAAACATTAGGCCAGAAACCCAAAGTGAAAACACAGACAAAAAGACAAACCTGCGCTAGTCTATATAAAGAACTAATATGTGCCCTGTAATGGGCATATATAATAATTCTTAGTAAATAAGTGAATTTCTTTTTTTCTTCTTATGTCCTTGCACTTCTCCTTTTCTCACTATAGCAGCCTTTCACCTATCCTATTTAACTATTAAACCACTTATGTGAATTTACAAATATTATTTCTCTTTAAATTTCATTTTCTTTTCTTAATATTGGCCTTTCAGGACTAGGCCTCAAGCCTGTCACAGTGACCTGTGGGGTCACTGTGACTTGTGGGGTGTTGTTTAAAAGGTTATTTAAGGAGAGCACTGTTGGATCCACAGTCCTCTTACTTTAACATAATGCAGGCCCTTTTGGGGTCTGTTGTATCAGGTAAGTCCCTTATATACACCTTTTTATTACATGTATGTCTTTTGTCTTTAATTGGACTACATTGGGACCCACAAACATTATAAAGAGCATATTTAAAGAGTCGCCCACTCACCAACACGTTGATTATAACATCTCCTCACTGCTTTTAATTTTTATTTTATGCAGATAGGTTTTTCAGGTGTATCAGAGTAGGACTTGCCTGAAAGTGAAATACCTTGGCGTGGTGGCAAGCTTACCCACAACTTGGACAATCTGTGACACGAAAATTTCACTTGTTTACTAAGAATTATTAAATATGCCCATTACAGGGCACAGAGTTCTTTAGATAGACAGATAGATAGATAGATAGTGGTAGGAGTGTTTGAGCGTGTCAGTGAAGCAGAGAACTATGCCATCAACTATGCCATCGGGAGCATAAACTCCTGGCAGAGTCACCCAAGGTGGATAGATCAAACCTAAAACACCAGACTAAATCAATCCAAAATCCGCCAACCCGCACTGGACCAGCATGGCAGATTATGGCCCATTCCCTCAGCATGGCTTTATAACAAAAACAATGACCTTCATTCCTCAGAGGCTTGCAAGCTACTTCCTAAGGCAGCAGGAATATCAGCTCAATGTCAGAGGGTGCTAAGAATTACCAGGTTCTATCAGGCTTCCTTTAGTCTTTAGACTTTGGAACGCTTACCATTCGATCTATGAGTATGGTTTGACGCTTAGAGGAACTTGTACAAGAACAAAATAACATCATTTGGGACATAATTGGCTTATGTGAGACTTATAAAAAAGATGAAGATTTACTACAATTAAAAGATGGACACTGGTTATACTATAAAGGAACCAATGATGGATTATGTGGAGTAGTCAGATTCTTGATTAACAAAAGACTGACAGACTCAGTCGTAAAAGTAGAAAGAATCAAGCTAAACAGTAGCTATGTTCTTCAAATCATTCAAGTTTATGCCCCAACAAGTAGCCACAGTGATGATGAAGTCAAAGAATTCTATAATGATTTATTGCACTTTAGATTTA
Organism: Rhinophrynus dorsalis; assembly: GCA_037306005.1. NCBI lineage: Eukaryota > Metazoa > Chordata > Amphibia > Anura > Rhinophrynidae > Rhinophrynus > Rhinophrynus dorsalis. The sequence goes on from CM074722.1 coordinate 171,421,261, forward strand.
AGTGCAAGAAATGGTAAGATCGAAAATGGTGAAAAATCAATCGGACCAGGTGGAACTGGGAAAAAGACAATCAACTGATCGAATTTGCAGAAGAACAAAATGTGCATATCATGACTTCATTCTACAGGAAAAATACCCAGAGAATATGGACATGGAAAAGCCTTACTGGTAATGCAAGTGAAATCGACTTCATACTTACAAATAATAAAATGATATTCACTGACTGCTCCTTCTTAAATCATTTTAACTTTGGAAGTGACCATCATCTAGTGAAAGCAATAATCTAAATTGACTGCAAGAAAGAAAATTATGAAGTCAGTAAAAGATAAGATATGACCCATGGCCACTGTATTATGAACATTTGGGCCTGACCGGGGAGCAACGGCGCTCTCAACAGCAGGAGGGATTTCCACCCCCACCACATCTGCAACCAAAGAGCCAGCCATCTGAGGCCAGTTCAGAATGCTTGGATGTGGTGGGGAAACAGACATCCTCAGGATCTTCACATGCTGGGCCTTCGCAAACAGGACAACAACACACCTCACCACCACCACCAGCGAAGCAGGAAGAGAAGGTGGATGGAACCATTGTCCAGCAGGAGGAGACAGAAAATTTTGTAGAGCCACCACCAGACGTGAGAGGCCAACAACTCCAGCCACATCCCCCTCCACCAGTATACACAGCATGGCAATGGAGACCGAGTGCCTGGGCATCCAGAGGAGGCATCTCAGGGAATCCCGGGGAATGAACAGAGGAGGTTGCAATAGGAAAACCAAGCCACCCTCCTTGCCCTTGAATCATAACAGGCTATCCTGATCATGGAGATCAGGCAATTCCGTACAGGACTAATGGACAAGATGGGCCTGATGCTCATTAAAATGCACAAACAGAATTTCAGGGAGAACCTGTGAAAGGAGAGGGACCATCAATCCCCTGAGGGGTCCAGCACAAGCACCTCCCCTTCCAGTGTGACCCCTGCACAAACCCCAAGAGTCGCCAGGGTCACAAGGCAGTCTACGAGGGCATCCACCTCTGTAGCCCCTCCAAAAGTTCCCCACAAAAAGAAATGTAAAAAAGCCCCATTTGTGATTTTTTTTTCCCATAGTAAAAAGCACTTTTTCATTCAATTCGTGTCTGAGAAGGTTCCTGGTTTTTAATAGGTTAAGTGGCAGAGATGTCTCCAATGCATTGCAAAGCAATGCAGTGAACACAACTCCCACACATATTACTTGATTTTTATGTGTTGTACCATGGATAATCACACACACCACATACACTGTCATCCAATTTCAATTCACAATACACCTTGCAAAGCAAAACAACATGTGGCAGTGAGTTGAACTTGAACAACTGACAACTGCCCCTTAGCATACTATGCACCAGAATGTCTACATTTGGTTCCATCCACTGGTATGGTTATTGAGGTGGTAGTAAACCATGTTTTTGGGTTAAATTTTCACTGGCTGTATATATAAACCAAAACAAACATATGCTGGGATTCACACTCTGATGATGGAAAATCCATCATGCACCTAGTAATCCAAGGTTAATTGTTTATAACAATGTTGAGTTACACTAAACACAGGAGCATGAAGAGGCCAGTAGTCGGTTCAATTGATTACACTATGCAGGGTGAACACGGGGAGTTATGCACTTTGTTATGATAGGGATTTGATGAGGTGGAGATGATTCCCCTAGTGCTATCGCTTCTCCAGTTCCTATATTATTCAATGGAGCGTATGCAGTAATTTCTTTCAAACCAGAGCAATCTCAGTGCATAGGATCCATTGAATAACATACCAACTGGAGATGTGATATTACTGGAGAAATCATGTCTACGTCATCACCTCTGCATCAGTACATTTCAAAGTCCCACTCATGGTCTCTGAGTTTAGGGACATAACTTCATGAGTATAATGGATACATAACGCATAACCATTTTGCTGTCTGGAGAAATGGCTAATCCAACATCAAAATCAACAGACATATCATTGATGGTGATATGCTTCCTTTATTATATTTAGCAATACATTAGTGCCAATATACATTTAAGACTTCTAGCAGCAAACAAAGGGTGCATTTCACATAAAAACATATTAATTATGAATCCAATTTGAGCTGCTCATACTTTCTCCAAAAGGATTTTGAACACTGAAGAGGAGCAGTATCGCTGTGCATGTTTTCCCGTTAGATCTGATGAAACTCATATCCATATACATTATCATGTTTTGTAATAGTGAAAGGTTTTTCAGGGGTTGTGAACAAAGTCAGGTTTCCCGATGACTAAACACCAGGAGTAGATAACAGCATGAGGTGAGATTCATGGACATGGAGTCAGTGTTTCACCAGGGTCACTTGGACATTCCTCTGTTCCATGATGGGTCATGTCATGGATGCCTGTGGGAAGGGATAACAGGATTTGAAACTTCACTGTTTTTCTGTCATTCGAAGGATGGAGCATTACTTTGCAGTGGGTTGTTTATACCTGTGGAACCCATATGGTTAGGAAAAAGGGGATGCAAACTTAAGTAACCATATGCATGTGTGACTGGGACATTGACACATCATTAGTATGTGAACCAAGCCCCATGAAACAGAGGGTGTTGCCGTAGCAATGTCACATACACACAAACAGGTCAGCATAGGATGGTGGGCCTTACAAATTGACTCCCATATAGATTCTCCAATGCTGTAGACAACAATAACATAGTATACCCATCCCTACTGTCCACCAGTAGGCTTTACACAACTAATGTTCTCATGCTGACTCCAATACCCCTTTAACACCTGGAATGCCAGAGTGGTATACAGTGCCTTGCATGTCATTACATTGGACATCCCTCTGTTGCTCCAATGGTTCCAGGGTTGTTATGATTATGTTCAACTTAACATATGTTGTTTGCTTTCAGTTCATCTAAGTGATATGATGAACATGGGCAATGTGGTTTTACCTTTGTTTGCAGAGGGATAGATAATATCCTTGAAATGGCATTGTAATAATGACCGAGTGAATGGCAGATGCTAGTTGAATCCACACCCTCAATATGACACATCCATGGAATAACTGCGACATGGGTTATATCCTGTAGCAGCTATGTGGTTGTAGCAGGCAGTCTCAAGGCTGTGTATGTGATTCATCCTGTGTAGTGAAACAGGTCATTATGTGTTGTGTGAGTGTGTTTGCACCCATTCACCAAACCTGATCATGGACATACATGCATTGTGTTTGATACCTGTGTGAAGTGGTTCCTTATGAGCCTGTCTCTTATCTCTGCCCCTCTCTGGTTCCTTGTTTAGGAAACTATCAGATCTTTTGATATCCCAACCTTCTGAACACCACACCAATACCATCATGTCAGCAGCCACTTATCTGGCCTTTTTTGGTTTTCCCAGACTAAGTAAATTTTCAGTGTCCAGCCAGCATTCCCCCTATCTTTTGAATCCAACTTAATAAGAACCAGTGACCATTTTTCCCTTCATTTAGCTGATTCAAAAACCGATACTCAACATTTAGGTGTTTAAATCTGATATTATCCGACTAACGTCCAATGGTGCCTGGTGGCAACCTTGGATTAATTGATATCCTTTTTGGCCAATAAACCAGACTCCGGCACTTTATTAGCTGTGCCTTACTGTCCTCTCAGCACCACTTCATTCATTATTTATCTTAGAACTCTACTTACTCACCTATAATTAAACCTTTATCTATATTCAGGCCATTCCTTCAGAACTGGAGCAGCCTCTACAGCATCCAGAAACAATGTACCGACCCACAGCATTCAAAAGAAGGGCCGTTGACATTCATCTAGATACATTCCTGATCCCAGGGTCCCACTGTTTTCTGCCAATTATGAGCTGATAGCACTGCTGGACATCTTCCAGTTGTGAAGGGAAGTAAGCATAATGTGTCTTTCATCTGCTGCACTAAGTTTCATTGGCCGACCACTGCGTCTACAGTCTGTTTCTTTGTGCTTCTTCAAAAGAGCTTGGATAGCACATCTGGAAACCCCTGTCTACCTTGCAATTTCTGCCTGGGAGAGACCTTGCTGATGCAGTATACCTACATTGTGTCTTGTTGCTGTGCTCAGTCTTGCCATGGTATACGACTTTTGACATTAAACTGTCTTCAGCAACCTCATCTTGTTAGCTGAGTTTGGCTGTTCCTCACCCAGTTTTATTCCTCCTACACAGCTGTTTCTGTTTCAGGTAATAACTGTGGTTCAACTTACATATTGAATTGATGATCATTTGCACCTGTTCGGTATAATTGTTTAATCACATGACTATATGCCTACAAAATCCCTGACTTTGTGAAAGTGTACCTAGAAGAATTGCATTTTGTTAACTGATAAAAAAAAAAAATTAACATGTCTATTTTTGAAAGCATTCTTACTTTACAGCATTTTTTCACACCTGCCTATAATATTTATATATATATATATATATATATATATATATATATATATATATATATACAATTTTTCATGTCACTTTGTGTATGTAATAAATAAATATATAAATACTATATATATATATATATATATATATACGTGTGTATATATATATATATATATATATATATATATATATATACAAACACACTTTTTACAAATAGACAGAGATGTCATTTGAGCTGTTATAAAATGTAAAGACAGATAAGAGGATTAAAACATTTGTTTTGAGCTCTGCTGGCTTTTCTAATATCAAAATTATCGTATGGCAATCCACAAGGGTAAATTCTAAGCTACTAGATATTTTTTATAAATGTTACTCTGGAAATATGTAAATTTTTGCTCTTAATTTATTTAAAATTTCAATAATGAGCTGCATTTTATTTTTTTGCTAAAGCCTGTTAAACTTTGTCCTCTTTAGTCTACTCCCAGTGCAGCCAAAAACACATATCAATGTGCTTCCCCTTTCATATTTTCTCATTTGTTCTTGTTAATTACTTGTGTGCCGCAAGCATTTCTAATGCTCATGTAGAGAGCTCTCGGCACCTTATACTTACTGTCTTGGTGACTGACATTTCCCTTGCAATTGCCCTCAGCACATTCTAGTTTTTTCTCTTTATGTCCTATTGAGTTTGCTGTAACATAAGCTTGCTATAGAAGAATTGCAGTCCATTTAATTTGGGTATACCCCAAGCATCACACAAAATCATGGTGGCTTGTTTTAATCCATTATCCAGTTATGCTCAAATAAAGTTAATGTAGTTTCAGACAAATATTTTTCAAAAAATATTTTGGCCCATGTTTTCAGTTAGTGCCTCTCTTGTTTCTGTATATGTTATTAGAGTAGAAATATTTTAACTCTGTAAAAGATAATGATTTTTATACTAGGCAATATCATAAATGATTGTTTTAGCCCTGTGGATGCTAGAAACCCTTCATTAGACATTGCTTCTCCATGCACTGAAAACAACACTCCAATCATCCAAGATACAGGGAGATTAAATAAATTAACCCTTTAAGTATCTGGAGGTCTTCAATGAATTGCTAAGCAAAGGTCTATGACATCACTGAAAGAGTAAAGCACCTGAAATGGAAATAGGTAGGCACATAGCAAGAAGACCTGATGGTAGATGAACCAAAAAAAATTTTGAATGGATTCCACTCAATACTAGACAAGGGGCTCAATTCTATTACCAGCGCTAAAAAAAAAACAGGCGTTGTGTTTTGTTAAGTCACATTTTAGTATCCTGTTACCCGACTTGTGAACACAAAATCAGCTGTAATTATACACACCGCCGGTCAAAAAAAAGCCCATAGGAAACAATTAAAAACAACTTGCAAGTAGCATTCTATTAACCACGCTCAGTATTAGCTCCTGTTTTGTGGTCACATTATCTGTCGGTAATCCTGTGCCTCAGGGTTGAGGCATAGAAGCCATAATGATGGTTTCAAAACCATCGTTGTTTGAACAAAAGCAGTGCAGAATACAGTATACAGCATAGAAATCATATATAGAGTGCCCCCCTTCGACATATTAACCTCCACCTTTGAAATTTGAATTATAGGGCTTTCTTTCATCATTTTAATTCAACAAATATTGTTCACATTCAACATTTTAACCTCCTTCCTTTGAAATTCAAATTACAGTGCTTTCTTTCACCACTTTAATTTGACAAATATTGTTCACATTCGACATTTTACCCCCCTTTAATATTTGACTTACAATGCTCCCATGACTTTCCTTCTCCATTTAAATTCGACATTGTTCTTCTTCAATGTTTTTCAACATGCCCTTGTTGTATTTGTATTGCATGATTAACCCTATGAGAGGTAGCAACACATTGCAGTGTGTTTGCTAACCCTCTGGTACTCATAGGGTTAATAGGCAAGGTATGCAGCTGCATACCTTGGCTGTATATGTATCTGAAATGTAATTTGTCTTTTTTAATTATATGTTTAAAAAAAAGTTCAGATCTCAAAGGGGGCATCAGGACCTCTCCTGACACCCCCTAGCATTGATCACCTATCCAGAAGCACAGATGATCAATGTAGGTGAAAACTGCCGACCTTTTTTAATAAAACCCATATAACATAAGTGTCACAAATGTAATATGGGCTTTCTTACAATGTGTATTATTATATTATTTTAAAAATATAATTCAGACTTCGAGGGGCACACCAGGACCCCTCCTGACACCCCCCTAACACGGATCATCTATCCAGAAGGATAGATGATCCGTGTGGCAACTTTTAAAATAAAGTGCATATATATGTGCTTTCTATAGATAAATATTACTTTCAGACTTCAAGGGCGGCACCAGGACCCCTCCTGATATTCCCCCTAACATGGATCATCTATCCAGAAGGATAGATGATCCATGTGGAGACTCTGAAGGCGTTTTCTGCCTTCCTTTGTACTGGAGCGGCTATATAAACACTGCTCTTTCATCAATGAATCAGTCACTCGGTCTTACCTGGTTGTCCGATTCATTGACAAAAGCGCGGAGCTGCACTTTTTAAGAGGTGACTGATTCATTGAGGAAAGCGCAGATCTGCACTTTCTAAGAATGACCCTGTGACAGGGTTCATTCATTCAAGTGCTTGTACTGCAGGCCTCCCCATCCTTCCCTGAGTCCTGTGAAAAAAGGCCTCATGGGAAACAAAAAAGTGCCTCTTCAGTGTCAGGCTCCTATGAAACAGAGAAAAATGAGTTAGATAGGCTAAATTAAGCTATGAAAGCCATCCCCAAGCAGACCCAAAGTCCTGTAAAAATCTGTGCCCTGTTCTATATGCACCTAGAGGAATGATGAATAGAAACACACTTAATGGGGGATTGAACACTCCCATGAAAGTTACAAAAATAAGAAAAAAAGAAAAGAGAATCTTTGCCCTGAGAATCTTCTACTAGAACACTTTTGAAACATGATAGCAGGGACAAAGTAGAGCTTTTCTACCTCCAGAGAATTATTTTGCAAGTGCCCTGCCATCTAGAGGAAGATACTTTATCCCATGGTTCATGTGTTCCACAAAAGAGAAAAAGCCTTCACCCAGCCTGCTGTAAAAAGTACTTCCATGGTCATAAAGCTTAAGTAATAGAAATAAATGGAAACAATACAATTTATCCATACATTTTACAATATAATCTTAAGTATAAGAAAGTATTTTATGTTATTATGTCTTTCTTTAAAATACTTTTTATAAAATCCAAGCAAAGTGCTTAATATTTTTGAAATTAGTACTGTCTCTTTTGCTTGTTTAATTAATTAAAATTAATTATTGTATGTATTTTTACCTACTTCTCTGACTGATAATTTTTGCTTGACAGCTACAGTTCCTTGGCTCCTTTCCTCCAGTCAATGCCAGATTGTATGTAGCATTCAATAAAGCAGAGAAGAAGGCAATACAGGACTGGCTTTGCGTACTTCAATATTAACCAAAAGAAGAATTCCTTTTAATAAAAATGCATATATACAGTATGTGTGTGAGTGTGTTTGTGTGTGTGAGGGAAGGGTCATCAAAGATCTTTAAAGTAGTCTCAAAAAATGGAACTTTTCTTTTTGATAATGCAAAATCTGGATTTTCAAAGCCAATGACAGTAAATAAACTAAAGTTATAGTGGTGTCATTGAAATGTATGATTGGTACAACTTAAATCTTCTATTTTCCTATCAGAATTAAATAGGGTTCTTCTGTTTTGTACACTTTGTTTGTGCTTAAGTTGTGAAAATGATGCTGTGCAATACCAATAAGTGTAACAAAACATATACAAAAAAAAATCTGTTTTGTGTAATATATAATCTATATTCATGTTGAGAAATATGTGTGTTAAAGAAAGCGACTGTTGTTAAATCTTTAAGGGCCTTGGATAGTGCACACCTTAGGGAATGTGTCACATTTCCCATTGTTTGCTGTGTGTTTGTTAAATGAGATTCCACCAGTTTATTATTTAGTGTACTCATGCAGACTGTGTTGGAAAATAGGGATTAAAAAAAGAGGAGCGGAGAAATTCAGGAGGTATCTTCATTGGGGTGATCCAGTGAATGTGTTTATACCAAGAGGCGGATCTTGTCACATCTAAATTTGAGTAATATTTCAAGTGGTGATGCTGTGGTAGTGGAAACTTGCAGAAACCATCAACACATAGAAACATATGCTTCTCTTTGATGTTTTGCTTTAAATGTATATGTGAGGTCATAACTGAAGGACTACAGAGATATAGTGGCAACATTCAAGTGGAGAGAGAACTTTTTTGGGACCCTCTCATTAAAAAGACACAAGGGCATGTAATGCTATATTAACAACATATTTAATATGCAATTAGAGTATCATATATGTTTTATGGTGAAGCCTGTCTTTGATGCACTTTAAGGAATATACTTTTGTGTAAAATTCAAGAACAGTGTTTCAACAAAAGTTGTAATTTTTCATGGCAGGAACAACTTTTATATTATCACTCAAAGCATTACTTGTTTTTACCCCAAAATGAGTTATATTTACTCATACACTTTGCACCTACCAGTGTTCAAGGGAACAAGACTGGAGGTTAGACAGTGTAGGTAAGGGATCTATATCTATCAGTGGGCAGGGGATCAAGACTGGGGGATTAGATCCCCCACATGCACTGTCTGACCCCTCCAAGCCTTGTTACCCTGCCTTAGCCACTGATTCCCCACATCCACTGTGTGACCCCCAGCCCAATAGCAGTTACAAATTTCTCTGCCATTTTCTCCTTCCCACTTGTAGCCACAGATTGCCATCCTACAGTGTCTTACCCCCAGCTTTGTCCCGCTGCCCCTGATAGCCAAAAATGCCCTACTTATGCTGCCAGCCTTCCAACTTCTTGTTCCTTCCCACTGGTGGCCAAAGGTTCCCCATTTACACTGTCTTACCACCTAGCTTGATGCCACTGTCCACTGGTAGCCACAGATTGTCCACATACACTCTGACCCCCCCCTCAACCTGGTCCCACAGGTTTCCCACATGCACTGTGTGACCCCCCCCCCAATCTAGTCCCCCTGCCCAATTGAAGCCACAGCTTCCCCACATACACTGTCTGACCCCATCCCTCCCCTGGCTTGTTCTCTTGCCCACTGGCAGCCGCAGATTCCCCACATACACTGTCTGACCTCCCAGGATTGTTCCCCTGTCCACTGGTAGCCATAGATTGTCCACCTACACTGTATGACCCACTACCATGACTCCACTGCCCAGTGGTTCATTGGTTGCCAAAGAATCTCACATACAATCTGCTTTATTCACTAATAGCCATGCTCCTGGCACCCACTATGGTATGTCAACCCATACTTAAGCTGGCACCAATACTGTGTATACTAGATAATTCCATGGTGTTCAAAGATGTTACTGTCTTTGAATTGACTGAAGTTTAATTGTTTTTTTCTTTTTTAATAGCACCATATACTAAAATAATTGTGCACAGTAGCCTAGGGGTAAAAGGCAGTTAACCCCTCATTTGATGCATGTTAACATCTACTTTCAAAATCAGTATGCCTTTCTTAGCTTTTCTTCATATATCTATTGGTTATATCCATTTTAGTTTAGACAGGTTATTTCAGTAAAGAAAAGTAGTAGGTCAGTGCTCCTGCCGCCTCAATGCAGTATGTAAACCCATATAAATGGCAGGTAGCAGGTACGGAATACAGTAGAAAATTCCATGGTTATCAAAGATTTCAGTAGGTCTGAAGTGGTAGAAAGTAAAAAAAAAGACATTTTTATGTTGTAGGTTGTTTCTGTAAGTGTTCTGTAAGTACCATTTTAGTTTAGCCAAGTTACATTTGAAACTATGTAAGAAAAAATATAGCTTGCTGATAGTGTAGTTTTGTACATCTGGCACCCCATACAGTAGTTCAACTAATGCCAATGTGGTACCATTTTTCTCTGAAGAACAGTAACTAATGTACGAATTAGTATATTCCATGATTTTCAATGATTTCAGAACATTTGAAGGAGTGAATGTTTTAAATAATTACTATTTTTCCTTTAGTGACATCTGTGTGCACATCAAGCTCTGGTAGAAAGGGAAGTAACCCCTCATAACTTGATGCTGTGGGTTGCCTTCTTTTTCAAAAAATACATGGTGTCATTTTTCTTGGAAAAACAGTAGACAATGAATACAGTAGTAAATTCCATAAATTTTCAGTTGTTTTTGTACCTTTGAATGGGTAGAAATGTAAAAGAATGCATATTTTTCCTTTAGCTACACATTCTGTAAACATTTGTGCATGCTAGGGATAGAAATGCAAGTAACCCCTCATTTGATGCAGATGGATATATATTTTCATTAAATGTATGCTTTTACATGGTTACTTTGATGTTATGGGTTAATTATGCCTTCCTACTATATATAGTGCATTCTGGTTATCTGAATGAAAATGTCAGTAGAAATTCTGTTATGTGCTGTTACCAATTTAGGTCCAGTGGAAGGACATACATTTGTACACCTACACATATTGGGTATCAATGTACTCTGGAGATATCTTTTGGTTTGTTATTTTAAGCTTGCTTAAGATGTTGTACAATAATTCGTGACTTTAGTGTAAATTTCTGAAAGCTTCCAGAAAAACTATTTTTAACAAAATGTCCTTGCTTCATCATTTCATGTACAATGAAACTTCAGCTGCTTTGTGATTCATATATACTTTTATAGAGTTACTGGGTAGTTTTATCATGTAACTTATGGAATTTGCATAAAGTTGAAAATACCCTTTTACAATCCTGTTAATTAGGGGTCTGTGCTAACCATGCATATAGGTAAAACTATACATATTTGGTATTTTTGTACTCAGGAGGTTTAGGGCTTTTAAAAATAACTGAAACTTTCACAACGAAAGTAGTTATTTTTGATACATAGTGTACAATATTAAGTAAATAAATCATTATTTACATTTTTATACTTCATCATAGCTTGTTGCACAATGTATAATTTACTTCATGTAAGGTACCATGAAAAAGATGAATCTATTCTGAAAAAAAAACCAAAATAAGGTTTTCCATTTATAACTAGATAATTATCTCAGGAATCATTCCTAAATATATAGATAGCCACACAACGGACAAAAAAACCCCACCATTGGATGACACAAAGCAGAGAAACAGCAGCTCACACAACACACACCACATAACACAAGTCCAGCAATGGCAAAATTAATCCCTGCAAAGCTAAGCAAACACACCAACAATGCCCATGCCCTAAAACAAGTCCTGGACAAACAACAAAATCCTATCAGCCCCCAAGGCACAAGGGGTTCACAAAGCATCCTAACAAAATTCCACACACCATTCCCCGTAACACCAGGTATTAACATATAACAACACATATGGACACACCTGTCAATACAAAGCAAACCAAACTCACCTGTGCAACATCACCAGCGATGGTGACAGCTACACAGCAATCATAACAGATCAGAAAAAAAGACACACACTGATATACGTGGACAACAAACACCTTCCTATTGGTCACTACCTACCTCATGACTAGAGGTGGGCAAAAAGTGAGAAAAACTTCCTGCATGTCTTTTCGCTAAAAATTGACTGTTTTTCTCTTTATTTGCGAAACTTTTGTCCTTTTCTCTAATGCAAAATTTACCTCCTTTTCACCTATTCCAGTAAATTTTTCGCCTATTCCAACACATTATTCTCCTATTCTAACACATTTTTCTCAAATTCTAACACATTGTTCTCCTATTCCAATACATTTGTCTCCTATGTTTAATATGGTGCAACATTCCCAGCAGAATATTACTTCTTCTGAGGGCTTTAGTGGAGAAATAAGTAGTTGAAAGTGAAAGTTGTGAGTACTACAGCAACATATACCTTGAAAAATGTGTTAGCATGCAGAGTGCATTTGTCCTTTGCCCACAACACTTCCTTCCTGCTTAAGTGACATTGGAACATCTTCATGATGATGTCAAATGATTACAAAAAATAAACTACAACCTACAATGTGGCAGATGTGTATGGTAGTGGTGGTGGGGGACTGGAGTGGTGTGATTGGTGGGACCTTGACAAACTGCATCCACCCCGGGAGGATAGGGATCATCATCATTTATTACATATGCTGCATCAATGATTGCTGCAGTCAGTTTTTTGTATTAATACTTTACTCACACATCCCTGCACTTCCTCCATCTTTCCCCCACCCGCTTGTGCATTTGCTAGACATTACTCAACTACTGTGGGTGTTTTTACTCTCTACACTGCACAGCTGATGGAGTGTGATGTCTTGTCTTATCCCTCAACAAAATTCTCAATGTTGTCCGCTGTCTATCAAGTCTGCCTCAGTCACAGAGCTCCCAGTGAACTGTCTAATATATTTATTTGTTTAATTATTTATGTATTTTTTAATTTTTTTTAAAGTTGTCCACCCTATCTTATCACAGTTAGTCCAAAAAATATATATAACTAAAAAAACAAAATCAGCAACTTCTTTCCCCAGACTTCCCCAGCACATAGACAATAAAAATAAAATCAGCAAGCAATATGGACCCCAGCTGCCTGTGTCTTGCCAGTCATACCAAATTTTGGAGTGTTTTGGGTCAACCTCCTTTCTTCTCCCCCATTGTGCCCCAGAAAACAAATGTTCTACCTAAATGACTCCCTAAACTAAGCTTCAATTCCCCTTTATTTGCCTCTCTTTTCTAGCTCAAAAACATGCTGCTCTCTCCTCTCACAAACACAGAATGGCATTCAGTGAGAGAGAGAGAATGAAGAGAACTGACATGGAATGGACACGTGTCAAACAGTAGTTTTACATAAGGGGAGGCATGCCCAGGGTCATGGGTGCCTGAGATTGCATACATGTGCAAATAAAAGCTCCAGCACAAGAGGGACATCTGTACACAAACAGGAAGAGTTTCCACTTCAGCAACCTACAGATGGTATGTGATGCCACAATGAGGATAACCCATGTCTGTGGCTCCTATCCCAGCAGCTGTCATGATTCATAAATCCTCAGACATTTCTCCATCCATAAGGACTTTGAGAATGGGTCCTGTATGGGAGGATGGATATTTGGGTGAGTAAACAAAACAAACATCATACCATAGCCACCGGTGCACTCACACGACTAATGGAAACATTTAGAAGCATGGCCATGACACACAAGTAGTACATCATCCACATAACTGGACTACTGCACTCAATGGCACTTCTCACTCCCACCCACTGACTGGCAGTTCATGTGGCAGGAGGCACTTAAACACAATAGCACTTACTCCTTCTGTATCAAACCTACCTTCCTCTAGACTGTAAGCTCTCACGAGCAGGGCCCTCTGATCCTCCTGTTCTACACATCTGATTGTACTATTTAATACCTCTGTATGTCTATTCCCCAATTGTACAGCGCTGCGGAATTAGTTGGCGCTATATAAATAAAGAATAATAATAATAATAATAATAACGTGTGCTCCCTGTTTCACTGTGTTACTCCCTTTACACAGGTGATGCCATGTATGGTTGTAAACCATGGCTCTTAACACCACTACCAAATCTTCAAATACCAGCACAGGAGCGCTACAACGAGGCACACGTCAGAACAAGGAATGCAGTTTGCACATTTGGGCTCCTCAAATCCAGATACAATTGCCTTGATCACTCTGGAGAGCATTTCAATATGCACCAGGAATCGAGACCCAAATGTGAACTCTATGGACAGGTGTGGAAGCTGTGAGGGAAGCCACTGGTGGTGGTGGAGGCTGAGGGATGAGGGATTGCTTCTGGACTATGGGTGGTCTCTGCAGCCAATTTGGTCTTCTTGTGTCCATGTTTTTGAAGACGTGTAGTAGTAGTACCAGCAAGGTCAGCACCAGCAGGAGTGGCATGGGAATGGGACTTTTTTTTGTGTACACTTCAGCATTCCTATGCTGCATATGCATTATTATAACAGATTTGCCAAGGTGGGAGCCCTCCTTTCTCTTCTTTACTACGTGTTCACACGGTGCATAGTAGATTTGTAGTTTCCTCTACTCCTCTCAATACTAATAAAATGCACAATAAAGTGCAGGAAAGTCTTGACTTTTATAGTACAAGCCAATGGGAAATTAATGGGTGTTTTTCTAGGAGGTGGGAAATTCCTACCTGAAAAAAATCAATAGTATAGGACGGCAGAAAATTCTAAATTTCGGGAAATTCCATTCTGAAACCAACAATAGGGCTGAAATTTGCTGGCAAAAGTTTAGCTGGAATTTTTTGGGGACAAAAGCAGAAATTCATGTATTTTTTTATGAAATTTCCGCCCATCCCTACTTACTGGAATTAACCCTTTGAGTGCCAGAGGGGTACAGAACACATTGCTTTGCAATGCATTCCGTACCCCTCTGGTACTCAAAGGGTTAATAAGTTACCTTTTCACTGACCACTACTGAGACACATGTTTGAGGGACACATTTATTGACCTCTTGGGTGCTCAGATGGTCTATAATGCATTGCAAAGTAAATATTTAGGGAGTGGAGACCTCTATTGTCCAAAAGGTGAAGGCAATGGGTGAAACTACTGTATTATTTTTTAATAAAAGAAAATTCCCTATTGTAATCAATGGGGATATTTCATGAATACATACTTTGAGGTTGCTTTGTTGCACATTTGCTCTAGTTTTTTTCATACATATAGCTAGGATTATTTGTTGAGCACCAGTATATTCTATAGTGTTACTGATTTAAGAAACTGGAAAGAGTAAACCTGGTAGCATTTATTGGGGGTCAGACAAGTACAGAGCTAGTTAAAGCCTTGCCTAAGAAAACAGACATTCTAGAGTTAGATAGGAGGACAGGAGTACAAGAAGGATTTAAATATGGTTGTGGGGTGATAAATATTCACACTGATTCTGAGGGTCCGAGCCATATTGCCAATAGCTAACTTCAAATTGGGGGAAAAGTGGCATTGCCAGCTGAAGAGCTGGCAATAAACAGGACGATTTTACATGTTCATTTGTTCTTATATATTATATATTTATATTCTATATATCTTATATTTAAAGTGATAGTAGCAGCTCCAATTAATCTTCATAGTATTTGGGCCATGGAGAGTGTTATTTCAATACTGTCAGAGTTGTAGTTCAAGAGTAATTGAATTATAAAGTATCCCCCTCCCGC
This sequence comes from Rhinophrynus dorsalis, assembly GCA_037306005.1. Taxonomy (NCBI): domain Eukaryota; kingdom Metazoa; phylum Chordata; class Amphibia; order Anura; family Rhinophrynidae; genus Rhinophrynus; species Rhinophrynus dorsalis. The sequence goes on from CM074722.1 coordinate 171,436,820, forward strand.
CCCTTTTACTGATGAAACACTGCTTCCCTCAGAGCAGCAAGACTGTCTGGATGGATTACAGAGAGGGTCAATCTTCATAGAGCATAAGGCAAAAACCTGAAAAACCTTTCAAGGGGGCAGGGTTTTCCTTATGCTCACATAATGAAGATTGTCCCTTGCTGTGAGCTGTCTGGTCCCAGGACCAGATTCCACATCTGACGGGAGGTGGCTTACAGTAGATAAAAGGGGCAGGAGTGGGATAATGTTTCATTCAATTACCCATGAACTACCACTCTGACAGAACTGAAATAACACTCTCCATGGCCCTAATAATATGAAGATTAATTGGAGCTGCTTTTTTGTGAAACATTACTATCCTTTAACACGATAACATATACATTTTAATTGTTCCGTGTGTGAAAATGATACACAATGATACATTTACCTCTCAATGAATTAATGTGGGTCATGCACATTTAATTTAAAACTAATCCAATTAATTTGGAAATTAGCATACCATGTTTATTCATTTGATACTATTCCTGATAAAATTTCACTTTACATTTGGCTGATTTCCATTATAAATGATTCAGCCCATCAAATAACATCTGAAGACACAGATTTGACCAATGACTTGAATAGTAACACAACCGTGTTATTGCCTCACCCAGAATGCAAGAGATTGTAATCTATAGTAAACCTTGTTTGTTCTGAACACCTAAAATGTGAGCAGCACTGATGACGTACATATAACTTCTTAATTAAAAGTGCACATTAATAACACAATTTGTTGTATATCATAGAAGTCATTTCCCAGTACACATCTATCTCAGCTGTGGCCTAAAAAGTTGCTTTGGTGACTGGTGACTGACTAACCTGTGTAAAGTACTGTACTGTGGCTAGTTTTGAACTTCTGATGACCAAAGGAGCAGTGATACAAATCAAAATAACAAAATTTGATGGACAAAAGTATTTTTGCTATATTGTAGTTTCTCTTTTTTTTCTAATAATAAGGAATTAAAATATTTTTTGAAATCAGGAAGCCACAATTCACCATAAACCCAAATTCTGTGTGTCAATTTGCAAACTAATAATTTATTTTATATAGTCATTGGTAAGCTAAGGGTTTGTAAACATGAAGAGGAGTCTACATATGACTGAACTGCTCTTGACTGCTTGTCACTTTACATTGGTTGTGCTTTTCTATATACCTGATATCTAACTTTACATATTGTATTTGGAAGTATAAGCCAAAGGCAGGGTTTTTTCTGTTTTATTTTAATTTAAACAACTCAGAAACATGATTTGATTTCAGAAGTATGGGTCACTAACCTAGACAAGGCAAACCACTTGTGTTCCCAAAACTGAAGAAATGCTACTAAGTAAAATATTTGTGTATGATGTAGAACCAGTGCTTATAACAACATTTGCTGTTAACAGTGCAGATTGATATGCTGCTAATACAAATCAATGCAAATGCTTTTATAGATTTTCATTTAAAGACTGGAAATGAATAATCCAGTTGTCACCACAGATATCAGATGTCTGCATGTCTGCAAAAGAAATCAAAAATACTAAAACTAACTTCAAACCTAAGGGAATATTCCTTAGAATATTTTATTATCATATTTTAAGTTTAAGCACAATATTGAGCTGTTTGGTATAGTTGGTATAGTTTTCCTATATGTATGATAGTATAAATGAAGAAGAACATGATGTCAGTGTCAGTATTGTTCCAACTGACTGCAATTATAATCCCCATCCTCCTTAATAAATCCTCTCTGAAGCTGTATATAATATGAGCAATAGTTGATGACCACAACACTAACGTGTTACTAATTGTGGTGCATGCAGAACATCAGCATGGACTGTCATCTTAAAATAAATTAGGTAACTTTAAAGCATTTTGCAAAATTACCTATATGTGTTAGGTGTATTTCATTTCTTAATGTTGTTTGCAAGGGTAGGAGATGCACTAAGGGTTAATGTTATGGCGATTTGTGTTGGGCGATGTGTGGTGAGCACATCGCCTTGGTGATGATTGCAATATGCACTAAGAGTTATGGATGATGGGGGTGGATTTAGTCATTAGCATGCTGAGTTGTCTTATTGTAGGCAGTCTATAAGGGATGCAATCCCTTCAATATTGCCAGAAGCTCAACAATCATGAAGCCTGAGCGCATTCTCCCTGCTTAACCCACTGGCTCACTGGCGGAGCGGTGAGGATTCACTCTGACTTCAGCTTCACAAATAGCATTGCCCCCTAGTGCCACATCTGATTACCAGACATGCTGCAGTTTCTGTCAAGGTGAATGGATGTGAGTGAATACCAAATGTGCAGCTTAACAACATCACATCTGATTACCAGACACACTGCAGTGTTTGTCAAGGTGAATGGATGTGAGTCAATACCAACGGTGCAGCTTAACAACATCACATCTGCTCTGATTTTCTTTGAGGAAGGACACTTGGAGATGTGAACAATGCAGTGTGATGGAGATGTGTGTCTTGGCGTTATGGGATTAAATAATTGTGCAATCAAATTTTTTCTGCATGTGAAGATGGTATTTTCCCAGTTAAGTCAACATCACCTTGTTCATTATATTACAATATAATAGTGTAGGCCAATGTCTATGTAAAGTTGTAAAGAACACTAACAGACATTTACAATTAAATGAATCATAATACTTTTTTTAACCAGCTATAACTTAAACCCTTTTACTGCCACATGGTATGCAATGCACATACCTGTAATGCTGACAGAGTTACAGGAGGACATCTGTTGTCTCTGCTCTACACGCAGCCATATGTGGAAAAACACATTTTCCCATTTCAGAAGTTCACTCCAAAGCTCTGGGGAAGGGGTCGCAGTGGATGTAGTGGATCTGTGTATCACCAGGAAGAGTTTGGTAACATAGTTTCTAAACTTGCTACTCATTATGAATTGCTTGACTCCCAATCCCACCAGCATCATCAAATGTTGTATGAGGATCAAGCTGGTGTGTCCACCAGGTTGGGTACTGGTGGAAGTGGGACCACCATCCCTGCTTCAAACTGTGGTGGTGGTAATGGAAGTACCAGCTGTGATATGGTACAAGTGTACATTCCACTTCCTACAACTAGTTCTGATGATAAATCAGCAGCAAAAGCCACTTCAGGTGGGGGAGTAGGTGTGTAGTCAAGAACATAATTCTGTTGATTCCCCCCTGAAATCATGAGTGTGGGAATATTTTTCCTTGGGACAGGTACTGTGCAATGTCCACAACTGCAGTGTAAACACTATGTAACACAGTTGTCAAGAGGGGGAGGAGGGTCACACATTGGTGCATTCACTATAATAGAGAAAATGCAGCATAACCACTCTGATGTGCATGTGGAACATGTGTAAATGCACTGCAGGAAAAAGTCAGATGCAAAGTGCACTTTGCCCCCTTTCAACCCCCAATGACAAGAACAATGTGGCACATTGTGGCACCAGCCCAGAAAGTCAACAACATCAACTGTGTCTTTGTCATCTAGTACTAGAGTCCAGGTCTGGGCTACTAGTAATATACTATTTTCATCCACAGCACCCCTTAAAACAATTTTTTTCAAGGTTTGAATTACTGTGTTTTTCAAGGCTTCTCTAGCTGTAAGCCTTTTAACAATTTGTTCAAGGCTTGCCTTCCTGTTACATAATAACAAAGTCAATGAGGCTGAAAAAGGAATTCATTACGTCCAGCCTTTGACATATTGGTGATCCAAGGGAAAGCAAAAAAAACCTGTTAAATCCATGAAGATATTCAGATATCTCCTTGGAGCAACATCATATTTGATACTGAAACCAAGTGTCATAATTTTTAATATTGTTCTAAACTGGAAAGGTGTACAATAATTTTTAAAATATATACAGTGTCTAAAATCTGTGGTAAATAATTCCAGATCCTTACTGTCCTTACTGTAAAACATTCATGCATTTTTTTAAGTGGAATGCATCTTTCCTTTAGACTTTCTGGATGACCTCTTTTTCCTTGCTCATCTCCTTGAGTAAATAGTTCTTTCAGAGGTTTTTTGTATTGACCTTGAATATATTTATAAATGGTTCTTATATCACCCCTTAACATCCCTACTCTAATGTAAACCCAGTTTGGATAGGCTCTCTCAGATCCTCCAATCCGTTCATAAGTTTTCTTGCATGTTTCTGCAGTTCTTCATGTTCAATAATATCTTTTTTTCAGAAGTAATGCACAGAACTGTACTCTGTTCTGTAGATCAAGCCTTACCAATGCTTTATATAGAAGTAGAATTATATTCCTATACCACTTTTTATATGTGATGGTACTCTGGTACACTGAGAGACACTGCAAACTACAATGAAGTCTATCAGTGCTCCTAAATCTTTCTTTGCCAAGAATTCCCCAAGTGGTTTCCCATTTGGTGTATTTGTAGCATGCTTGTTTCTGCATTAGAAATGCATGATTTTGCATTTAACCACATTAAACTTATCTGCCACTTTTCCACCCATTTCACTTAGTTTATCCAAATATTTCTAAAGAGAGAAAAATATGCTCCTTTGTATGTATTTCCTTACACAGGTTGAAGCACTTTTAATATCCACTTCAAGATCATTACTTTACTAAACCAATTAAGAAGAACTGGACCCAGGACTTAACCTTGTGGTACTCCACTAGCAACTTTACACCAACTTGAAAATAGCTCAATTTCCAACTCTCTGCATTTTATCACTAGTTCTCTCTCCATGCACAGATGTCATCTTCTAAACTGTTACCTGTTGTGAGGCAGATGTAAAGGCTTTTGTAAAATCCTACTATACTGCATAAACAGTAATACACCTGTTCAAGTTACTACTTACTTTTGTAGAATGAAAATAAATTAGTTGCACATTATCTATTTTTCATAAAACGATGCTGACTCCTACTAATATTGTGATTCATGGTTTTCACATGGTCTTGAACGCTATTACTTAATCCTTCAAATCCTTCAATAATTTCTGCTTTAGATCTCCCCCCCCCCTTTTTTTAACAATTTTACTACATCTGCTTCCTTCCAATCACAAAGAGATATACCTGATGAGAGTCATTAAATAAATATTAATATTATAGTCTTGCTAACACTGGATCAGACTCATACATACTTTTGAGTGTATGCCATGCAGTCCAGGTACTGTATTTATCATAACCTTATCCAGTATCCTTTGGAATTTCTCCTTAGTAAGTCATGTACACGATGGGAGAATGCTATGATTACCCTGATTGTCCAAACCCTACCACTGTTGCTTCCTTTGTATTTACAGAAATAATCATTTTAAGGTGTTAGTCATTACATTATCCTCACTGATTAATTCAGTTTTAAGGGGATCATGTCAACCATAATAGTTTGCCATTTATATACTTATAGAAATGTTAAGGATTTTCTTGCTGTTTTTTGCAATCATTTCTCATTTTCAGCTTGAGCTAATTCTGTGCTTATATATATTCTGTTGCATTCTGTATATTTTTAACCCCTTGAGTGCCAGGGGGGTATGGAATGCATTGCTTTGTAGTGAATTCTGTACCCCATTGGCACTCAAATTGTTAAATTATGTATCTACCCCTCCTGACTAAAACTGTTTAACAGACTGCTTAGTATTCTCTTGTGGTATTTATTCACCAGATATCCAGATATCGTACATAGTGATGTTTCATATAAATATATATATATATATATATATATATATATATATATATATATATATATCCTATATAATAATTCGCTAAAACGTGTGTAACGCCGTGTCATGCGCAGTAGAGACTGCCCACATCGCAGCTGATACAGAGCTGGACGCTCTGAAGGAGCGTCCAGCTCTGTATCAGCCGCGGCGCGGGCAGTTTCCACTGCGCGTGACTGCCCAGCGACCCGGTGGCAGTGGCACTGTGGCCCGTGTAATGGGCTCTTCAACTAGTATATATATAAACCCTTGTGTGCCAGTGGGGTATGCAGCGCATGGCAAAGCATTGCATACCCCTCTGGCATTTAAAGCATGAATATACCTAAAGCTAACACCGTCCCATTAACATTGAACACTTACCTGTAAATCTGATGTCTAGCAGGGTCTTCTGCACCCTGGTCTTCCTCTTCAATTCTTCTTCTTTAAGCTTCATTATTATTATTATTTTTCTTCTGTCCTCTTCTTCTTTCTTCATCTGTAAATTTCGTAGAAGAAGCATTAGAGTGAATGCCCTTATTAAATGTCCTCTGCCGATGCTGCTGCCAGGTGTGATGGCAAAAAAAAAAAAGCACCCATAACGATACCTCTCAGGCCACTGCCTGATCCCAAATGAGGGAAATTTGAACAGAGACTGGCTTTTATATGCCCAGTCTCTGTTCAAAATGGTTGGCAAGCTTCTATTGTGTGGTCACACATAGTGGTGGGTGAAAAGTGAGAACAATTTCCCGCGTGACGTTTTGTGAAAAAGTTTTCTCCTTTTCTGCAATGCAAAATTTTCCTCCTTTTCACTTATTCCAGCACATTTTTTTGCCTATTCCAACACATTTTTCTCATATTCTAACACATTTTTCTATAATTCCAAACATTTATCTCCTATTTTTAATATGGTGCAACATTTCCCAGCACAATATTACTTCTTCTGAGGGCTGTAGTGGAGAAATAAGTAGCTGGAAGTCAAAGTTGTGAGTCCTACAGCAACATATACCTTCAAAAATGTGTTAGCGTGCAGAGTGCATTTGTCCTTTGCCCACAACATTTATTTCCTGCTTAAGTGACACTGGCACATATTAATGATGATGTCAAGTGATTAAAAAAAAAGTACAAACTACAATGTGGCAGATGCGTATGATAGTGGTGGTGGGGTACTGGCTTGGTGTGATTGGTAGGACCTTGACAAATTGCATCCACCCCAGGAGGAGAGGGATCATCATCATTTATTCCACATGCTGCAGCAACAATTGCTGCAGTCAGTGTTGCACTAACACTTCAGCGCCCCTGCACTTCCTCCACCTTTCCCCCTCTCACTTGTGCATTTGCTAGACTTTACTCAGCTACTGTGTGTGTTTTTACTCTCTACAGTACACAACTGATGGAGTATGATGTCTTGCCTTGGCCATCAAAAATTCTCAATATCATCTGCTGTCTTTCAAGTCTGCCTCAGTTGCAGAGCTCATATCAGGATCCCAGTCAGTTCTCTAATATATTTGTTTACTTATTTATGTTTTTTTGTTGTTTTTTTAAGTTGTCCATCCTATCTTACATAGTAACATAGTAAATTAGGCTGAATAAAGACACAAGTCCATCAAGTTCAACCTTTGCCTCATACCACAGTGACTGACAATTTTATAGCTTGCCTGCTACCAAATAAGTTAGTCTTTATCTGACCTTCGTGATCTGCCTACTGATAAACAGTATAATTCTGTATGTTCCCTTTTGAAAGAAATATATCTAATCTTCTGTTAAATATATGCATTGTATCTGCCATAACCACATCCTTGAGCAAGGAATTCCACAATTTAACAGACCTTACTGTAAAAAGCTCCTTCCTCTGCTGAAGTCTAAACCGCCTTTCCTCTAATCTCAAGGGGTGTCTCCTGGTCACCTGATCAGGCCTTGGAATAAATAGCTCACAGCAGAGATTGTATTAACCTCTCATATACTTGTATAATGTGATAAGGTCTCCTCTTAGTCAATGGAGACTACTGACTCATGCCTACAGTCAGTAAGGAAGAGCTTGTCTCCAATAAGGATGGCAACAATGGAGACTACTAACTCACGCCTGCAATTAGTAAGGTCGGAGTCTGCCAGAGCCCCAGGTCTGCACCAGGATGGATGTCTGTGGGGAATGGAGCCACACAGTGGAGTGAACAGACAGAGCCACAGGTCAGCACCAGCTAGGATAGTCAGACAAGCCGGGTTCATACACAGAGCAGTTAGTCAGCCAGAGCCACAGGTCTGCACCAGATAGGATGTCCAATATTAGTAGGCAACACTGGGAGGATAGTTGGACAGAGCCTCAGGTCAGCACCAGGTTGGAAAGTCAGACAAGCCAGGATCATACATGGAGCAGGTAGTCAGCCAGAGCCACAGGTCTGCACCAGATTGGATGTCTAAAGCCAAAGGAGCGCACAAGTAGAATGGTCAGACAGAGCCACAGGTCAGCACCAGAATGGATAGTCCGACAAGCCGAGTCATACACAGTATACAGGAGCAACAGGAACTAGAACTGCACTGAACACCAAAGTAAGGGTAATGATACACAAGCTCAGAGAGGTTTATAAAGGAGTAGGAGAAGGGGGCACCAATTAGGTTACCCAGGCTGGGCCTATAACAGGCATCCAGGCAAGTGCTGATCAATGATGCCAGTAGCAAGGAACCATACGCGAGGAGGCCGCAGGCAAAGAGGGACGCAGCCAGCGATGCCGGATCGTCAGTTCAGAACCCCGGTCCTGGATGAATGGCGCAAGCCGAGATAAGGTACTGTAATAGCATGTCGGTACATGGAGGATGCCTGTGCCCCGACCACATCTCTGGACTCCATACTAGCAACTGATTGCTGTTCCTCCGGTTGCAGATGTGATGGAGATGTGAAGTCCTCCTCTTGCTGAGTGAGCAGTGGCTTTCCAATCAGACCCAAGTGTTCATAGTCCTGATATCCAGATCTGTTCCAGCTGGATGTGTGGTCATGGGTGGGCTCCAGCTGCATCCATGTGGGTCTGGAAGTGTGGCCATATGTCCCTTACTGTGGTGTTGCCACCATACTGGACATCCAATGCCTTCTCGGTGGTGGTGGTGGTGGGGTACCATAGTACCCTGGCAATCAAAGACTCATGAGCCTGACATCAAGTTAGCCAAAGCTCAGTCCTCAAGGGCCACCAACAGGCCAGAATTGAAGAATTCATTTTGACTGTTCAACCTGTGCTTAATCAGGGATATCCTTCAGTCCTGGCCTGTTGGAGACCCATGAGTACTAAACTCAGACAGCACTGCTGTACATTTATGTGAACAACCTACAGTAGTTGATGTTTGGTTACTATATATGTCTTTTCAAGAGTGGATGGCCTGAAATACCTCCTTGCCATCCCTACTCTTCAGGATACATGTGATAACCAGAGCTTAACCATCATAGTTCAACTGAGACAAACCAATTGCATACACAGAGGCCTAGGAAGCAACAACACTAGGGCCTTGAATCCTTGCCATTCCCATTCCTCAGGATACAAATGATTCCCAGAATATTTAATCTACTTAGTTGTTAATGTTTTTCAATGGTGCATTGATTTACTTTGGGGCCCTAGTGTTCTTTAGTTTGAGGCCTGTGTGTTGTACATGAAATCAGTGTGTCTCAGTAGAACTGTGATATGTGAATTGATCCTGTGGACCAGTGCAATGTAACTGTTGTATTGCATTAGTCCTCGGTTAACCATTGGAGTGACAGAGGGGTAGCCAATGCATTATCGACCAATGCTTTGATCATCCCTATAGCACTCAAGGGGTTAGGTGCTGACCTCCCTCTGGCTATATGTTTAACATTGTGGAGGAACATGACAGATCTTCACATGACAAAGTGATGTTTGTGTGACGTGTGTATCATGAAAAACAAACGAATGAGGGGGTTAAAGATGGACTTGGACTGGATTTGTTCTTCTATACCCTTCTCATTTCAGCTTGGATTGTCCAGTATTTTGCACTTGGTTGAATACCCTCAGAGCTGTGTTGGTGCAGTTGTGTGAATGAATGCTGGCCATGTGTTCTGGTGTCTCTGTGCTGAGCTGTAAATAGGTATGAGGGTTTGTGTGGTGTGTGTGGTTATGGAATAATGCACTTACTGGTAGTGTGGAGGGTGCTGTCATTGCCAGTGTCTGATCCTCCAGGGACCCAATCAACAACTGTTGATGACAGGTTCTGCCTGAGCATGTTCTCCCAGTCAGATCCTGTATGGATGGCTAGCTTGGTCTCTGTTACTGTTCCCCAGAAATATTCAGGAGTCAGTATGGTATAGTAAAATGCAATTTATTAAAATACAAGTAAGGTAGCACACAGTAGTAAAATAGCAGGAATAAGCAGAGGGTCACAGGCCAGCAAGCGCTACTATCAGAAATAGTAAGCTGCCAAGATTGACCACACTGCTAGAGACTAGGCCAAAGCCACTGGTAGTCTCTGCTGGAACCAGGAAATGAAACTGGAACACAATGTCTTGATCTGGAACCTCTGGGAGGCTACCAGACTCGCACCTGCAGTCAGAATAGTAGCAGTGGATACCTGACTCACGCCTGCAGTCAGTATATAGGAAAAGGATACTTGACTCACACCTGCAGTCAGTATAATAGCCAGTCTACCAGAGTCCCAGTGTAACGGTTTTAAAAGACACTCAGACCAGCAGGTTAGAATAAAACACAGATTTATTAAAAAAAACAAGAAAGATCGCCCTCTATAGGCAATACAGAATAATAGCGAGATATTGGCTTACAGGCCCAGTATACAGATGCAAGGACAATACATATACTGTCACAGGACAGGCATAGAATCATAAGGGTACTTAATGTTTAAAGTACATGTAAATCAATCAGTCTCTGTTGTGGTGTTTGGCACGCCCAAGGTGGTAATGAGGCAGCAAGTGGTGCTAGAAGAAACAACACCGTCAGTCTATAAAACAGAGATAGCTGCTTAGGCTGAGCTGGAACTGAGACCAGAACACTGCAGGTTAGCTTGAGTCAATAGCCCCCACGGGCGTAGTAACGGAGACAGACTACACTGCAAGAGCTTGAGCCAATAGCCCCCATGGGCGTAGTAACGGAGATAAACTACACTGCAAGAGCTTGAGCCAATAGCCCCCATGGGCATCGTAATGGAGACAAACTGTACTGCAATAGCTTGAGCCAATAGCCCCCATGGGAGTAGTAACGGAGACAAGCTGCACTGCAAGAGCTTGAGCCAATAGACCCACCGGGCGTGTAACGGAGAGCTAACACTGTACGAGCTAGAGTCAATAGTGCCTCCCACGGGCACGGTAACAGAGACCGACTACACTGCAAGATAGACAAGATGAGCCGCCGCCTATACAAGGCTCTGAACGTAACCGGCTCAGCAGGTGTAGCGGAAGATCAGCAACGGCTCTGCAAGTGTTAAAGGAGGCTCAGTGAATGGAGATAGCAGCTCTGCAAGTGTTAATGGAGGCTCAGGGAACGGACCCACAGCTCTGCAAGTACAACCGGAGGCTCAACAATGTAGGCACGGCTCTGCAAGTGTTAATGGAGACTCAACAAATGGAGACACGGCTCTGAAAGTATAAATGGAGACTCAGCAGACGGAAGCACAGCTCTGCAAGTGTTAATGGAGAATCACCAAATGGAGGCACGGCTCTGCAAGTGTTAATGGAGGCAATCCACAATCAGCCCTGCCACAAGCACAGCGGAAGTCAGAATGTCGACTCGGCGACACCAAGAAGCAGGAACGGTGGCAGGGTCAGTAGCAAGCCGGTTCGGGTCACGGCGCAGGAAGTCAGCCAGGCTGGGTCAGATCACGGAGCAGGGTTCTCAGACAAGCCAGATCAAATCACAAGCAGGAACGTCAGCCAAGCCGGGTCAGATCACGGAGCAGGAAACCAGGAGGGTCATCAAAACAGGCCAAATCGGTACACAGGAATCAGGAACACTGGAACACAGCTACAGCAACACTGGCTCAGGAAAACCACGAAAGGGCACCTGACAGGTGCCAAAGGCCTGGTATAAAAAGGCTACAATGGGCGGGTCAAACAGGCTCAGCCAATGGGAGCGCCCACAACCGAGAGTGACAGTAATGGATCATGGGCACTGTGATACCCAGGTCCGCACCAGACTGGGTGACTGCTAGGTACAGGGTCCAAACAAGAGAATAGTCAGACAGAGCCACAGGTCAACACCAGAGAAGGTAGTCAGAAAAGCCAGGTCATACACAGTTCAGATAATCAGCCAGAGCCAAAGGTCTGCAAAAGATTGGGTGTCCGTTATGTACAAGGAGTAGGCAGGAGAATAGTCAGACAGAGCCACAGGTCAGCAACAGACTGGATGGTCAGAGAAGCCAGGTCATACACAGAGCCCAAGGAAACAGAACTGTATTGTACAACAACGTAAGGGCAACTGAGTCAGGACTCAGTCTGCCCTTTAAACTCCTCCTCAGGAAGTAGGTAGGAGGAGCACCTTAGAGGGAGGAAGTAGGTAGGAGGAGACTACAGGAAGCAAACACATAAAACAGAGGCCTGCTTCATTCAGAAGCCTCGTGCCTGCAGATGACGCATCTACTCTGATGAGTCCAACCGCTGCCAATATCCTGTGTCAATCTGTGCGACGTGGACGGAAGCTGACGCTGAAGCGTCATTTCGAGCATCGCCTGAAGCGGCGGTGCTGGAACCAAGGTAAGCTATGACAGACTGGTAGTGGACCTGTGGTTGCTTCTATCTTAGTTGGAATATTAATGCAAAAAAAACAGAAAGAAGGGGTCAGCGCAAGAAATCCCTCTAAGCGTGATCCGTATTAATGAACAATATCCACAATCCCATTCACTTCCCCCCTCCAAATGGGTACTTACTTGTTCCAGAGGCTATTTCTGCCTCTAGATCACAGGCTTGCACTGGATCTGACCTCCAGTGTTGATCTATCCCCGTGGCCACTTCTCTTCATCTTGTTTATATCCGACTCTTACCTCTTCCTTGTATCCTTCTCAGTACTACCTCAGTAGTTAATGGATATCCTTATCAAGGGGTTACTTATTAATCTAAGGTTCGGACTATAATAATGGCCCTGGGAAAAAATGCTAAAATTCTTAGAACTTTTTATTTGGACAAACAGCACAAATAGTAAATAATCAATATACATAGATACTTCTTAAAATCAAAAGATATAGAAATAGAAGTTAATACTGATCCTTAGTACCCTTAGCCAAGACCTCACCTTGATCCTTCCTTCCCTCTGTCTTTCTTTTACCCTTCTGCTCTTTCCTCTTTCTCTACTTATTTATTTCTCTCACTTTCTCCTTCTTCTTTTGTCTATTCATCTAGCTGTTGGATGCTGATGTGGCAGATATCTGCTTTTCTTACTATATGAAACAGTTGTTGCTTCTTCGTATGCCACCAGCCTGAGGTTAAGCACCTACTGTGCTTTGCCTGGTTGCTATGCCTGCCTGTTTGGTAGTAGTGTTGAGCGAGCATGCTCGGCCGATGCTCGGTTCGGCTCGAGCATCGCTCTGCTCGGCACATGGCGGTACTCGTACGAGTACCGCATGTGCTCGCCCGCCATGTTCGGGTCTCCTCCCTGCACGTTTCGCGGCTGCTGCGCAGCCAATAAACGTGCAGGGAGGCTCTGACATCAGTGTAATGCCAGCAGCCATGTTGGCTGCTGGCATTACACTGATTGGCTGGCCAGAACCCGTGATCGGGTGCTGTATAGCACCTGACCAGCGAGTTCGGCTCAGTCTTAGCCAGGGAGAGATGAGGATAGGAAGAGAAAGTCAGTGTAGGGAGAAGAAAAGCAAATTTGTTAAAAAAAAGACCCAAAAGTCCTTTTTAGGACTACTGTGTGTGGGGGCAGCAGTTTATTTTGTGTGTGGGGAAAAAAAACAAAAAAAAAAAACTTCATATATTCTGTTTAGTGTGCAAAGTTGCAGATTAGAGCACATTCTGTTTAGTGTGCAAAGTTGCAGATTAGAGCACATTCTGTTCAGTGTGCAAAGTTGCAGATTAGCAGCACATTCTTTTTAGTGTGCAAAGTTGCAGATTAGAGCACATTCTGTTTAGTGTGCAAAGTTGCAGATTAGAGCACATTCTGTTAAGTCTTCAAACTGTAAAATATCAAAGTCACATATTCCATTCAGTGTGTGTCGCCGCAGTTTAGCAGCACATTCTGTGTACTGTGCACAGTTTCAGAATAGGAAAAAATACTGTTAAGTCTTCAAACTGTAAAATATCAAAGTCACATATTCCATTCAGTGTGCGTCGCCGCAGTTTAGCAGCACATTCTGTGTACTGTGCACAGTTTCAGAATAGGAAAAAATACTGTTAAGTCTTCAAACTGTAAAATATCAAAGTCACATATTCCATTCACTGTGCGTCGCCGCAGTTTAGCAGCACATTCTGTGTACTGTGCACAGTTTCAGAATAGGAAAAAATACTGTTAAGTCTTCAAACTGTAAAATATCAAAGTCACATATTCCATTCAGTGTGCGTCGCCGCAGTTTAGCAGCACATTCTGTGTACTGTGCACAGTTTCAGAATAGGAAAAAATACTGTTAAGTCTTCAAACTGTAAAATATCAAAGTCACATATTCCATTCACTGTGCGTCGCCGCAGTTTAGCAGCACATTCTGTGTACTGTGCACAGTTTCAGAATAGGAAAAAATACTGTTAAGTCTTCAAACTGTAAAATATCAAAGTCACATATTCCATTCAGTGTGCGTCGCCGCAGTTTAGCAGCACATTCTGTGTACTGTGCACAGTTTCAGAATAGGAAAAAATACTGTTAAGTCTTCAAACTGTAAAATATCAAAGTCACATATTCCATTCACTGTGCGTAGCCGCAGTTTAGCAGCACATTCTGTGTACTGTGCACAGTTTCAGAATAGGAAAAAATACTGTTAAGTCTTCAAACTGTAAAATATCAAAGTCACATATTCCATTCAGTGTGCGTCGCCGCAGTTTAGCAGCACATTCTGTGTACTGTGCACAGTTTCAGAATAGGAAAAAATACTGTTAAGTCTTCAAACTGTAAAATATCAAAGTCACATATTCCATTCAGTGTGCGTTGCCGCAGTTTAGCAGCACATTCTGTGTACTGTGCACAGTTTCAGAATAGGAAAAAATACTGTTAAGTCTTCAAACTGTAAAATATCAAAGTCACATATTCCATTCAGTGTGCGTCGCCGCAGTTTAGCAGCACATTCTGTGTACTGTGCAAAGTTGCAGATTTGCAGCACATATTCCGTGTAATATGAAGAAGGCGGGTAAAAAGGGACGGGGAAGTGGACGTGATCCTGATAGTTCAGGGCGCGGGTCAGGACGCGTAGAAACTGCGCCTGGTGCCAGAGCACAAGACAGAAAGACATCCACCATACCTAGCCTCATGTCTCATTTTACAGGGCGTCGCAGGACATCACTCTCGAGGTCCGACCACTGCGAACAGGTGGTCGGTTGGATGTCAGCTGATACTGCTTCCAGTCGGTTAAGCACCACCCTGTCTTCCACCAAGTCCACTCTCAGTAGCCAAGAGTCTGGTCAACATAATCCTCACTCTGATCATCCTTCCTCCCACCATAGAGGGTCTGGTCAAAGAAGTGATCCCACACTGGGATATAGTGAGGAGCTCGTCTCATCACCAATCCTTCATTTGACCCTCTCTCCAAGCACGCTTGCAGAGGACCATGACATCTTGTGCCCTGATTCACAACCTCTAGAGGGTACCCAATCACAAGAAGATGACAGATGTGAACGGCATTTAAGGTCAAAGGAAGTAGTGGATGATGATGATGATGAGACACAGTTGCCATTAAATCAACCACTATTACTGTCTCAAGACCTTGATGAGGAGGATGATATACAGTTGTCAATGACTGAGTATGTGGTGGGATCAAGACATGAGGAGGATGATCAGAGTGAGGAAGTGGAGGAGGACTTGGTGGACGATGAGGTGACTGACCCCACCTGGGAAGGTGTAGAGCCTAGCGATGACAGCAGTCCTGAGGGTGAGCCATCTGCAGCACCGCAACAGGCTGGAAGAGGCAGTGGTGTGGCTACAGAAAGAAGGCGGACCGCACCAAACCGGCCCGCAAATGTTCCACGGAGCACCCCCTTGCGTAAATCTCCCTTGCCAAGGGGTAGGTGTTCCGCGGTATGGCATTTTTTTAAGGAAAGTGCGGACGACAAAAGAATTGTAGTTTGCAACCTGTTCCACACCAGAATGAGCCGAGGCATGAACACTAGAAACCTCACCACCACCAGCATGATCCGACACATGGCATCCAAGCACCGTAATAAGTGGGAGGAACGCCTGGATCGCCCATCTGTGTCTGCAGGCCACACCACTGCCTCCTCTTCCCCTGTTTTCGGTGCCGGCCAATCACCTGTCGAAGGCGCAGGCCCGCATACCTCCCGCCCTGCACCTGTACCATCTGAAGCACCATCAGCGACCACATCCACTTCCCTGTCCCAGCACAGCGTCCAAATGTCGTTACCCCAGGCATTTGAGCGCAAGCGAAAATACCCAGCCACCCACCCACAGGCCATAGCACTAACCTCACACCTTTCCAAATTACTGACCATCGAAATGCTGCCATTTAGGCTTGTGGAGACTGAGTCCTTCCGCAGCCTGATGGCAGCAGCTGTCCCTCGGTACGCGGTCCCCAGCCGCCACTACTTTTCCCGGTGTGCCGTCCCCGCCTTACACCACCATGTGTCCCGTAACATCACCCGTGCCCTGACCAACGCAGTTACTGGGAAGGTCCACTTAACGACTGACACATGGACAAGTGCTTGTGGCCAGGGACGCTACATTTCCCTGACGGCACACTGGGTGAATGTCGTGGAGGCTGGGAGCGACTCGGACCCTGGGATGGCACAGGTGCTACCCACGCCGAGGATTGCGGGCCCTACCTCCATCAGGGTTTCCGCCAGCACCTACGTTATTGGCTCCTCCTCCTCCGTTTCCACCTCCGAATTCTCTGCACGCAGCGCCACTCACCCATCAGCCGGTAGCTGGAAGCAGTGTAGCACTGCAGTGGGGAAGCGTCAACAGGCCGTGCTGAAGCTGATCTGCCTTGGGGACAAACAGCACACGGCCTCAGAGCTGTTGCAGGGGATTAGTCACCAGACCGAGCAGTGGCTCTCGCCACTCAACCTGCAACCAGGCATGGTTGTGTGTGATAATGGGCGTAACTTGGTGGCGGCTTTGGAGCTCGGCAAGCTCACACACGTACCATGCCTAGCGCATGTATTTAATTTAGTGGTTCAGCGATTTCTAAAAACCTACCCCAATTTGCATGATCTCTTGACCAAGGTGCGCCGCGTGTGTGCACATTTCCGTAAGTCATCTACAGCTTCAGCCGGCCTGTTGAAGCTGCAGCAGCGCGTACAATTGCCAGCTCACCGGCTGCTGTGTGACGTGAGCACGCGCTGGAACTCCACCTTCCACATGTTGGCCCGGCTTTGTGAGCAGCAGAGGGCAGTAGTGGAGTACCAGCTGTTACACGGTCGTCGCCTCTCCGTTCAACTTCCTGTAATCAGAAGTGAGGAGTGGGAATGGATGTCAGACCTCTGTGAGGTTTTACGCAATTTTGAGGAATCGACACAGATGGTGAGCGGCGATAACGCTATTATCAGTGTAACCATCCCACTTCTGTGTCTACTGAAACGCTCGCTGCTCACAATTAAAACCGACGCTTTGCATGTGGAAGAGGTGGAAATGCGGGAGGAAGAGCTTACACAAGGTGATAGCCAGAGCACCCTCACTTCGTCTTCTCAGCGACAATTGGAGGAGGCGGAGGAGGAGGAGGAGGAAGACACGGTTGCCTCCGCTACAGAGGGTAGCCATGGAACTTTAGTTCCATCTCTTCAGCGTGGGTGGGCAGAAGAGGAGGAAGAGGATGAGGAGATTGAGAGTCATCCTCCTGGTGAGGACAGCGAAATCTTGCCTGTTGGTACTCTGGCACACATGGCTGACTTTATGTTAGGCTGCCTTTCCCGTGACCCACGCGTTATACGCATTTTAGACAACACGGATTACTGGGTGTTCACCCTTCTGGACCCCCGCTACAAAGAGAATTTCTCATCTCTCATTCCTCTGGTGGAGAGGACAAGCAAAATGGTGCAATACCAGAAGGTTCTTGTCGAAAAATTGCTCCAAAATTTTCCATCTGACAACGCTGGCGGCAGAGTACGTGCTACCTTGGCCAACCGAGAAGGGGAGAAAAGGGGAGCACACAGCAGTTCCGACAAAGGCAGGGCAACACTCTCCAAGGCGTGGGACACCTTCATGACACCCCGCCAGCACCCTCACCCTGATGCGCAGCCTAGTGTCACAAGGAGGGAAAAGTTTTGGAAGATGGTGAAGGAGTACGTAGCAGACCGTGTCAGCGTCCTCAATGATCCCTCTGTGCCTTACAACTACTGGGTGTCCAAGCTGGACACGTGGTATGAACTGGCACTCTACGCCTTGGAGGTGCTGGCCTGCCCTGCCGCCAGCGTTCTGTCTGAGCGGGTATTTAGTGCTGCTGGTGGCATCATAACAGATAAGCGTATCCGCCTTTCCACCGACAATGCTGATAGGTTGACACTTATAAAAATGAACAAGGCCTGGATTTCCCCTGACTTCTCCACTCCACTGGAGGAAAGCCCCGGGGGAACATAAACTCACTTTATATATGTTATTTACAATGATGGGAATACTCTGTATTCCCATTCACCCCTTCCACCCAAAAAACGGGTATATGGTTGACTCTCTTCCATATACCCTGGGATATAATTTTTATATAGGGCCAGCTCACCAGCGGGCCCTGTGATATAATTTTTATATAGGGCCAGCTAACCAGCGGGCGCAGTTTGACAATTTTTCTATAGGTCAGCTCACCAGCGGGCCTTCTCATATAATGTTTTATTGGGTCAGCTCTCTAGCGGGCCCTCTCATATAATGTTTTATAGCGTCAGCTCACTAGCGGGCCTTCGCATATAATGTTTAGGATGGTCAGCTCCGCAGCAGACCCTCACCCATAATGTTTTAGATGGTCGGCTCAGCGCACGTTTCCCTCTTAATCATGGCCTCAGTTCAGAAAAATCAAGGAAATTTTTGGGAGAATTTGCCTCTGCGCACATTTCCCTCTTAATCATGGCCTCAGTTCAGAAAAATCGAGGAAATTTTTGGGAGAATTTGCAGATGATATACAAGTAAATATACAGCAAATACTGTTTGGTAACAATTTTTCACCTAAAGTCGTTTTTATCTGCCTTTTTGTGTGTTTTACGGTCAGTCTGTAAAAATGGCGTACTACGGGTGAAACATCGTTCCCAGCAGCGACGTTGGAGTCCAAGATGCATCCAGACATCCTCCCTATGCTGTCCCTGAACCATTTCTGTGGTGTTTCCATCCTTTTCTGCCCTTTTCCTATGGACCAGGCACCCTCCCCTCATCAGAGCAGGGGGTGCCTGGTGTAATGCTCGAGTCCTCCCATTGACTTCAATGGGGCTCGGGTGCTCTGCCGAGCACTCGAGCCTCCGGGGGTGCTCGGTCAGAGCACCCGAACACCCGAGCATTGGGGTGCTCGCTCATCACTATTTGGTAGCTTTTTTTCATGTACGTATACCTTACTGTGTATGCTGTATATGTCACAGAGTGACTAGGAAATAACACATTGACAAGTACAGATGAACTTAAGATAAAACTTTATTGAATACAATTGAACAGCGAAAGATGACACAATGGTGGAAGCAGCAAGTGACACAGTAGTGACAGTAATGAGTGACACCAAGGAACAGTGAACTCACTTCTCTCACCCTTCACTAGGCAGGCGAGCAGTAATGGAAAGGCCCTGGGAACGCTTAAGGCTTGGTAGTAGGGATGAGCGAGCACCCCGATGCTCGGGTGCTCGGGTGCTCTGACCGAGCACCCCCTGAGGCTCAAGTGCTCGGCCGAGCACCCGAGCCCCATTGAAAAGCATGGGAGCACTCGAGCATTAAACCAGGCACCCCCTGCTCTGATGAGCGGAGGGTGCCTGGTCAATGTCCCCCTTCATCTCCGCTATGCCCCTCTTCCACAATGTCCCCCTTCATCTCCTATGCCATAGAGGAGATGAAGGGGGACATTGTGGAAGAGGGGCATAGCGGAGATGAAGGGGGACATTGTGGAAGAGGGGCATAGACTCTATGCCCCTCTTCCACAATGTCCCCCTTCATCTCCGCTATGCCCCTCTTCCACAATGTCCCCCTTCATCTCCTCTATGGCATAGGAGATGAAGGGGGACATTGTGGAAGAGGGGCATAGCGGAGATGAAGGGGGACATTGTGGAAGAGGGGCATAGCGGAGATGAAGGGGGACATTGTGGAAGAGGGGCATAGAGTCTATGCCCCTCTTCCACAATGTCCCCCTTCATCTCCGCAATGCCCCCTTCATCTCCGCAATGCCCCCGTACCTCCAGTCCCTGGTGGTCCAGCGGAGCGTCTTCGGATCTGTGCCTCTTCCGGCACAGATCCCCTTCACCCGAACATGTCGGGCGAGCACATGGCGGTACTCGACGAGTACCGCCATGTGCCGAGCAGAGCGATGCTCGAGCCGATCCGAGCATCGGCCGAGCACGCTCGCTCATCACTACTTGGTAGGAGGATAGTGCAGAGCACTTCCACACACACAGTCGAGTGGCACACCTTCACGAGACCAGGGAGAAACAGTGGACACACTTTCCTCACCCTTCACTAGGCAGGCAAGCAGAAACGGAATGGCCGTGGGAACTCTTAAGGCTAGGTAGGAGGACAATGCAGAGTAACTCCACACACACACAGTCTGAGTGGCACACCTTCACGAGACCAGGAAGGAACAGTGGCACACTTTCCCAAGACCAGGGAGGAACAGTGGCACGCTTCCTCACCCTTCACTAGGCAGGTGAGCAATAGCGGAAAGGCCCTGGGGACTCACACACGTAAAATGGGAGGACAGTGCAGAGCACTCCAACACACAAAGTTGGCAGGAAACCAGGAAGCACAACAAAACCCAATACTGGGTATACAGTCGACAAGGTAACTGGCACTGGGGCCAAGTGAGGCAATACACACACCAGAACGGCAACGGGAGGTCAGTACATGGACTGTCCGACAAGCGCTGCTAACGGAAGCGAGCGCTATGAGGAAGGCACAGGCAGCAAGAATTCCTGACGAGGGATCATAATAGGAGCTCAATGGAGGAAACAGAAAGAGGCAGCCAAGGGTCAGAACCGGATCGGGTAGTCAGATGTCACCAGTGGTCAGAGCTGGAACGGGTAGTCAGACGTAGCCAGGAGTCAGAGCCGGAATGGGTAGTCAGACGTAGCCAGGAGTCAGAGCCGGAACGGGTAGTCAGACGTAGCAGAACTCGTACACAGAAACAGCAATGGACCAACACAGCACTAGGCTCAGGTACACCACGAAAGGGCAAAGGTAATGAGACAGGCTGAGGTTTAAAAGGCCTAGCAGGTGGGCAGAAAGATGGCATCACCAGCATAGTGACCTATAAGAATAGTGATTCAGTGTAGAGCGACAGTTAGGCAGTAACAATGTCATTGAATAGCAAACCAGCACAGAGGCAATCACGGGCACCGTGATAGTATGTCTCTGATATCTCAATAAAACTTTAAACAAAAACAGGAAGCGCAACAAGACCCAATACTGGGTATACAGTTGACAAGGTAACTGACACTGGGGCTAAGTGAGGCAATACACACACCGGAACGGCCACGGGAGGTCAGTACACGGACTGGCCGACAAGCGATGCTAACGGAAGCGAGCTCTATGAGGAAGGCACAGGCAGCAAGGATTCCTGACGAGGAATCACAATAGGAGCGACAGAGGAAATAGAAAGAGGCAGCCAAGGGTCAGAACCTGATCGGGTAGTCAGACGTCGCCAGTGGTCAGAGCCGGAACGGGTAGTCAGATGTAGCCAGGAGTCAGAGCCGGAATGGGTAGTCAGATGTAGCCAGGAGTCAGAGCCAGAACGGATAGTCAGACGTAACAGAACTCGTGCACAGGAACAGCAATGGACCAACACAGCACTAGGCTCAGGTACACCACAAAAGGGCAAAGGTAATGTGACAGGCTGAGGTTTAAAAGGCCTAGCAGGTGGGCGGAGAGATGACATCACCAGCATAGTGACCTATAAGAATAGCGACTCAGCGTAGAGCGACAGTTAGGCAGTAATAATGTCATTGAATAACAAACCAGTACAGAGGCAATCACGGGCACCGTGATAGTATGTCTCTGATATCTCAATAAAACTTTAAACAAAAACAGAAAAAATGCACAAAAATAATACAAAAGTACACCTGTGGAATGGAAAACTTGTCAAAACATTAGCAATTGACACATTGGCCTACTCTTTTGTTGAAAGCTGTCATATACAAACTGCAGTTATTGTTAAAGACCAGCTGTGCCTGAGTTGTACTAGCAGGTAGCTAATGTTATGGGCAAAAGCCAAAGGTAATCAGCCAGCTAACAGTTTTTTCATGGCTTCTGTTGCTGTAGAACTGAGCATACTAACAATATTTACTTTCAGCTGTGGATTTCTTTACATCAGCACTTAGCAGCATTAATATTGTGGGAATTTCCATAGAAAAAGGAGCAAATTGAATTTTTTTTCTGGTGAAAATGTAATCTAAAACAAATAGAACTTTTTGTCAATCTCCATAAGTAATGGTATGGTATTGTCTGTTTTTGTAGAGTTGCAAGAAAAAAGGTTTGTGAGTCCAGGCAGAGGAAGACTGGGAGATGAATATCAGCTAATTTTGTTCAGAAGTGCGGGTGTCTGGCCTCTGCTGTGCCATCCTTTCTTGCAAGTTAATTTATGAATTATCATCAAGCAGTGAAGAATAATGTTTAAGGATCAATATTGTGCTTGTTCTAGTGTATTTTGTCTCTGTTCTTTGCTCTACTATTTCTCATCTCATTTCTTTCTCTATGGTATCCCTCTTTTTGTACTTCATGTATCCACAGTCTCATATGGGAGTTTATGAGCAGGCATTTGAGGGAATTCCTTTCCTTTTCGATATGTTTCTTTCTGTGTTCTAACAAGGCAAAGGGAAATTTGGCATAAATTTAGTGCATGCCATTGAGGTAGTGTTTGGAGTTTGCTCACATTAGTTGTTCAGGCTACATCTGTGCAGAACATGAGCTGAAAAGATGAATTAGTACCTTCTTCCCATTATCTATCTATCTATCTATCTATCTATCTATCTATCTATCTAATCTATCTATGTGTTTTCATTACATATACACATTTCAGAAGGGGGCTATTCAATTTTAATTTCAACAGCTATTTTCATCTAAACTTTACTACACAAAAATTACTTGCTTTGACACTGTAACTGCTTCCCCCTTACTCTTCTATATTCTATAACATTCTCAAAACTTTCAATAAAGATATAGAATGTTCTTGAGAAAAGGACCATAATACCTGAAAACTAAGTAATCAGAATAAGTGATAGGTGACTGGTATGTACCATATATGTCAAGCAATTTTTAAGTCTATACCACAAAGTGCAGTTCAAGGAAGATCTCTTTATATCGTTTTTCTGCATGAATTTAGATCTTCCTGCACTGCAAACTCTTAGGACAGATTAATGTTTTTCTCTTAGCTCTCTCTCTCTCTTTCTCATAACAGAGATTTGCAGACAACAGCTGCAACAAATTCCCCTGACTAAGAAGAATTACAGGTATTATCACCTAGATCATTAAACTGGGTTCATAGATTGCAGAATGTCTTCAATCAATTCATCTAAGATAATTCGAAGCCAGCTGGCCCCCTCAGTGAGAACTTGACTTAATTGGCCAATAAGTGGCTGGAAAAGGTGCATGTTATTTGAAAATATTACAGGCTGAACAAGTGATTACAGTTTGGACAACTGCTGAGGGTAGACTGCAGGTCAGACCTTTTGGAAGGGGCTAAGTTAATGTCCACTATTAAATGCTGCTGTGAAAAATGTTAGCCCACTTGGTGCTCAGATGTAAAGTGTATCCAGGTCACCCTTCAGCTGATAGAATGTACTAGATGTGCACATTTATCATCTCCTTGGCCTCATTTCTACCAAGGATACGGTAATATACTAACATCTTCTGGCAGTTTCATAGTTTTCTATATACTCTTCATTTATTGATATAACTAAAGTATTATCTTAGCAAAGCAATACATCTCTCACAGAAAAAAAACACTTTTCGTCAATTATGTCCCAAGAGCATTTTTCAGGAAAGGTTAAAGCATCAGGAAGTGAAAAATGTCTAAATTATTTTGATGTTATTTTCACCTCATCGTAACATAGGCTTTATATATGTGAGGCAAATATTACTACTTCTTGGCAATTTATCCTTCAGAACAAATAGTTTAGGAAAATGTCAGCATCTGAATATTTAACGCAACATCATTCTCCATTGGCAAATATTTACACTTCTTCATGTTGAAACAAAAACTCCATATGGGAATTATGCAAGACAATATATTTCTTGTTAAACACTCCCAATGTACTAAAGAGGGTAAACTAAGAAAAGCAAACAGGTTTATCTTTAATTATACAGTAGTTATGGGATAATGCTATGTCTTTAGACTTTTAATCAATATTTTGCAATATTTAGTTACAATATGAAACAGGAGCTCTTGGTCTCTTTCTTTAAACGTCCAGTAAGGCAAAAGGTATTGACTAACGATTATTGATGAATTTCTAAGGTTTAAAAGGTTTTGCTCAGCTTATTGAAATAAATACACATTTAACCTATTGGCTATAGTATCTCATGTTGATTTGATATGATAAAAATAACTTTCACCCCATTATAATGCCCCACATTGCATTAATTATGCATTATGTTTTTAATTGTCATGCTGTTTATTATTTAGGGATGTGATATGAGAGAGCAGAATTTGCTTCCCTGTTTTAACACCAGTACATTGACATGCAAGCACAAAGTGCGAAATGAGGCTTCTTCATTAGGTAAAAGTTGGATACATTTCATATGATCATTTTCTTTTATGGACGATCATTTTCTTTTATGGACGGAGTATTTGTAATATAAAAAAATTCATAATGTTTTCTCCCCAACTGAATGACAAATAACATTTATTTGTCTTTAAAATAAATGAATAAACAAATAAATAACTCTGGACAAGAAAGACGTGAAGGAGCGACCTTGCCAGAACAACAGTTTGTGCATGGGTTTTTTGTGTCACAAATAGTGTTTAGATGGTGTTTCATATTAATACTTAATGCTGTTGGTTTATTTGGAATAAAAGCACAGGCACATGAGTAAATAGAGCCATTACAATTTTGTTCTTGTTATTTATCAGGGATGAAAGACAGATCAACAAATATTGTTGTCAAAATTCAAGGTAACGTAAAGGTTACAGACTGGGCAAAAATATATACAGGTAATGAATCAAGCTCATACAACAATCATTGAGCAGGTGTAATTTGAATAATTAAATGATACCTTCCAATTAATTTTTCTTGGAAGTGTAATTTAAATTTATAATTACTAATCCTGAATAGAATTAAAAGTTAACATAAGTGCATAAAGGGAGAAAGTATTCCTGACAGTTTAATACTTAACTCTGTACTCTATTACATAACATTTATAGGATAATGAAAATTATAACATAATGGATGAACTAATCAATGAACTAATGGCGGTACTAAGGTAAATATAAATCAGGCCAATTCAATTTTTGGCCCATGCCAAAACACCCCTGATGATCCAGAGGAAGGCAAAAAATCCACTGAAGCCATTTCCAATTAAGCCCCAACTGGGTAAAAAAAAATTCCTTCCTGACTCCAAATGGCAGTCAGATAGTTCCCTGGATCAACAACATATCTGAATTGAAACCATCGAACATAATTTTCAATATTGTTCTATGCTAGATAGGTATCCATTGCTTTTTTGAAAGCAGTTATAGTATCTGTAAGCAAAACAGCCTGAGGTAAAAAATTCCATAGCTTTACCACTCTTACTGTAAACAATCCCTGCCTTTGTTTTAGTCAAAAACATCTTTCCTCTAGTCTTAATGGATGTCCTCTCATTCTTAGCTCAGCTCTTTGTGTAAATAACTTATTATTAATATTGTATAACTTTTTGTATTGATAATCATATCACCCCTTAGACGTCTCTTCTTTAATGTAAGCAAACCCAGTTTGGCTAATCTCTCTTTATAACTCAGATCCTCCAATCCCTTTCAGAGTTTTGTTGCCTCCAATCCCTTTCTCAGTTTTGTTGTCTCTGAACTTTTTCCAGTTCAATAATATTTTTTTAAGAATGGGTGCCTAAAACTGTACTCCATATTGTAGATGAGGCCTAGCCAATGATTTACATAGAGGTAGAATAATATTAGCATCCCTTGCATCTTTGCCTCTTTTTATGCAGACTAGTACCCTAAACCTTTCTCTAATCAGGATTGCCCAGGTTGTATCCCATGTAGCATGTTTGTTTCTACAGCCCGAATGCATAACCTTACATTTAACTACATTAAATGTTATCTGCCACTTTTCCACCCATTTACTTAGTTTATCTAAATTCTTCTTCAGAGAAAAAGCATCTAGCCTTGTATGTATTTCCTTGCACAGCTCAGTGTCATCAGCAGAGATTGAGACTCTACTTTCAATTCCCACTTACAGATCATTAATAAACAAATTAAAAAGCATTGAGCCCAGGACGGAACCCTGTGGCACCCTACTAGCAACTTTTGACCAACTTGAAAAGGTTCCTGTCAGTCTCTGAGTAGGGTCAAGCGAGGATAGTATGAAAACGAGTCAGGATAAACTAGTCCACAGTACTTCTGAGTTCAAGACTGAATCTGAGGGAGTTTGGAGGTTCGAGGAGGTTCGAGACCGTATTGAATGGAAGTCAGACTATAGGACAGAGTTCCCCTTAATCGAAGGTTTCGGGGTAACAATAAGGTTCGAGGTCTTGGGGTATCGATAAGGTTCGAGGCAAATGGACTACGAGTCCTCTATTCTCCGCTGGTTCAAGGTCGAGATGAATGGAGGGTTCGAGATAGAACCGGAGGTCGACAGACTATGAGTCCACAGATCCTCTACTCGAACATGGAAGCTGCACCAACCAGATGTCGGGGTTGGACTTGAGGCCCAGTAGAACTGGAAGCGGGTAAGGGGAATACGAGCTCCTACACCCTCGACTGGCCGGGGCAGTCAGCGGAGCAACCGGTGATGGCAACCCAAACCACTCGGAGCCCCAGAGGTGTAGGAATGAGTAGACTGGAACCAAACCTTGAGAGCAGCTGGAGGGAATCTCGTTGTGAGGCAGAAAGTTCCGAAGGGGAAGCGTGGACCGGGATAGCAAGGTCAAGCCGGAATCGATTCAGGAGCCAGAGGGACAGACAGAGACGTGGTCAGGCAAGGCTGGGTCAAGATCCAGGGGCAGTAGACAAGACTCGGTCGGTATTCAAGCAGGGTTCGGTACACGGAATCAGCAAACACGGGAACTCAGCGACAAAGGTTTCTCTCAGACTTTTGGCGCTAAAATTGAGCAAGGCTTGATGGTAGATTCAGGTACATAAAGCCTGCAGCCGCCAATAGAATTAAAGGTAGGAGGAGCAGTCAGGAACAGCATGACAGTTCCATTTACAATAACTTTCTGCCATCTATCATTTGATCAGTTCTCAATCCATCTACAGATATCAACTCCCAAACTGAAGCCTTTTATTTTGAGCAGTAACCTGTTGTGAGGCACTGTATCAAAGGCTTTTGCAAAATCCAAGTATACTACATAAATAGCAATTCCCATGTCCAGATTACTACTTGCCCTTTCATAAAATGCAAATAAGGTTGTCTGACATGATCTATTCTTCATAAAACCATGCTGACTCCTACTAATAATATTGTCTGAATACTTTCAGTTAGCAACCCTTCTAATATCTTACATATTATGGAAGTCAAGCTCACAGATTTATAATTTCCTGGTTTGGATCATGCCCCCCTTTTTGAACAATGGAACTAAATCAGCTTTCCTCCAACCACAGGGCAGTATGCCTGATGGCATATAATGGTCTTGCTATTACTGAACTAAGTTCCTTAAGTACTCTTAGGTGTATACCATCAGGTCCAGGTGCTGTATTCACCATAACCTTTTCCAGTCTCTTTTGAACTTTGTCCTCAGTCAGCCATGCAAAGGATGGAGGAAATTTTGTGGTTTTGTCTATTTGCCCATAGACTGTTATTGTTGCTTCCTTTGTATATACTGAAGCAAATAATGTTTTTAGGGTTTCAGCCATAGTCTTATCCTCACTAATCAATTCACCTGCCTCAGCCTTAAGAGGACCAATATCAACCTTAATCTTCGATATACTTGGAGAATTGTTCAGGATTTTTCTTGCTCTTATTTGCAATATTTCTCTCATTTTCAATTATAGCTAGCTTAATTGCTTGTTTGCAGATTTTATTACATTCTTATACTTTTCAGATGATGCACTGACCTGTCTGACTTAAACACTTTAAAAGCCTGTTTCTTATTTCCCTGCAAACCTCATTATTAAGCCACATTGGTTTAAATTTAGCCCTCTTGTGCTTATTCCCCAATTGTATATATTAATGTTTATATTTGTCTAAGAGCATTTTAAACATATTCTATGATTCTTTTTGCATTTTTATCGTTGAAGATTATATCCTTTAATACTGATATTATTTTTGTAAAATTAGCTGAATGTTTTGGATAAACCCTTATTATTGGGTTTCTTATAGCAAATTTCGAACCATATTGTTGTCACTGCTGCCCAAATGTTCCTTTACTTGTATACTGTTTATCATGTCAGAATTGTTTGAGAGCACTAGGTCAAGCAAAGCCTCTTTTCTAGTTGGCTCCTCTACTAGTTGGGACATAAAATTGTCACACTTAAAAAAATAATTTCCCTTTGTTGTGCTGTAAGTCATATTCCAGTCAGTTTCAGGATAGCTGAAATCTCACATTATATTTACATTTCCTGACCTAGAAGCCTTTTCCATTTGCATTAAAAGTTGGGCTTTCTCAATCTCCCCAATATTAGGTGGCTTGTAGCAAATCTTTTTATTATTTAAGCCCCCACAGGGCCTTTACATTTTCTTTGAATTCTTCTCTTATATCTTCCCTTATATTTTTCAATAACTGTACTATGTGCAAATGATAGGGGTCAGAATAATAAAAATGTCCTTTTTAAGATATTATTACATATTTTCTATATAGGATAAATAAATAATATGGTACCAAAGGAAAGCTTATTTTCCCCTCCCAAACCAAAAGGTTTGCTTGGGTACACAATAAGCATTAATTTGGTGAAACTTCATTTAACAAACACATAGTAATAATTAAAGCACAAAATCATGCCAGTCCTTAAGGGGTTAATAAAATCACAAAGTCCTTGCATTTATTTAAACACAAACACATTTTTTCATCCACAATATCAAATATTTTATTTGAAAAAATAAAGAAATAAAAGGTTACAAAAAATATATCTCCCCAAAAAACTAAGATCACTTCAAACACATATTTAGAATGGAACCACTTCCTTGTAACAACACCTTAAAGTAGATCATCCAAAGTTGTTCTGGGTTTTTAGATCTAGATTGTTTGAGTGCGGCTGATGTTTGGGAAACGTCAAGCCTTTTAGGTCCTGAATATGGCAGACAGGCATCTCCCAACACATCGTGGCACTCAAGGGGCTAAATTGCAGCATTTTTGGCATACATATTTACAAGTGTATCCATTGATGGCCCACCTGTCTGACTTCTTTCTCAGTGATGTCACAAGATGTTACACTTTACTAGGCCAAATGGAAATTATTCTATTCTGTGGCCATATATTTGGCCACCCAGCTCTTAGCAATGTAAAATGGGCAAAATTGCAAAGGAGATAGCATCCCCTTTCCAGTGCTATCCCATATATTAGTATTCATGCTTGGTAATTGGTGGATAACCCATTCTCCAACTTACATAAGTGGGATTGCAATGGAAAGGGTAGAATCCCCCCTTTCAAATTATATCTAATTTAAGGGGGTACCTACCAGATGACTGCACGCACCTGTGATCCTTAACGGGTTATTGCAATTTTACAAATCTGTTTCCCTCTTGAATGCTCTTGCAATTCATTGGAGTTGTTTCTAGTATCCAAAGGGTTGAAAGCCTCTGTATACCTTTTGTTCCATAGTTCACACACCAATCTAACCTTGCAGCTGCAGCTTCCAAGAGCCAACACTGCTGACACTTTAGCGGACACTTTAGTTTAGGAAATCAGGTGAAGTAAAGAGAGTGTAAAGAAATACATGGGGATACAATAGTGTCCCTCCTGGTTGTGGCATACCAATAACTGGGTCATGACAGAATATCTAAACAGGGCACTCCAAATTGTAAGAAAGGTTGTCAGAATGTATTAGAATTAACAACCAGGCTTCATTATAACAGTACACCCTACCCTGTTGCTACCTTTAGTATATCATTTTCAGTTTCCCTTTTGCTAAATTGTTTTCAAATACCACAACATCATTTCTTTCTACTCCAGATACAAGTAAAATCTAAAAAAACTGTATGTGGTACTAGGTGAAAACATATTTACTTGTATGGAATAATAGGTTCTTCAACAGCTGGTTAGGACTGAAAAAAAACATATCCTAACATATAACATCAACCAAATTTACAAATATATGCATTTATACCAGCCCTAGAGGACCCTGAATGAGACAGGCAATTATATTTTGATCAAATAGAAATTCCAGTCAATTGTAGCACACATGCCTTACGGAGTTCAGTTTGCTGGTAAAAAATCCCCACATATTCCAAATACAGACATAGATTAAGAATAATGTAAACCAAAATCACAACTTTGCGGTGCTATATGGTAAATCATTTACTTCATTACAAGGGAAAGGACAAGTGGAGGAGGAGCTGCTGGCGTCAGGCTGAAGTACAGTGTAGAGAAAACCAGTAAGAACAGCCACCTGAACAGGACTCAAAGCTGCAGTCGCAACTAAGAAGCGGGGGCAAATATAAACATCTGGAAAAAGTCTAAGAGTGGATTATACCAGAGGCAATAACCAGGGTAGAACTAGCAAGGGAGCAGCACAAACTGAGTCAAACAGTGAAGGACTGGAACAGGGCTTTCAAGACAGCTTAGGTCTCTTCTTCAGAAATATTTAGAATGCTTGATTATGCCTGAAGAATAGACCTATGCTGTCTTCAAAGCTTGCATCCCAGAGCCACTTAGTTAACCAATAAAGGTATCACTTTTACTCTACCAGTCCCATTGAAAAGGGGATACATTATACAATCTAGTTCCTGTATAGGGGAAAAGGGTATAGTTTGGCATCTCTACAGAATATTAATAGCTCCCCCCCACACACACACACACACATATGCAATTCTTGCATAAAAATTAAACTAAAATATTTTTCATGTATTGAAAAAAATCAAGAAAGTTCTCTCATAATTCAGTACAGAACTGGATAAGTATGAGGATAAGATAACAGACCGCAAATAGAAAAAATTCCAAAAGGATGTGAATGATTTTAAGGACGGCAAAATTTATGCTTGGCATAAAAGAAAGCCACGTATGACCAACAACAGTGATAACCAACAGAGTCAATGCACTACATCAGAAGCTGAGTCTGTTGATAGTGAACAGCCTACTCCATTAGTATACAGTGGCTATTTCTTAGGGGCCAGTCAAAGATGAAATTGTCAAAACAGAAGAGGAAGGGCAAAACAAGAAGGGGGCAGACAAATGATATTGATTCTTTACAAATTATGTATTGTATAATTATTATGCCAATATTTTATTGCCATTATTACAATTATTAATATTATATTGTGGATCATCCATCACCTCATTACCTCTTTTGTTGGGCCTATGTTTTACATCCCTTTTACCATCATCATCATCATCATCATCTTAAACTACTGTTGATCCACTGCAAGATGAAGGCCTCCTCAACAAGACTCAAACAACTTTTGTCCTGTGCCTTTTGTTGTCACTGTATACCAACAAACTTGGTAATTTCATTTACCCATCTTGTCTTTGGTCTTCTTGGGTTTTTATTATCAAGTGGAATCTATTCCAAAATGTGTTTGGTTATTCTACCATCAGATCTTCTTGTTATGTGGTCTTCCCATTTCCATTTCATGTGCTTTACTTTTTCAATGACATCATAGACCTCTGTTTGCTGACGAATCCACACACACACGTTTTTGGTCTCTTTTTGTTATGCTTAGAATTCACCTCACCATATATCTATGTTTAATCTTAAGTTTTGAAGGGCTTTGGCATTCAATGACTATGTTTCACAACCATAGGTAAGGACTGTAAGGAAACACTGGTCAAAATCCTTTTGCTTGAGGCAGAGTGTCTTAAAGACAGTACTACTAAGTTTTCCAAATGCTTGCCATCCCAATTTTATTAGTATCTCAATTTCTATCATGGTGTTTCCAACTGTTGACATTTCCTGTCCAAGATAAACATACTTGTCCACTTCTAGTTCTAGTCCATGTACTGTGATTTTCCTTGGTATGGTAATTTGTTAAACATGACTTGCCTTTGATATTCATCTTCAGACCAAAAGTATTGCTTTCCTGTTGTAGTTCCTCAATGTGTTCTTGCAGTGCATCAGGTCTGCTGGCAAAGAGTATAATATTGTCAGCAAAACATGTGATGTAGGTATTCTCCATATATATATATATATACATACATGAATATATATGTGTGTGTATGTTTATATTATTAATATACATTTATATATTTTACGAACCTTCCCCTCACTATGAATATCGGACAGGAACAGAGGACTACAGGCTGCACAAGAGAACAGGTCAGAACACTGGGAGTGGAAGGAAAACACTGATGGCCAGAGTCAGAGCAGAATCCAAAGGGTCAATAACCAGGAGCAATGGGAACAGTATAGAGAGCTATAATTGTAGTCAGAAGTAAGCCATGGATCAAATAACCGGAGAAGCTAAAATCAAACAGAGCCGAGGTCAGAAATAGGTAAGCAAAGCCACAACACAGAGATAAACTCGATACTTGGGTGAGGAGATGAAAGTGGGCAGGAACTAAATGCCTAAGATGGCCTATAGGAAAAGAGGAGAGGAGAGCAGCTCCGGACGGAAGCCAAACAGAGTCAGATGAAACAGAAACCCTAGAAGAGATCTAACAGTGACATAATGAAAATCCCAGATATGATGATCAATAGGAATTTGACAAAGGAGAAGCATATACCTTAAAGGGATAATACAAAATGCAGCTCAGATTTTTCTTCACACTATTTGTCCCACGTATCGCTGTATTTCAATACTATCAGTCCTGTAGTTCAGCAACAATTGAATGAGAAAGGATCCCCCTCCCTCCCATTTTAGCCATCTCCCATCAGTTGTGGAATCCAGTCCTGTGACCGATCAGATCACAGTGAGGAACATTCTTCATGCAGTAAGTATAAGGAAAACCCTGCCCCCCTTAATGAAGGATTTTCCTTATGCTTACTGAAGATTGTCCTTCATCTGTGCTCCATCAGGAAGAGTCAGAGTGATGCAGGTGAAAGGGACAGGAGATTGATCCTTTCTCACTCAATTGCTACTTATCTAAGACTGATAGTATTGAAATACAGCAATACGTGGTACAACTTTTATGAAGAAGAATCGGAGCTGCATTTTGTTTCAGCAGTACTATCCCTTTAAAGGACATACAAACTTGGGAAGATACTGTATTGAAACCTTCTCATAAGGGAGGTAACCTTGTTATTTGGCCTGTACCATTTTATCTATCTAAAGCCAACAAAAATGCTTTTTGATAAAGTTTGTTATATGATTTTAGGAGATCCTGCACAAATACGGGGTTTGATTGAAAAAAGGAAGATTTTTTTTGACCATTAAAATCCCATGCATAACAAATTTGTACTTATTGCTCAAGATGCACAAAATGCCTTAATACCTCCAGGCAGACCCATAAGATAATAATGATCTTTTATCTAACACACTGTAAGGGTTATGTTATTGGTCTTCCTTAAAGGATAGTGTTTTAAGTGGCTAGAGATCTGTTTGCCAACTTTGTTTCCAGAGCCTCATTTGGAACAAGTCTGCACAAGATGGATGTTGGTCATTGTCTTCAGATCTAAATTCAGAGAACATGCATCTTTCTCAAGACCTTATCTTTGTTTTGTGCATCTAAAGGGGTTAGAGATTCTAAAGGCACAATTGCTAGATTGGTGTATCTAGCTATTGTGGAAGCACATACAGCTCAAGATATGCATCTCCCAGTGATTATCAAGACTCATTGTACCAAAGCTGTGGCTACATCAGAGAATGCGGAAGCTTTGACTGAATAGATCTGAATAGAGGGGCATGCTTTCATCCAAAAGCATTTAGAAGAAACTTTATAAATCCCCCACCCCACTCTTTACAACTTTGCGGTCTCTCATCTGAGTGGGATAGCTAGGTGACCTTGAAGCTAAGAGATGTTTTCTTATCTCTCAAATCTTTCTCCTTCAGTTCTAAGTACGTAGCACAGACTTGCCCCTTCTGTTTTGTTGCCAGTATATTTTTTGGCATAAGATATTTGTGTCTTGTTCATCTTTGTTCATACATGAGGGATGGTTTGAGTTTG
The DNA here is from genome assembly GCA_037306005.1 of Rhinophrynus dorsalis. Classification (NCBI taxonomy): domain Eukaryota; kingdom Metazoa; phylum Chordata; class Amphibia; order Anura; family Rhinophrynidae; genus Rhinophrynus; species Rhinophrynus dorsalis. The sequence continues at coordinate 171,471,091 of CM074722.1, forward strand.
GTTGAGTTTTGGTTTCCTATACTTCATGAGGAGGTGGGGCTCATCTCACCTGTGTGTACTGCCTACAAAGACCTGAATGTCAAATAATTTGCAAATAAGAAAATGTCTGTGTCCTCTATGGAGCAGTCTTGAAAAAGGTCCATGTTAGGACCGAAACGTTGACCATTCAGATTTTTTTGTGTGTCCCACTGGTGCTGTCTGCTTGCTCTTCCTCTCTATATCTGGATAAATAGATAGATAGATAGATAGATAGATAGGTAGATAGATAGATAGATAGATAGATAGATAGATAGATAGATAGATAGATAGAAAACACTCTGTGCTCAAGAATTAGCAGTGCATAAGAAATTCATGTGAAATTTATATTAAGTGAGGATGAATGGACTTTACCAACACAAGAATGACTTGTTCTTTATATGCAAATCTAGCTTTATTCCAATTAAATTCATCCATGCATACCAAGCATAATTACATTTCATGTGTCCACTGCAGACATGCTTCTTTATAACTATATAGCTCTTAGAGTTACTCAACAAACAATGAAATATGTATGCATGTGTTTTTACAAAAAATAAGAATGAGCATATGGTAACAGCTCACCATGAAAGGCTTCAATGTATACAAGAAGGTATCAGAATTCATATATATATGTCCCTCAACTTAATGACACATTACTATGACCATGTTTTTAAATGCTGGGAATTGTGTGTTAGAAATATAATGGATAAAAGAGTTGCTTTGAATTATTATGAAAACCAAAGTTGAGCTTCTCAATTCTTACTGTATATTATAATGCATTCTGTTATTTTTTGTGTTGTTTTCCTTTTGTACTCCAGATACTGTACCTGACACACTAGACTTCTATAACCAAAGCCATACATCAACCAAGTGTTTTGTCTTGTGGGCTTCAGAAGAAAATAAGAATAAATATTCACATATGGTAGGCTACAACACAGAAGAAAATGCAGATATGCATTAGTGTAAGCATTAGCAATTCATTAGCTTTTATTTTGCTTTTATATTATTTTTTCCAGTTTGATGAGCTAACTTGCATGGAAGCATATTATCAGCAAATTGTTTTTCACTGTTTGTGACTGTTCTTAATGTTTTATGAATATGTTGAAAAATTTGCTAAGGCCATCTTTCCTTGGGCACTCCAGTTAATTACTTATTCAGAGTGTTTCTACTCCATTCCATGCAAAATGTGTTGCACATTAATTCTGATTATGTACAAAACCCACCTGCAAGGAAAAACTCTGCATCAGTAATGCTGATAAAATGAGCAGCTCTCCTGGGGCCTTACTGAGAAACTGGATACTGGACAGAATTAGAAGCTTGTAGCTGAGGCTATTCATAATGTCATTAACATAAAGGCAATTAAATGAGTTTTTAACCTACAACCCTTTATTGTTATTAATGAACATTACAAAAACTCAAGAGATAAAGTTGGTAATTATCACTGCACAGAGCGACGCAATAATGTGTTTAAATATAAAAACAAAACAAATGATTATTGTTAGTATTTTCAGTAGTTGAAACCCCTAGAAACAGCTCAGTCAAATTTAATCACTCAGCACTACACCAAGAGGGTTAATTAAATGAGGCCTTTACCTTCAGCTAGCTTGGTGATTCACTTTAACATTAAGCATACCAAAGGAAATGTAAATTTCTAAATTATTGTAAGCAGTTCATTTTACTTCTAGGTCAGTTGGTGAAGCTAAAATGCACAATAATTCATATCCATTTGTACAAAATATTCATGCTTTGAATATGTATTAGAACTAATGTAGTGTTAAAAAAAAATAAACTTTCATTACATTTTGTTTTCAATATTTTGGCTTTGACTAAGCTTTAACCCTTTGAGTGGCGGAATGGTGTGCAACATATTGCAAAGCACCCGCTGGCACTCAAAGTGTCAAAATGTTACGTAACCCCCTTAGATGAAAGAGATGTCTCCAACACACTGTGTTGCAATGCAGATGTCTCTGGCATCCAAGAGGTTAAGTTCTTACTGGGGATTTTAGCCTTCATTCATATTTCATCCAAAATAAAGAAACTATAAAACAAACTTAAGAGATCATTGTCATTTTTAAATAATAAAAACTGTTTTTCCAGGAAGAGTTTACACTCTAGCAATAAGATATTGATGGACAAAACATACGTAATGGTATTTTAACTATAGACCTTATGCTATCTGCTTGGTTCTCTCCAGACCACATCTGTTTCCCACTCTGAATATCTGAATGCTGAGTGGCTACCTTACAGGATATATCTGGAGTAGGGTTGGGCAACTCCACTGCTCAACAGCTATGAACAGCCCTAGATTTCAGGATAGGCTTGGTAGATCAAATTAAAATACTTAGTTACTGAATAATAAACCTGTGTTCAAGCAGTAAGTTCCTGAAAACCTGGACTTTTAGAGGCTCTTGAGAACTGGGTATACCTACCATTAATCTAGGGATTTACTAACACCACTTTCTCTTTCTCAGTCTTTCACTGCATTCTGAACCCTGTATTGAATAACAATGGCCTTAGTTTAACTAAGGCTGCCCTGTAAAATGTTGCTAGATAAATACATATGTGTATGGGTTTATGTTAGTAATGTTATCAAGCCTTTACAATCATTTACTGTCCTAAGCAGAGATGGTACCAGAAAGTTTCTGTAGTCTACCTTTAGTCAGCATTTCTGTTCCTAGATAAACTAAGTCATCAAATTGGAATCAGGGATCATGATACAGCAAGTCTTCCCTATTCAGAAATCATTTGTGTTAATATAGACCTAAATACTGATAATACATACATTTATGGAAGCAGACACTCACAGAAGGACTAGGCAAAAATGTGAGAAAAACAGTATGCAAATTATCAGCTTCCTACATGTGTAAATGATAAGTTATTTATAAATATTTATGTTTTTGAATCTGTAAAAAAGAGCTTAAACTATGTACATAATGCTAAAGCCCATACAGTAATTTCTATGACATTTGAAGGAGGAACAAAAGTATTACAATAAATTAGTCATTTCAAGAAAGTTTATTCAGTAGAACTATATTTTCCAGTTCAACCTCAGTACATTATATTCATTGATCTAACATACCATTGCAAATACATTTGTACTAGGGTCCATTCACGATCATTAACTTTAACCCTTTCAGTGCCAGAGGTATCCAACACATTTTCTTTATAGCTAGACTCTTGTCTTTCACAATAAACAATCTAAGAGGTTAGAATAGGGATATCCAAACATGTCCTTCAAGGGCTATATACAAGACAGGGTTATCCCTTCTGATTAACTGACCTGTGCTTAACCAGAGATATCATTAAAGGAAAATAAATGGCTATTAATTTGGTTAACAAACCACTTAAATATGAATCTTTCATACAGGAGTCATATATATATATATATATATAAATATATATATATATATATATATATCATCATATATAATAATTTGCTAAAACGTGTGTAACGCCACAATCATGCTCAGTAGAGACTGCCAGTGATGAGGCTGATACAGAGTGGGGCTCTCCGAAGGAGCAGCCTCTACAGAGCATGACTGCACCGCTACCGGCTGGCACTGTGTCAGCCGCAGCGTGGGCAGTCTCTACTGCGCATGCCCCGCGTCCGGCTGCCAGTGGCACTGTGGCCCGTGTAACGGGCTCTTCAACTAGTATATATATATATATATATATATATATATATATATATATATATATATATATTTGAGAATGTTTACAATATTCTAAGTCTTCTTTTGCATAGTTTCTGCAGCTGCCTATGTTTTTTGACCTCCATTTTAGGTTTGTATTTATTTAATAGCACCTCACAAAAGGCTTTGTCAGTTTGGATGAGACAGGCAGAATCTTGTATACATTTGCAATATAATAAAATGGCGTGTCCACCTACTGATTACAGAAGCATTAAAATGAAAAAAAAACAGTTAACTGGTTATCAGTATGAACTATAACAACCTACTTTAATATTTCTGTTCCACAAATGAACCTTTTGTTTCAACAGCACATCTGTCATTTAAATGCTGGCCTTTATATAGCTATAGAGGACAAGATTAGACACCCATGAACTAGTAAAACTAATATTCTTAATAGTTAAAAGAATAGAACATTACAACAATAAAACAAATCTAATATGTTACAATGTTTCATGAGAGAATAAACATATGAAGGGAATGGGTAGATCTCAGAGAAATACCTAAAATCAAATGAAAAGCCCAAATGAAAACAGAACTTTCTAAGTTTCAACTCCAGTAAACAGCTGAGATATAATTATTGTAAAATTAAGATTTCTTTGAAATTTGAAATGGGCTAGCAGGCCCCATCTGCTAAAGTCATCACAAAGCTAGATTAAATCTCCCACGGGTAAATATCTTTGCACCGGAAGGGATGTGCAAAACAAATTCTCTGAAATCAGGATTAGTGGTCTGCAGGGGATAAGAATTTATAATGTGCTCATGTTCTTTCTGCAGAAAAAGTTCCTTGTTTCTATTTATCTGATATGTTCATGAGTACAGCATCTATATGCAAAGACCAGAGTGTGAAGCAGGAGTAATGTAAGCTTTCTCTTAATTATGTTATTCAGAGCTCTATTTTTATATTCAGCAAAGGGTAGTCACCGATATGATTAATTTCTAATCACAAGAATAAAAAGTGATGTTTATTATGCCAAAACACTTGATGATGCATCTTCCACTGTACACTATGATAGTCCTCTTTGTTTTCCTCATTTCATGTAAACATCTCATGTAAAATATGCATATAAAAACATATTTTAACCCCTTAATGACCGGCCGCACAGGCACGCAGCGGTCACTAAAGGACCACAGAGTTGGTTTGTTTGTTTTTTATTTTGATTCTGGACTCCCCGAATGGAGTGCAGCCGCGGAGGGGACCCCGGAATTCCTTGACGGTCATAGTACGTCACAGGTCGTTAACTCAGATCGGCCCATGATGTACTATGGCCGTCAAGGGGTTAAAATGGAACTGTATGCTTGAGTACATCACATCATTTTGTTTATAGTTATTGTTCTCATTTAGAATAATGTATTTCAATTATCGCTATATATATATAAAAGGCCAGATGTTTGTTTGTTGGATGCAGTCATGCACAGTAGAGACTGCCCGATGCAGTCACGCGCAGTCGACACTGCCCAAATGCTTGGACCATGTACACGGGCTTTTACACTAGTTAAAAAATAAAAAGCACATATGAATGTCTACATGATGATTAAGGTTCACACTCCCCTGTATAATGCATCTGGTAGCATATGCACTGATAATTAAACATTCCGCTTTATATTATAATGCTTAATGCATATGGACTGTTAATTACCCACAAACTTTACTTAACCCCTTAAGCTGAAAACTACTTTCCTCTAAACTTAAGAAGTGGTTCCAAATTATTTTTGTCAGGCCTTGGAATCAAGGCCTGTTAACCTTGCATATACTTGTGGTCGGGGCTTCCAGCCTAAGAAGTGAGGTTAACTGGTGTGGAGCCCCTGGCTGCTCAAGTCCCAGGGCAGAATCAACAAGGCAGGCCTGTTTCTAGGGCCAACCTATGGATGAAATGAGGTGATGGGGGGTTTCTGAAGAGGGGCTCTTGACAGAATGTGCCCAGTGGGGGGGAGATGCTGCCTGGCATCTATCAGCATTCAGCCCATCTCACAAATATAGGCATAGCTTTATAATTGTAGTCGAGTCCCAGGGCAGAATTGACGAGGTAGCCCTGATCTGAGGGCCAAAAAAAAAGAGGCCATAAATGAGCATTAGTGAGATATAGACTCCTCTGATTTGTTTGGAAGGATTGGAAATGTAATGTGAAAAGCATCAGGAGCGCCATCTCCCCAGCCTCTGAATGATATGTGCAGGAACGTTAAGGCTGTAGAGGTGGCACTGATTCTGAATAAATTGCCTGAGTATGAAACCTAGACGAGTGATAATGGAATATATAGAACGGATAACATTTGAAGTAGTGAATGGGAATATTGGATTAGGGAGGAGAGGACTGTCTCCTGAATTGTTTTGTATAAGGGAGGCTAAGTGAAAAAAGGGCCGTAAGTGGGCATCATCTGTCTTGCATCAGAAAGAACGGTATATATGAACTGCTGCCTATTTGAAATATCTTTGAATGGGAGAGGAGTAATGTATAATGATTTTGTGGAAAATGAGATGGGATTTTTTGAGGAACAGAGATGAATGGGAGCGGTAGGTAAATTCACCTGGTCTCGTTAAGCCAAAGAAGGCTAAACTAATGGCTGCAATGAGGATGATGTTGGTGGCTTGATCTAAACATTTGGAGAAAATTGTAAATATTTTTGAGCAAAGGGTCTGTGATGGGTAACCAAGTGAGTGGGAGTTGAGACTGTATTTTGGATAGGCCTTTGAAAAATAACAATGCTATGGTCAGAATATATGGATGGGGAATTGGGAAACTTAAAAGCTAGGAAGTGTTGAATTCCAGAGATATATAATTTAATTGTGATGGGGGCTAGCTGTAGGACTGAGTGACAAAAAAAGATGTGAATGCCAGGATAATGGGTGGAGTGAATGGGCGGGGTTCGTTTGAGTAATGAAATGGAGGAAGACTGGCCAGGCTTGGTGGTTTGTTTTGCAAGTGCTTGGGGCTAAAGCTTGGTGAGTTATTTGTTATGCTAATGATAGAAATTGATTTAAGGCAAGATTAGATCTGTGAAGAATGAGGATTTACTGATGGGCTCAAGGTGGCACTGAAAGTGCACGAAAAGCCCTGTTAGCTTCTGGAAGAACAGCATGATGACTGGGGAAGAAAAAACACTTCTGTTAATAATATGACATGTGGTTAGGTTGCCAGTGTGGAATGTTACTGCTTGGTCAGACCATAGATGGCCCCATCGTGCTGATGCTGCTAGGACAGGATATTTTTCAAAAAGTTGTGATGTAGAGGTGATGTAGAGCTTCCTGTGGCCATGGCTTGAGAAAGGAAAATGGGACCACATTGATAGGTCCTATTTGGCAGAAGGGGTATTGTGAATGAGGGCTTCTGAATCTGGGGAAGCTGAGAGGAGGGAAATGAGGTGTGACATAAATGAACGGCCCTGTAGGATGATACGCATGGTTAACTTTAGGTGGCCTAGTAGAGACTGTAATTGGGTGTGAGTGAATTAATCTAATGAGGAATAAGAGTCAATGAGGGATCCGATGTGCAGGAGTTTATCATTTGGAAGTCCTCGAATTTCGAGTCTGTCAGAATCCAGAATGATGCAGAAAAACTCTACCGTGGTAGAAGGACAGGTAGTCTTATTGAATGCCACTGGAATGTTTAGTTGTTGGAACAAAGACAAAAATTCTGAAAACTGGCAGAGGGGGAGGTGCGGGGTTTGATGAGCAGGAAATCATCTAGATAGTGTATGACTGAGGGAGAGTTGCAGTGGTCGTGTAACAGTCAGCATAAAGCATCAGCAAATATATTGAAAAGCATGGGACTACTCTTGGATCTGAAGGTAAGCCTGGTGTAAAGTAGTATTTACTCATCCATTTAACCGCTGGAGGTGCCAAAGTCCATCGGATATGTCTGATTTGGAAAGCCAGCAGTTGGGGCGAGCCTGTTGTATAAGGGCGATGACATAATCTATTCTGGAATATTGAAGGTTATAGGCTTCAGAGGGGATCAGTGAGTTAATACTAGGAATTGAAGATTAATGAGGAGCGGAAAAGTCTATGATCATTCTCTTTTTAAAAGAAAATTTCCTGGTAGCTATGCTAATTGGGTTTATTCTCCAAACTGGAAGTGGTGGTAAAGGTGTAACGTCTAAAAGGAACCTTTTCTTGAATTTGTTGGCTAGGAGTGATGTGACTACATCTGATTCATCTGTAGCTGACTTCAAGTTCTGGCACTCCAAGGATGTGGATGGACAGGCAATGATGCTTGTATGGAATCTTTCTGAAAATCCTGAAATGAGGAAGTTAGTTATGTGGGAGTTAGGAATCAGAATGAGTAGCAAGCATGGACTGGAGAAGTGTTATGTTAATCATGACTAGTCATTTATTGTGGGAAAAACAGGGACAGATGGTGTGGGAGTGAGCCTTTCTACAAAATGAACATATGTGTAAAAGCTGAGCAGAGAATGTCTCTATAGATGCTGAAAGCTAGCACGAATTCGGTAGTAGACAGGTGTTTAGAAAAATGTGGGTCTTTTGTTTTTAATGTGACGGAGATGTCGCCATAGCTCACCATTTTCTGCTCAGCCAGATCAAAAGAGTTATGAGATTGATATCCTTCCCCTCGATGATGTCCCACCAGATGTGCTGACCTTGTGTGCTGATGTTATATGAGGGGAGGACATGGCTGATGTACCTGGTATAGCTGGAGAACCTTAGCTTGGAGAATTTCCAAAACTGGGGGCTACCGAGGCTTGCTCAAGGGCGGACAGTCTGCCTTGCATATTGGACCCTGCTGGTGTGAATTTGGTAAGCAGGTTAGATGGAGAGGAGGGAGGGGACTGGGGGGGAGGATGAAGAAGGTGGGGGGTGGAAGAAAGCAGAAGAGTTCCACTTTCCTTGCTGAGACAGGGAATGGTATGTGGTGCCTGTTAAGCTCAGCCAGGTCTTTCCTTCCCCTCTCATGATTGTCATTAGATACATAACCTTCACCACCACCCTATTCTTTTGGTTGTGAGTGTAACATAGGTGGTGTTCTTGTGGTCAGACGCACCAACAACCTCCTCAATTGGTGGTGAGAGTGTCACGGGTGGTGCACCTGGTGTCACACTGACAGGAACAGCAGTATCAAAGGCAGGCAGCAGCACATCTTTACTGCTGCTGCTGTTTCTACTGCTGCAGCAGCACAAAGTCAAGTGTGGGAAACAACAGTTTCAACCCAGGGCCCTGAGGATGCGCTGGCATGAGTACTATATTCTGCTACAGATGGGCTCCCATTCAACTACTACTGCTGCTGTTTGTACTACTAGTACTATTTCTACTGGTGCTTGTGATGTATGTTAATTTCTCCACATCAGCAGCAGCAGCCCTCCAACTCCCCTTTTTACTACTGAGTCCAGAAAACTAAAGGGGAAACACAATGAAAATTAAGTTGAACTAAGCAAAAACATGTAGCCATGGTGCATGGGGAGATGATAATTGAATGTTGGTGGAGTGATAGGATGCAAAGTGCACAGTGTCTCCTTTGGCGACCCGGGGGAAGTAATGTGAACATGCAATTCAGGTAGTGGATAACGTGAGATGATCATGGTTCTGACGACTTGTGAAAGGTAAGTTGTGGTGAACCTTTTGGTCTCTGCGAAGAGGTAAGGTGTGGTGACTTTTGGCCTCTCTGAAGGGGTAAGGTGTTGTGAATAAGAATGGGTGAAAACTTTCACCCCAAACCAAAAGTGGTGAAAAAATTGCACTTTTCGCTTGGAGAAAAATTTACAGCAAAATTCTCCCTGCTTTTTTCGCCTAGCTCATTGAATTAAAATCAAAGGGAAGAAAAAGTTTTTGCTACTTTTCTACAGACAAATACAATTTTTTTAAAATAATGCATAAATAATTAAAGAAGTAAATATATTAGGTGACACACAGGTGACTGGAAGCCTGATATGAGCTCCGTGACTGAGGCAGACTTGAGAGACAGCAGACGATATTGGGAATTTTGTTGAGAGCTAAGACAAGACTCCATCAGTTGTGTACTGTAGAGAGTAAAAACACACACTCAATAGTTGAGTAATGTCCAGCAAGCACAAAACGGAGAGGGGGAAAGGTGGAGCAGTGCAGGAGCATGGGAGTAAAGGGGTAGTTCAAAAACTGACTGCAGCAATGGTTGCTGCAGCATGTGCAGTAAATTATGATGATCACTCTCCTTCCGGGGTGGATGCAGTTTGTCAAGGTCTCACCATTCACACCACACCAGTCCCCCCACCACCATTACCATACACATCTGCCACATTGTAGGTTGTACTTTATTTGACATCATCATGAATATGTGCCAGTGTCACTTAAGCAGGAAGTTAGTGTTGTGGGCAAGAGGACAAATGGACACCTCATGCTAACATTTTTTTTTTAAGGTATATGTTGCTGTAGGACTCACATCTTTTTCTTTCTGTTACTTATTTCTTCACTACAGCCCTCAGAAGAAGTAATATTGTGCTGGGAAATGTTGCACCATAGGCAACATAGGCAAAAAATGTGTTAAAATAGGAGAAAAATGTGTTAGATAGGCAAAGCGTGTTAGAATAGGAGAAAAAATATGTTGGCATAGGAGACAAATTTGCTGGAATATTAGAAAAAAGGAGAAAAATTTTACTTTGGGGAAGAGGAGAAAACTTTCACAAAAAAAGAGAAAAATCATCCATCTTTCACTGAAAGTCATGGAGGAAATTTTTCTCGCTTTTCGCCCACCCCTAGTGGTGAACCTTCTGCCTCTGTGAAGGGGTAAGTTGTGGTGAACCTACAGCCCCTGAAAAGAATTAAGGAGTGTGTGAAACTTCAGCATCTGCATGAAGTAAGGTGTGTTTCTGAACCTTCTGCCTTTAGGTAAGGTGTGTGTGAGTATTAACCTACGGTCACTGCGAAGAGGTAAGGAATGTGTGTGTGTAGACCTAAGGCCTCTAAGAAGAGGTAAAGTGTGAGTGAGAAATTTCAGCCTCTGTGAAAAGGTAAGATATATGTGTGTGCCTTCTGTGTCTGCAAAGAGGTATGATGTGTGGTGAATCTTTGACCTCTGTGAAGCGATGAGGTGAGTGTGTGACCTTTGACATCTGGGAAGAGGTAAGATATTTGTGTGTACCGTGGGCCTCTGCAAAGAGGTAAGGTGTATATGTGTACTTTCTGCCTCTGAGAAGAGGTAAGGTACTATATATGGTGAAACCTATGGACTGTGTGAAGAGGTAAGGTGTATGGTGAGCCTACAGCCTCTGACAAGAGGTATGATGTGTGGCTAACCTTTGACCTCTATGAAGAGGTGAGTGTGTGACCTTTTGACCTTTGGGAAGTGGTAAGATGTATGTGTTACCTTGGGCCTCTGCGAAGAGGTAAGGTGTACAGTTAGGGAAAAAAATGATTTCATCCCCTGCTGATTTTTTATGTTTGCCAACTGACAAAGAAATGATCAGTGTATAATTTTAATGGTAGGTTTATTTGAACAGTGAGAGACAGAATAACAACAAAAAAGTTATAAATTGATTTGCATTTTACTGAGTGAAATAAGAATAAGTATTTGAAATCTTTGCAAAACATGAATTAGTAATTGGTGACAAAACCCTTGTTGGCAATCACAGAGGTCAGACATTTCTTGTAGTTGACCACCAGGTTTGCACACATCTCAGGAGGGATTTTGCCCCACTCCTCTTTGCAGATCCTCTCCAAGTCATTAAGGTTTCGAGGCTGACGTTTGGCAACTCGAACCTTCAGCTTCTTCCACAGATTTTCTATGGGATTAAGGTCTGGAGACTGGTTAGGCCACTCTAGGACCTTAATGTGCTTCTTCTTGAGCCACTCCTTTGTTGCCTTGGCCATGTGTTTGGGTCATTGTCAGCTGGAATACCCATCCACGACCCATTTTCAATGCTCTGGCTGAGGGAAGGAGGTTTTCACTCAAGATTTGATGGTACATGGCCCCGTCCATTGTCCCTTTGATGCGGTGAAGTTGTCCTGTCCCCTTAGCAGAAAAACACCCCCAAAGCATAATGTTTCCACCTCCATGTTTGATGGTGTCAGAGACATTGCCATGATAGGGAGGAAATGGTTAATTTTTCTTGTAAACCAAATTCTCTAAAAATCTGTGGTTTAAAATGTGTTTAAATTACCTCATGTAACAGAGCCTCTCTTCCTCAATGGAGGGGGAAATATTTGAGAGACTTTAATGGTGATTGTTATAGAATTGCAGACAACCACAGTCTCAAGCAGTATTAGTATCTTATGAGAAAATCTCAAAAGTCTAAAACAGAGACATACTCCCCTATGGGAAAGTCTAGTAGGGTGACATATTTATGTGACGTAGGGTCAAGGTTCACATTCCAAATTTTTGACCCAGACCAGGTATCACTTTAGGTGTGAATTTTAATGTAGACTAATGGCGCCATCTATAGATTACATGGTGTTATTACTAGGGATTTGGAATTTTTCCATAATATTATGGAAATTAGGGATTAGGAGTTTCCAGTCAGGTACTACTGATGATGTCACTTCATAATGAGATGGATCTTTAACCAATCAGAGCAGATTTTGATAAGAGGAATTTCATATTATAAATATGCAAGTTTAGAGAGAAAAGGGGTCTTTTCTCTTGAGTCTTGGCTGTTTTTTTTTTCCTCTTGGTTCCTGGATCTTCAATTCCTGCTATATACCTGGCTGCCTGCTAAAGAAATCCTAAGAAATCCACACTTATTGGACTGGTAATTATATGTCTTTCCTTAATTAAATTCTGTAAAATTCAGAATCAAATATTTATTTCTTCTATATTTGAAGAAACCTAATTTTCTTATAATCTTAATTGGACTGGCCAACCATTTGGTATCAATTATAATAAGCTATATTAGCTATTGAAACTCTGAAATTAAGCAGAATATATTTATTATTGGTAAATTGTTATATTTTGCCAGATAAGTGTAATATAGTTAAATAGCTTGGTTTATATATTAGTTAATATAATTCTTGGTATTTCTAGAATAATATATTGTGTTTCTGGAAAGGCTATATAACTAATATTTGATCTGGGGAATTCTTTGAATTCTTTTATTAACCCTTTAATTGCTATTTGTCTATTTACTTTGAGGTGTTTCTTGGATTTCTTTGTGTTGCTTTTGGATCTAAACTTTTGTACAGCGAAAAGTTTTTAAACATCTCACTAAACAAAAGAAGCAGCCATCTTGGGTGTGGCATCATATATTTCTAAGTGGATTAACCCTTAAAGTACCATACAGGTTTTACATAGGATTGCTATGGTCATGTGTATGATATATGTTGCATGAAGTTTAGTATGCTGTCTGTACCTATAATATTAGATTGATTCTGAGTATATTCTTGGTATAATCTATTATTGACTATATTAAATGCAATTTATATGTTGTATTCAGAAGGTATACAATATTTGAAATCAGTACATTATTAAATTATAGTGCTCTCTATCTGGGATTTTTATTCCTGTTAGTTTCTCTAAAATGTAACTATTGCATATGGTACAAGAAAAATTGTCAGATGACCTGGCTTCATATTAAAGTTGATTCATCTGACAATATACCTTAAACCTCAATTAGCATAGTTTATACAGTTTCTGGGGCAGACATTATTCATATACACTGCTGCCAACTATATTTTGTTAATTGTAAGGATCAATTATCCTTTTCTATGCTGCTGAGTCCAATTATTGTTATCTAATACCTCTGACTATACCTATGTGTGGCTAACCCTTTAATTGCTGGTAATCCTAATGGTGATAATTGTGGTTTGAGTTACTATATATCTATTGTAATTGTTGATCACTCATTTATATCATTGTTGTTTACACTTTATATACAGTATATTATATTTACTAAATTATATATATTTTTGCACAAATATGCGAGATTGATTTTTTTAATCAATTCTTTACTGTGAAGTAGCGTGTCAATACCTTTGGATACCTTCAACATAATTGGTTCGACAACGGTGGGGATGGTGTGCTTGGGCTCATAGGCAGCATTCCTCCTCCTCCAAACACGGCGAGTTGAGTTGATTCCAAAGAGCTCGATTTTGTTCTCATCTGACCACAACATTTTCACCCAGTTCTCCTCTGAATCATTCAGATGTTCATTGGCAAACTTCAGACAGGCCTGTACATGTGCTCTCTTGAGCTGGGGGACCTTGCGGGCACTGCAGGATTTCCGTCCTTTACGGCGTAGTGTGTTACCAATTGTTTTCTTGGTGACTATGGTCCCAGCTGCCTTGAGATCATTGACAAGATCCTCCCGTGTAATTCTGAGCTGATTCCTCACCATTCTCATAATCACTGAAACTCCACAAGGTGAGATCTTGCATGGAGCCCCAGACGGAGGGAATTTGACAGTTATTTTGTGTTTCTTCCATTTGCGAATAATGGCACCAACTGTTGTCACCTTCTCACCATGCTGAGATGGTCTTGTAGTCCATTACAGCCTTGTGTAGGTCTACAATCTTGTCCCTGACATCCTTGGACAGCTCTTTGGTCTTGGCCATGGTGGAGAGTTTGGAATCTGATTGATTGATTGCTTCTGTGGACAGGTGTCTTTTATACAGGTAACAAGCTGAGATTAGAAGAACTCCCTTTAAGGGAGTGCTCCTAATATTAGCTTGTTATCTGTATGAAAGAAACCTGGGAGACAGAAATCATGCTGATTGATAGGGAGTCAAATACTTATTCACTCAGTAAAATGTAAATCAATTTATAACTTTTTTGAAATGTGTTTTTCTGGATTTTTTTGTTGTTATTCTGTCTCTCACTGTTCAAATAAACTTACCATTAAAATTATAGACAAAATCAGCAGGGAATCAAATGATGTTTACCCTAAATGTATGTGTGTACCTTCTGCCTCTGCAAAGAGGTGTGTGGTGAAACTACAGCATCTGCAACGAGGCAGGTGTGGTGAAACTTTGACCTCAATGAAAAGGCCTCTGCAGAGAAGTAAGGTATATGATAAACCTGCGGCCTCTGTGAAGAGGTAAGGTGTGTGGTAACTCTACAACCTCTAAGAAGAGGTAGGGTGTGTGAGGAACCTATGGCCTCTGAGAAGAGGAAAGGTGTGTGGTGAAACTACGGCCTCTGCAAAGAAGCAGGTGTGATAACACTTTGACCTCCATGAAGAGATAAGGCATGGAACCCTGCAAACCTCTATGAAGAGGGCAGGTCTGGAAACCTGGGCCCTCCGTGCAGATATAATGTATGGTACCTTTTGGCCTCTGTGTGGAGGTAAGGCATGGACACCCTAGGCCCCTGGAAGAACCTTAGGCTTCTATAAAGAGATACAGTGTAGAGGCAGGTGTGGCCTCTATGAAGAGATAAGAGGGAACCTTTGGCCTTATAGGGAGGAGAGGTAAAAATGGAAACTATGTCTTCTTATTGTAAGTCAGTAGGAAGGAAGGGCAATCTTCAACACAGTTGAGGAGTAAAAAGCCCTTGATTTCAACTAGGAAATGGGTATAAAGGGAGATGCTGTGAAGGAGGATCCTAGATGCTTGTAGAAGCAATGGTAGAGTTACCTCCGGTGAGGCAATGTGAATGAAAATGACTTGAAGTGGAAGGAGACCATAAGTGACATGCAAAGTACTTGGACTGATCATATTGGGAGGTGGATCTTTGGCCACTTAAGAGGTGAGGTTTGACTGGAACTTAAGATTGCTACGTACTGTTGCAGATGAAGTAGAGTGAAGGTGTGTTGTTTATTTTTGATCTTTTTATTAAGAAACTAATGTCTGTTGGTAAATACTTGAGACTCATTATTGAGGTGGTGGGAAGAAAGGTGGTCTTGTGCTACAACTGGTAGGGGAAGAAGTGGGAGGGAACAAGCAGGCAAAAGGGAAAGGAGTTAGGAGAAGGAAAAAGGGAAAAAGGAGAGGAAATAAAAAGGAGAAATAAATAAATTAATAATAATAAAATAAAAACCCTCAGTTTTAGGAAAAGGAGTATAATAGTGTTTCCTAGTTATTAGGGTATTGCCACATTGACCCTGTGTGTGTGTGTATGTGTGTGTGTGCGCGTGCACATTTGGTGTGGCTCTAATGATTTCTGCCCCCAAAGGGGTATTTTTTATATTATCTTTTATTAACATGTTAACTACCTGAGAATCCAGGAAGACATTGCTTTGCAGGTTTGCTTAGGTATAACTGGGGGGCAGGGGGGGATTGGAGACATTTTATTTTGGCAGATAGCAATGAGTGAAAGTCCAATTTTGTTCCTGTAGGAATTTCTGGAGCAATTTTCCACTTTTTCCACATTTTCCCCAAAATGTCCTCATTTTTGACATGAGGCTCTCCAGCTGCTGCCAGACTGCAACTTCCATCATTCCCCACCAGCCTTTGGCTGGAGAGGACCAATGGGAGTAGTAATCCGGCAGCAGTTGGCGGGCTTCACATTGCTTATCCAAGAAAAGTCTAGGTGGCCATTATGTGTGGTTCTATTGCTATTGTGGTACAAGGCTCGGAGGTCAGTATATATGGTTCGATGTGTACATTGAAACAAGGGGTCAGTAGGTGTGGTTCTGTGTCTACTGTGGGACAATGTTTGGGGTCAGAATGTGTGGTTCTAGTGCAATGGAACAAGGGCAGTGGAAAGAAGTGGAAAAACTGCACTATTCACTGGAATACTTGTAGAAGGCAAAAAGTGCAGTTATTCTCATGTTTCTCTTTTTGGGCAAAGTTTTTCTGCCCATCCCTATTTGAGGATTCAGTAACCCTTACAATGTCAAGAAGAAAGCAATGCATTGCAAACCCCACATGCAACAGAAGAATTAAGGAGGTGCAGTGCAGGTTTGAGGATGATGAGAAGAAGAGGTAAGGGTTGAACAGGGTCATAGCTTCCTTCTTCTTGTACCATTAACATGCAACTGTTAATGAGATATCAAACTCTCAGATAATAACAGCTGCACTCCAGGAATTAACAAAGAGCTGATGTCTTGCAATCAAATATAAAATGAAAATCCTTTATTGTCCAAAAGATTAAAATGCTACAACATACAGCATCGAATGGCATGGGTATAGCAGGGATACATAGTAACATAGTAATTTAGGTTGAAAAAAGACTTAAGTCCATCTAGTTCAACCCTTTTCCTATTCCTGTTTACCACTGTTGATCCAAAAGAAGGCAAAAAACTCTCAATACAGCAATTTCAAATTCTGCCTTGAATGGGGGGAAAATTCCTTCTTGATTCCAAATGGCAGTCAGATTTCTCCTTGGATCAACAAGCACTAACTAAATATTAATCCCAATAAGAACGTACATAGCCCTCTATGTTCTGCTCTTTTAAATAAGTATCCAGGCTCTTTTTAAAGGCATCTAATGTATTAGATAGCGCCACCTCCTCAGGCAGTGAATTCCATACCTTTATTGTCTTTACCAGGCTTAATGTAAAGAAACCCTTCCTCTGTTGTAGATGAAATCTCCTTTCCTCAAGTCTAAGCAGGTGGCCCCTTGTCCTTTGTACTGTTCTGTTAATGAACAAGTCTTTGGAGAACCCTTTGTATGGGCCCTGAACATATTTATATAGTGTTATCATATCCCCTCTAAGAAGCCGTTTCACTAGTGTGTACAAGTTTAACTTTTCTAGCCTTTCTTCATAACTAAAACCTTCCATTTCATTTACTAATTTTGTAGCCCTCTTCTGCACTTTCTCTAGTTCCATAATGTCCTTTTTCAGAAAGGGCGCCCAGAATTGAACAGCATATTCTAGGTGGGGTCTCACCATGGACCTGTAAAGAGACATAATAATATCTTCCTCCCTTGAGTCAATACCCCTTTTAATACATGCCAGTATCTTACTGGTCTTTACAGCTGCCAGCTGGCACTGCACGCTACTGCTAAGTCTATTGTCTACCATTACTCCCAAATCCTTTTCATTAGTAGATTTCCCCAGAGAAACACCATTTAAACTATATGTTGCATTTTTATTATTATACCCAAAATGCATAACTTTACACTTGTCTATATTGAATCTCATTTGCCATTTGCCTGCCCGGCTACTCAATTTGTCCAAATCCTCTTGTAATGAAGACATATCCAGTTCAGACTTTATAACCTTACTTAATTTTGTGTCATCGGCAAACACTGATACATGGCACCCTATGCCCTCTGGGAGGTCATTAATAAACAAATTAAAAAGAACAGGACCCAGGACAGATCCCTGAGGTACTCCACTTATCACGTTTATCCAATTGGAGAACTTGCCATTTACTACCACTCTTTGCATGCTATCTTTCAGCCAATTTCCAATCAACACACAAACATTTTCCCCTAAGCCTATTTCATTCAATTTGTACAGTAACCTCATGTGTGGAATCGTATCAAATGCCTTGGCAAAGTCTAAATAGATCGCATCAACCACCGCTCCCACATCTATATTTTTACTCACATTTTCATAAAATGCAATCAAGTTAGTTTGACAAGACCTGTCTTTCACAAAGCATGGTCTTCTTCCTTGCCAGTATGTATACATTGTTTCTCTTTACTGTAATTTGTCATTTAATAGGATACCAACTCTGGTTTACTTTATAAAGATATTGGAGGGGGGGTTAAAGAAAGTGACAAGTTCAAGTCCCTGCAATCGAATCCTAAATATGCATTTTTCAATAAGATACCAACTCTGTTTTACTATGGAAATGTCAGAGGCTATTTGGTGACACATTTACATAGATGAGGACTTTATCCTTTAGCGGTCAACATTTTGGCTGTGCGTCTACATGGCACAGCGACTCATCATCATGCAACATTCTGATATCGCCCTTTTGATGCAGGCGACATTATGACGCCGACATTTCTATAGTAAACCCCCAAAACACATGATGCAAAACAGCCATTTGTTACACAAAAAGCTTTTGTATATATATATATATATATATATATATATATATATATATATATATAAATGGTGGGCTGCTTGTGATGTTACTATTACTTCCAAAGTATGTGGGGAAGGGCACTTACAGATTTCATACACCATTACAATATATGCAACTCCACAACACATGATGAAATAGCATCAGTCTTAACACTTTGTACATAGACATTAAGCAAGCTGAGGACCATTCAGAATAAAATAATGAGTTTATTTGATCCACAGATATTTATATCTTTCCCAGTATGTTAGAAAATATGTTCTGAGGCAAAAGAGAAAATCTCTGTGGTAAAATATATCTCTTCATTGTTAGTCTACCTAATCTAATTACTGATATTTCTAAAAACGCTAAATCCAACAACATAGTTTCAGTATAATATAGGTGTTTATGAGCTCTCTCTTACTGGAGACTTTAGTATATATTCCCCATATATGTATTTTGTTAAATAGTTGAGTATTCTCAATACACAAGAGCCTTACTATCACAGGTGCTGATTGGCTCAGTAGCCATGACATGACCGGACAGGTGCCAATCCATTTCCAAACCCACCACTCAATTTCTGTGACTACAAAACAATCTGTTGTTGACCTCTCTTCAAACAAAGCAATTTTCACCCTAAGCTGCACATAGCTTTGTCACTATTCAGTTCCAAAGATATAATTCTGAGAAATATGACATTGTATGTAAATATGCACAATAACAAATATAACTCACCATGTATATGATAACCAAACTGGTAAAAAAATGAACATGTTTTTTCTAGTATTTATTTGCCCCTGGTGCGCATCCACACTTTCTTACAATTTAATTTCTTTGGACCAATTTTGTATGATAATAAATATTATATTTGCTTCAATAATTTGTACTATTAAAATCATTTACTCCTTGGATGCTAGAGAAATCTCAGTGTTTTACTTTGCAATGCATTGGTGACCTCTATATTAGTAAAGGGATTAAATATACACATATGTGTGGTACAACATGCATATTTTGCTCATGTTGGTTACAAAGCATTTGCATTAACCTTTTCTTATAACTAACCCTAAAAATCACATTGTTTAGATTCATAAATCCGCATATTAGCTTGCATCTTTTTTGGTGTGATTTTCAGGAATCCATGTAAATCTTATCAGTGGATTGTTGCTATTGTGTTTTATACATGTACATGAATTAAATATATGACAGATTGCTAATGAGTTCATGTTATAGAGACTGAATAGTCTGTTATCATTTGTCCATTCACAGTTTCTTTATCAACCCATCTGTGCATTTAATGGAGTTTAGTACAGAGCTTACAGGCTGGGACACTTCTTCCATTTACACCTTTTGCTATTTTAGGCCTCTGGGACAGGCTTTTCCTAATTAAAGTTTTTAACAAACATATTGCCAGCTTTATAACACTATTAGCTAGCTGCTTAATCCAGTGACGAAAGGTGCTATTTATCAGAAATTTAGGGGTGCGAGAATATTTTAGTCCCCTGGTTCTTTAAAATATGCAATTCATGATATATTTGATTTAAATGTTGGCTGACGTTGCTATATTTAGAATAAACTATAGAAAATATTAACATGCAACACACTGGTATAAAACACAATTATACACAATTAAAAATTATTTTTATTTTGATTGAAAGGATTTACTCATGCCTTAAATTAACTTTGAGTAAACATATGAAAATAAAAACATGTCTAAAACCATAATCTTTATTGAAAAATAACTTCAGTTAATAAATGATTGAATTTTAAATGTGATGTTCATACAACAACATTGGAAACTGTATTTTCTTCTGTTCTATAATAATACAAATATTATAATTTATTTGAAGAGTGGCACTGACAAAATATTTGTAAGCAGTGATAAATGTCCTCAAAACTCAATTTTTTAAGCAATCTTTTATAATTACATAAGGGTAATGAGGTTACTCTTAGCAGGTCAAACCAGTCCTGAGGGACCACTAACAGACCAGGACTTGAAATGCATTAACTCACCTGCGCTAAAACAGGGAAATCCTCAATTTTGACCTATTAGTGTCCCTGATTGGTTTGAGGGCCACAGAGCAGGTTATCATACTATATATATAGTTTTATTTTCTGCTGTATTGACATTCAAACTTGTCCTCAAGCACCCCTAACACTGTATGTGTTCAGGATATCCTCAATTAAACACAAGTGAATGCCATTAACTCATGTAGATAATTGAGAATGATTGAACCTCTGATTGATTCACTTGTGCCCATGGTAGGACCTGGACCACTGAGGGGGCATGAGAACAAGTTTCAGCACCCCTGGACTGAATATAAATATTTGGCAAATCATCTTCTGGAGTGATTTATCATCTTGTTCTGTACTTTCAGGATCAATTTGGCGCAACACTATATGAGAAATATGCATGTGAAATAAAGGACAAGTTAACTTTTTAATGGATAATTGAGAGTGGAGTACCTCAGGGTTCAATATTAGGTCCACTGCATTTTAACATGTTAATAAATGACCTGGAAATAGATATAGAAAGCAAAATATCAATATTTGCAGATGACACTAAATTATGCAGGGCAATTAATTCAGAAAATGATATTTTACATAAAATGGCAGATTGGGCAAACAAATGAAATATGATGTTTAATGTAGGAAAGTGTAAAGTCAGGCATTTGGGAGGAAAAAAATCCCAAGGCTACTTATGAACTGAATGATATCATTTTAGGGGACTTGTTGCTAGAGAAAAACCTGGGTATCCTTGTAATCTACAAACTTGGAAACAGTGACCAGTGTCAAATAGCAGTAGCAAAAGCAAAAAAAATCCTGTCTTGCATATAAAGAGGTATTGAAGCAAGAGTGGATAACATAATTTTGCCATTGTATAAAACATTGGTAAGACCTCACCTTGAATATGCGGTACAGTTTTGGGCACCAGTTCTGAAAAAGGAAATACTAGAACTGGAGAGGGTACAACGAAGAGCAACAAAATTAATCAAGGGAATGGAGGACTTGACGTATGAGGAACAACAAGACAAACTTGGTTTATTTACTCTAGAGAAAAGACGACTAAGAGGAGATCTTATCACATTGTACAAGTATATGAGAGGTCAATACATGCTCTCTGTGGTAAGCTATTCATTCCAAGGCCTGATCAGTTGACCAGGGGACATCCCTTGAGATTAGAGGAAAGAAGATTTAGACCAGCAGAGGAAGGGGTTTTTACAGTAAGGTCTGTTAAATTGTGAAATTCCTTGCCCAAGGAAGTGGTTATGGCAGCTACAATGGATACATTTAAGAAAAGATTAAATACATTTCTTGCAAAAGGGAACACACAGGTTTATACTGAATATTAGTAGGCAAATCAGGAAGGACTGATAAATGACTAACTTATTTGGTAACATGATAGCTACACAATTCTCATGTCACTAGGGTATGAGGCAAAGGTTGAACTTGATGGACTTTATTGTCTTTATTCAACCTAATTTACTATGTTACTATTTTACTATTAGTGAAAATGTGTTACAGGGTATGTCCATTGCTGGGAGATGTATTGTTCCAAAGTTATTACAGTTTAAACATTTGTTTTCTGTAACAGTGGCATCTGTTGTCCATATGGTTCACCTACAGATTACCTGGTATTCAGACAATTATACCTGGCATTCTAAAGGAGAAGTGAGTCATTGACTGAAGTATTCCTTAGAATGTGAGAGTAACAGCTTCATCACTTCCTGACAGTTTGACATTTTGCACAAAATAGGTGTAAACAGTAGAAGTACGCTTGTTTTTCTCAGCAGGAAAATTCCTATAACATACAGTTTTTCATAGTTTTTTATTAAAAAGTTCACTTGTCCTTTAACCATGGATCCCCTTTTAAATGAAATACCTCCATGTAATCTCCCAATATTGGCCCTATGTTATCCTTGAGATGGAAGAACTTAATTTTTGGCTTAACTTTTTTTAAAAATAAGGATCATATGCACAAAACAAGAACAACAATTATGGATAAAACCAGCTGCATTACTATTTCTAAAGTGTAGAGATGGGTGAAATTTTCAGCTTCAGGTGTGAACTCATTGGATCGTGAGTAAAGTATCTCCATACTGCGGACTTCATAGACTGTGGGCTTCCTAAGAGGCTGCTACTACTACTGGGGCTAGATGTTGCTGAAATTGTACTACTACTAGGTGTAACAGGTGCTGCATTTCCATAGCTAAATCTGTGGATGCTGAAAACCTGTATTGTTGTTGGTTATTGACACTATTAATAACTACTATCCTTTTCAGTGGTGGAAGACTGAACCTTTGCCTTTCAGCTAACTTTCTGGCCATGTCATCATCTCTCTCACTCTCAACTTCATCTATATCTGAAGAATAGGAGGCTGCTGGGGGGATATATTCTAGATTTACATCAACATCATTAGCAATTAGGTCATCCTCAGCCTCACCTGCCACTTCTTCCCCACTACTTTTATATTCTTCTATACATTCTTGGACCTCTTCTATTTCCTCTTTTTATAACTGATCTGCCCACGGTTTGCAAAGTATCTTCTGTGCACATTTAGGCAGATGACAAATAATCTATGCTAAAATTTTAAACCACAACTCAAGGTCATATTACAGCATGATTTCTCCTGAGTTGAAAATGGAGAGCAAAGAACAAATTGTTCTTAAACAAAGACACAATAGTCACAGTTGTGTTTGGTACAAAGTACAAACTATGTTATATCGGCAATACCAATCTATCCATTGTAACAGAGTCTAATCATAACTTGGCCCTGGTGGATTCCTACAAATGTATTGGTATGTGGCTTGACCCTAGTCTCACTTTTGATCTTCATATTGATAAAGTAAAATCCAAACTCCAAAGAATAGGTGCTCTGTTCCGAACCAAATCCCTTCTAAGTCCCCTGGTATGGAAACGTATTGTTCAAAAATGTTAATGTCAGTCATAGACTATGGGGAAGTAGTATATGCTCCCTCAACACAAATCCAGCTTAGTAAAATTGACACTCTGTATATCTCATTATGCCACTTTATCCTCCAGTGTAATTGTGCTACCCTTCACTGTGATATTCTTAAATAACTAAATTGGTTAACATTCTAATCTAGATGTACCCTTCACGTTCCTTGCTTAGTATACAACCACCTCTCTGGAAATTTCCCACAACTTGCAATTTTCTGCCAACCCATACTATTGGTTTTATGAGGTGGGAATTTCCCCAAAAATCCCTTAATTTCCCATCAGCCTACACTATAAAACACACAAATTTCCTACACTTTGGTGTGGATTTTTTTAGTAGAGAGATGCAGAGCTTTTTCCAGGAGAGCAGAGAGATCATAAAAATAAATTTTACATTTTCTGCAGTGTGTGAAGTGTGTGTGACTTAGGGTTAGGTTAGTGAGGTCAGGCAACTTAGATTTAATGTTGGGGCAGTGGGAGGCATTCAAATTGTGTTGGTGTTAGGGTAGTGAGGGTCATTAAAACTGAGTTTGTGTTTGGGTAGTTAGGGTCTCTGAAGTGTGTCGTGTGAGTGACTTTTTTCATTATTTTTTCTTTATTTTTTTTATAATAATGTTTATTCATAATAAGAGACATACTCAATCATGTCTACTAGAAAGACTTGGAGGGGAAGGGGAGGAACTGGAGGAGAATCATCATCATTAGCGTGGAGTAAGCCACAGCTAAATCAGGGTGCCCTCTCACTTACCAGGGTGGAAGGAGAGGCACTGGTTTTTAGCAGTATTGTCATTACTACTGCCACCAGCAGCAGCACTGCAGTGGAGCCCCAACCAGTGCTACTCCAAAACATTCTCCACCAGAAAGAGCATGGAGTTGCACAGAGAGGAAATAGAATGGGGGAGTGAGGATTCATATTTGGAAGACATTACAGAATTGGAGGAGGGTGTACTAGGTGTCAGAGATCCTCTTGTGAGTGGGCAACAGGAAGATATAGTGGAGGATCCAGTGATTAAGCAGGAAGAAGAGGGGCAGGTTCCTGTGAGGGATCAGTTTCTGACTCTGAGTGAGCAAGATTAGAGGCAAGACCCTGTGAGTGGTAAGGAGGAAGAGGGCCAGGTTCCTGCGAGTTGGCAGGAAGAGGAGCAGGTTATTGAAAATTTGGTGGTGGGAGTGGTGTCAGCCTCTACAAATGTTGGGTAGGAGAATTAAAGAGGTAGAGCCAAAGATTATCATTTGCTGGGTCGGACTCAGGCTCTGCAACACATGCTACAAATGCAACAACATCATCTTCTCCTGCTGAACTGAAGTCCTGGGTGTGAGAATATTTTCCTTGGGGTCTGGAACAGTGCAGGAAACTACAAATGATTTATGCACCTTGTGTGAACGCATAGTAAAGAGGGGAAAGGAGGGATCCCACCTTGGCACATCTTCATTAATAAAGCATGTGCAGCATAGGCGTACTGACATGTTTTCTAAAATAACTAAATAAATAAAAAGTTCCATGCTGCTGATGCTGACACTGTTGATACTACTACCTCTCTTCAAAAACTCCACTAGTATGAAGACCAAACTGGCTGCAGAGACCCTCACCAGCCAGAAGCAATCCCCCACCAGCCTTTGCAGCTATCACCACTAGTAGCTCCCCTCCCAGTCCCAACTCCCATACCCATCCAAAGTGTTCTCACTCAGTCCCAAAAACCCTCGATCAATGCCATTACCCACTCCAGACAGCAATTCTGCACAGGCACGAATATGGGAATTTGTGTGCACACATTCCTTCTTATGTGGCGCAATGACTACACACAGTAATGATGTGGAGAGAAACAGGATGCAGGGCATAACAATGCATCCTGCTAGTGGGGAGAGTGAGTTATTTTTTTTAAAGATTTTTTGGTTCCTTTTTTTTTCTTTCTTTTAAATAATTTGTGTGAAAGTTGCTGCTGCCGAGCTGAGTCATTTTTTATGATTACTTTATACATTTATTTTATTTTAAGTTTCACAACTACAAATAATGTTTATTGGCTTAGCATTGTGTAGGCTATTATATAAACAAAACATATTTTAGCCTTACTTTTAAGGCTGCAGTGAGTCAAGCAAGAAAACAATAAAGTATACAAATCACAGTGACAACTATCATATGTATAAAACAACAAAACAATTCTATTTGTTACACCCTCCTATTACTATCAACAAAAGAAATATAATAAAACAGGTACATGTCAACATGTTTGAAGTGTCCTCCAATTATATATATATATATATATATATATATATATCACAATTAATTTGCTGAATTTAACCCCTTCACGCCAAGTGTCGGACCAGGTCCACCACACAGACCTGGCCCATCTTGGACTTCGTGATCACAATGAGCATCAGGGCACACTGTAATCATACTGGGGAGGCTGTAACCGACTGATTCAGGACCAGAACGGTCAGTTTCAGCCTGTGAGCCGGTACATGTAATGGCTTCTACAGAGATCACATGTGCAATTTGAGAAAATTACAAAGTTAACGTATACTTTTTATTGCCTTTGTCAGTGTTCTCTGCCTTTCTCTTCCTCACTGTGATTGTGAGGAAGAACAGAGCTCCCAGTGCCTTAAATGACCAAAAATGAGGTACTGGGAGCAGGACTGGGGGTGGAGAACTTAAAAGAAAAAAACTAGATATAACTCTTTGTGTAACTATAATTAGAGCAAGCCCATACTATTTTATTAACATAGCCTAATGTATAAACATATATACTGAAGTCCAGGGATTAAAATATGAAGTCCTTTGCTACTAGCCAGACCTGAAAAGATACTCTCCTCTGCAAGCCATAACATACCCACCAGGGTTAAATTTTCACTTGCCATTGGCTAGTGGCGAGTGGAAATTTTGAGCCCTGCTGAAGTCTATACAAACACTGAGGTGAATTTTATTACTGAGAAGCGATGAGAAACACTTGTATACACACCTCATATTCTGATGGCCTAAAAGAGGGACACCAGGGTCAGCATGAGGGAAATAGGGATTTTAGCCTCAGGAGGATAGTACCCCCTTGAAAAGGGACATTTGGAGATATGAACGAACGTTCCAGTCAGTCACACGGAAAGTGGGGTAAATCTCCTTTGCTGGATCACAACTGCCTTTGTGTTCCCAGTCAGTCACACAGAGGTTTGGGGTATTTGATGTAAATCTTCTTTGTACCCTTCTCGCACCCACAGACTTCCCTAGAACACAGCTATCAGCCAGATAAGGGAGGAAATTGGAGTATGGGTGTCTGTGTCTTCCCAAAGAATTTAGGGAATTTTGACTTGCTGTGGTGGTGGCGATTTAGTCTTACCATTGATTTCAAAACAATGAGGAACATCGTCAATGTTCGCTAAGATTTCCCAGCTTGGCGGAGGTGCATTTTTTTCTCCTGTTTTACTTTTGACTCAAAAAGTTTCTCCCATCCCTAGAAATGTATTTGTTCATTCATTCGTCCTTTCAGCAGGATGAGTGGGAAGGGACTGTGTGTAGTAGGGTAGAGAAAAAAAAGTGATTGATACACAGAATAGCCAGTATAATCCTGGCAGAATTTTGAGGGACAGTCACCTTGGTTATGGCTATGATTGACTTGTGCAACAGCCTGTGAACTTGTTTATCTCTGATGTGTTTTATACTCTGGCCAATCCAGATATCCAAAGGGATTGTCCCTCAAATTTACATAATCTGGATGAAGCACATTTTACTTGCAATTTAGCAGCCAGAAGAGAAGCAATGTGTCACAGGCTTGTGATCTGCATTGTTAGAAGACACAACAATAATTTAGTTCTTTCTTCTGATTTCTTTAGTGCTGGAGAATGTAGTACTTACTTAGTTTAGCAGCATCTAGAGTTAGGTTACCAAGTAATAATAATTACTTAGGTAGATTAGCATAGAATTAATAGCTAGGCTAGCTAGTAAATATAATAGTTAGGCAGGTAGGTTAACTAAATATAATTCCAGCAACTATGACTTATTCTTGACTATGTGTTATTATAATTTTAAATAAAGGAAAAACATACATTTAATGCACAAACTTACGTGCACACAAATAGGCATGCAGTGTGGACACAAAGTGTTTCAATCTGGAGTCCACTCCTGTCTTCAGCAACTGACTGTTATTCCTGATCTAGAGATTGTTAATTTCATTTAAAATAAGGAAAATTACATGTACTGTTCAAAATTAAGCGTACACCTGCACTCTAGGTGTTGTTCCATTCAGACTCCATGTCTGTTCCCAGCAACCACATCTGTTATTGCTAAATGTACTTAAAAAAAGTCATATTATATTTACTGTTCAAAGTTCAGTGCCCAATTGCAAACACAAATGGCAGTGTGCACACTCATTATTCCATCCAGATTACAGTTATCTCCAGCAAGTGTGCCTGTTATTAATCCTGAGTGTATGTTAATTAAATTTTTAAAAAGCCCAAGTACATTTATTGTGCACACAAATAGGCAGTGTGCATTCAAACATACAAACATAACCCTGACATCGCTGCATAGTTTAACCCCTTGAGTGCCAGAGGAGTATGAAAAGCATTGCAGTACAAAACATTGTGAAAAGGTTAAACAAGACACAGATGTCAGGGTTAGGTAGATAGAGAATGTCAAAATACTCAGTCAATTACCCTATAAACCTGCATAAAATCTAAATATTTGTTCCCAAAGTTAAAAGAAGTGGCCAAAAAAGTATTTCAGTCCATAAGGCCCCATTGTTTTCTCCACCGATGTAGGGCGGCAGTGGCGGCAGAGAAAAGGCAAATTAATAGAACCCCACCTTTGTACCTGATGAGCCGTCGCCCATTCCAGTGTTAGGGAATTTTGAAGAGAGACTGCCTTTATATATGGCAATCAGCTTCTAGTGGGGGATTGACAGAACTTTCTAGAAACTGATTGGCTGGGATGTGCATAAGCACACATCCCAGTCATTGGCTGTGAGTCCTTTTCAACAGAGACTGTCCATGTTCAAAATTCCCTCACAGTGGAATGGGCATTGGCCCATCAGGTACAAAGGGGGGGGCAGGTTCTGTTCATTTGATATTTCTCCGCCACCACCGCCCTAATAAAATTACATTTTCTTACTTTTTTATCTTGGGTTTGAGTGTCTCATTAATGAGTCTTTCTTTGTGGCCAGCTCTTCACAGTGTGATTTTTGGACCACATGGTCTAGTTGGCTTATTCTAGAATTGCCCTTCTTTAGCTTCTTGAATATGGCCCAATATTTATAGGAGACAAACGCTATAACACATTTTAAAGATATATAACTATGATAAAAGCCAGTTCATAGAGGATTCAAATAAATCAAAACACAGAAGAACTGTGCATATATAAGTCAGTAGTGACAGCTGTTAACTCATCATTTATTTAAGAAGTAGGTATACAATTAGGCTTTGTTTAACCATTGAGCTTCAGGGCATCTGTGCTAAAAATTCCTTGTGGCTTCATCTGTAGTAGGTGCTAATGGCTTCACCACCTCTAGACAGCAGGAGTACATATTTTGCTTTTTCAATTTACACACCTAATGCCTGAATCAGGCTTTTCATCATTTTTAACCCCTTGAATGCTAGAGTGAATTGCTTCACAAGGTGTTGGAGACACATCTAGCACCAAATAGGTTGAATCACTTTTCTCTGTCTTCTCACAATAGAACACATTTACTGTCATTTTCCAATTGATTTTTCAAAAGCTCAGCTGTCTTCCTGAGATACACCTTGATGCTATATATCTTTCCAGTCCTTTTGAGATATAGCTAATATCATACTGAACATATTTTTATTGTTGGATAAGTAAAGAGCACTCCTAGAGCTCTATCCAATTGTACCTGGTAAAACTGTTGGTATGGCAAAAATGGTACAGACACAGGGTTACCATAGGAATCCAATGGCCCTTCCAACAGGAAACATGACCAGTGTTGCAACACAGAACTTAACTTGTGACCAGAGTTCATTGTGTTTTTTTAGCCCCATAACTCACAATAAATAGCCTCAGAAATGGGAATAACAAAGAAACCAGCTCACACTTGGTGTTTGACACACTGCCAAACACAAAGCATGGGTTGAAGACACAGTCACTGTTCCAAATATTAACCTTCCCGTTGGCCCTACACTACCCCTATTAGTAACAATAAAATGGTCCCATATTAGTCCGAACACTATCCTATCACCCAGATGTAGAACACCTATTGTCATCCTGCTGTCCACTGGGGTCTTCTGCACCTTGTCTGTTTCTTCAATTCTTCTTCTGTAGGCTTCTATCTACTTCTTCTCTCTTCTTCTCCATCTGTCACCCTCTTCTTTCTTCTTCATCTGGTATCTACATCTGTCACCTCCATCTTCATCTGTCATCTTCTTTTTTGATCTGTGCTCCTCTTCTTTCTTCATCTTTGACTGTAGTGTGGAACCTGAAAAACCAAAAATGAAGTTATTAAAAATAATCTAACATTGAACATAAGCTACCAGTGGTGACAGCCGGACAAACCAGCATAGAAAACCCCTCTTCATACCTTTTGGCCATTACCGATGCCAACTGAGGGAAATTTGAACAGGGACTGCCTGTGACCAGTCCCTTTTCAAATTGCCCCTCATGCTCCCATTGGCTGGGATGTGGGGTTGCACAGGGCACGGAACATGCCCTTCAGTAACCACACCTCCCAGCAAATCAGCTTCTAGCTGGAGTGATGAATCAACGTGCTAGAGGTGCAGTTACTGAAGTTCTGAAACCCTGCTTAACCCCATATCCCAGCCAATGAGAGCATAGGAATATGTCATATAAAAGGCAGTCCCTATTCAAATATCCCTCAGTGCACATTGGGCAGCATCCTGAAAGGGGGGGGGGGATTTTTGTTATTGTTTCTGCTACCAACGGCAGTGTATGTTTAATGTTAGATTATTTTTAGTAACAATATTTTTTGTTTTTCAGGTTGCCCACTAAAGTTAAAGACGAAGAAATAAGTGGAGTACAGATCAAGAAAGAAGATGACAGGTGAAGATGGAGATGACAGATGAAGATAACAGAAGAAGAATTGAAGAAAACGACCTGGCTGGACATCAGGATTATTTTTTTTTGTTTTGTTTTTTTGTTTTAATATTTTTGGTGTTAGACAATTGACTGATTAACCTTTGAGTGCCAGTGTGGTTTGAAATGCTGTGCAATGTGTTGATACCCTATTGGCACTCAAAGAGATCATCCTTTAATATTCACACACATTTGTTCGAAGTTCGAACCCTTTGCATTCCAGATGGGTACGCAACGCGTTATTTACCAATGCATTGTGTAACCCTCTGGCATTGAAAGAGTTATTTATTTATACTTTAAACATATTTTGAAAACTCTTACAGTGCCAAAGTGTTAAGTAACGTGTTGCTTTGCAATGCATTGCGCACCACTCTGGCACTGAATTGGTTAATTTTGTTTATATTACACTAATTTTTTAAGTACCTTTGCTTAGGGCTCCAGATCAGTACATCATGGGGTCACTTTGCTTTTTTTCTGATCTTTTTTACACTTGACTTCAATGTCGGTGGTCTTTAACACATGTTAGGGGACTCAACAACAACTTTTTGAGACACGGATTTTTGGTAATAAAAGTTGAGTCCCTTAACACATTACTATCCAACACATGGAAATGAATCACAAATTCAACTTATTTTCTATTGCTTCCCGATGAGGATATTTTGCCTTTGGTAGTGTGTCACAGGGCAGGTAATTCCATACCTGACTGTGACTTAAAACTGCCAAAGGTACATTTTTTTTTAATGAGGATAATTGGATCGAGACCCTAGACTGAGTATTGCAACTGTTATAGCCATAGCACATAAAAAAACTAGTTTTTTAATATTTGGATACTGGATCCAACTGCAGAACAGGATTTTCGATTAGACAGACAAGACGACTGCCTATGGTTTTATATTTTGAGAGATGCCTAGGCCATGTTGGCAATGCCCACAATGTAGAGTGCAAACTAATGAGTTCAGCACAATCCCATTGCACCTGTACTACTCCTAGTTTACTTTGGACAGTTTATTTATCAGATCTTTTTTTACTGTGACATCCAGCTAACAATCCACTTGCCATTTTCTTCTGAATAAACTACTTTTAGTGTCATGAAATGCATAAAGCTATTTTATGTAAACCTTTTTCAATTTTTGCATCAAAATGGTATATAACATCTGTAGTTTTTACTTGAGAAAGTTGTAGTCCAAAGAGCCTCCATGAAAGTATAAAATTCTCTATATGGTGTTGTCAAAAGCCAACATATATTTGCATTGGTCATCTTTATACGTGAATAGATTGCCAAATATCTGAAATATCTTTGATCTCAGTGTTTAAAAGCCTCATTTAAATCAATGGGAAATTTTATTTGTCCCCCATAGTGCAGATGGTTTGCTATAAAATTGTCAATGTCATTATGTTGGAGTCCTCTGTACTGGACACCTCTGTAGCTTTCAAGGGGTTAAAAATCCCATTTACATAAATGGGGATTTGGGGCACATTATTGTTTTCTTGTGGTGCAATTTATATACTGCAGATATGAACAACTTTCATAGTACATCAACCTCAGCAAGTCCTTGAAAAAAGGAAAGGACTATGCTCTAGTACAATAAAAATACATATCTGGCTCTTATAAGAAGACAAAGAAATATAATATAGCATTGTAACATGAAAAACTCTCCCTCATATACCTCCTCTCAGATTCTTTACATTTGTGACTTGTGTTGATCAAATAAATCTCTGAATGCCAATTTCCTCTTCTTTTATTATACCCTTAAAAAAAAGAAAACTCATAAAATATATACACTGTATTGAAGCCTAAAAATGCACTCTGCTTTTGCAGTTAAAAAAAAGGAATGAAGGTAATCCAAATGGAAGTATCCATAGAGGTGAGTGTGGTCGTTTTCCATATCCAGTGACTCAGTTATCAGGAACTGCGATCTCCCTCCGAGTACATGTCTACTGGGTATTTGCTATGGTTAGATGATGGCTGATTCACAGTTCAGAGATTCTTCTTGTCTGTACAGGTCTCTTTCTAGCTGCTCCTCTGGTGTTTATATTTCTATTATTTTACAAGGAGGATTATATAAATGTGCTTTCATGCTAATATAGACACTAAGGGCTAGAGTCAAATGCAGGAGATAAATGTTACCTCCCGTTTTATCAAAAATGTTCCTATTGAAGTCTATGGGGATACCTGGAGATAAAAGTAGAGATAAAATTACCACCTGCATTTGAAGCCAGCCCTAGATACCTATTTTGTGTGCTGCACCACCCTGACTTCTATGTAAAAAACCTTTTCTGACCAAAAAAAAGATGCTTTGCACTGCTTCTGCCAAGGGGTTGTCAGTGTGGGAATGTATTGGTGTTTCAATGCATTGTGTTTATCTGATGGTTATTTCACATTATATATACAAGGACAAGTGTCTTCCCTTCATCCAACATGCAACTGGTTAATAAGGGTTTAAATTTTAACATGCAGACAACACCGGTCTCTAGATAATGAACAATCATGGGATACATGAAAAAAGTTAATTTGAGGGAAGAAGACTGCAGTCTTGGGCTTCGTGAGTCTGTTTATTGCAAATTTTATGAATAAATATGAATGTTTTATAAGATTTTGTCCACTTTATCCCTCATATGATTTGGGTTGGTGCATCTTTCCAGTTTACAGGATAGTTCCATATACGAGGCAGCTGAGATCCTCTCAGCTAGAACAGCCATTGTCAGAGAGGGAACATTTTTATCCGTCATTGGTATGGAACATGTCAGAATTGCCTCTTGCCATGTGCACCTGATTGTATCTGCCAAACAGCTTTCTTTTTAATATAAAGACAAATAAATGTTCCCAAGAAACTATACATTTTAGACCTCTCTTACATTCAAGAGGTTAAAATCCCAATTTAAATCAACAAGCATTTTTATTTCTCCCTTATGGTACTGTTGATTTGCCTCCAAATTGCTCCTGTTCTTCTTTATACATCAGTCTCGGCGTCAGGTTTTTAGTAGATTGGGGGAAGCTATTTTCATTTTCAATTCTTAATTTCAGTATTATTAAAACATATTCAGATCCTAGTCATTGTAGAGTAGCTATTGCATAAATGTGTTTCTTTCTATGCATCCAGTTAATCAAAACTGGACACAAGCACATTTGTTTTATTCAGCATAAAGGCAGGGAAGGAAGGAGAGTGCACCAAAGGGTACATTTATCAAGGGGAGATATTATCTTATGTGAGATATAATTTCACGCTGTGTTATTCTATGTGTTTCATTCTAAACTAAGTCCCTGCTTGATTTGTATTCCATATAATTTAACATAACCACATATATTAACATATTAACTAGTCAGTATGAGCAATATAACCTTAAAGTCATCCACAAAACTATACAAAAGCACAAATGCAAAATGGAGCTGTCGCAAAATCTGCATTTGATGTAAAGAATGCAGAAACAAAGTTGAAATATGTTGTCACTTTCTGTTGTGTTTTTGACACTATTAATCAGCTATTGTGGTCACTGCAGTCCTATTAAATATCTTTTTGAACAAAATTAAGTTCATTTTTTTTCAAATCCTGAACCCAGCTATGTTGTATAAACCGTTTGTGATATATAGTGTATATAAATAATAATCGTGCATATTATAACTATTAACAATTATTTACAATGGAACAAAACTAACACCATGCATTCTACATAAAAATAATACAAACTTGAAATTATTTAACGGTGCAATACCTTGTACATGAAGTTAAATGCATCATTCCCTTGAGCAGATTCAACATAGAAGTATATTTTCCTGGATATACCAGGGATGGAATCTGTGAAATAGCTATAGGAGAGGATACCAAAAACATACTTTCTACTTTTTTCTACTCATGTGGCAACCTCACTGACTAGGAATTAGCAAAATATTTTTGCCTCAAAAGAGAAAACAGGGGAAAAGGGGGAATTTTTTGCAGAGCAGTACATTTTTCACAAAAAGTGCAGCTTTTTCTCCTAGCTCATTGCATTGCAATCAATGAATTTCTCCCAAATACATGAGTTTCTCTTGGTGGTGGTGTCAGGTTCCCAAGTCATGCCATTCTGTGCTTGCGAGAGGAAGAGAATGCAATACATTTTTGAGCTAGAGAAGACAGACTAATAAAGTGGAGTTGAAGCTTAGTTTAGGGAGGGAATCTGTTCTCTGAATTAGTAGAGTCTGGGGGACTATGAAGGACAGGAAGGGAGAGAGGAGGTTGACCCCAAATACCCCAAAGTTTGTCATGACTATATGGGAAGACACAGAAAACTGTGATCCAAGTTTCTTCCTGATCTGGTTGTTATACCTGTCCTCAAGGAGTCTGGGGGTATGAGATGAGAGTAAAGGAGGTTTAACCCAAATACCCCAAAATATTGTATGATGACTGGGAACAAACATGCAGCTATGATCCAGGTTCTTTCCTGATCTGACTTTTATTTCTGTGCTAGAGTATTATTGGGGAGTTAGAATGGAGCAAAGAGATTTACCCCAAATACCCCAAATTTCTTTGTGGTGACTGGGAAGACACAGGCAGAGGTGATCCAAGGTTCTTCCTGATCTGGGTGTTATCTCTGTCCTAGGGGAGTCTAGGAGTGTGAGAAGGAAATAAAGAAGGTTTACCCTAAATACTGAAAAATTTTGTGTGGCTGAGTAGACAGGCAGCCGTGATCCAAGTTTCTTCCTGCTCTGGCTGTTATCTCTGTTCTAGGGGAGTCTGGGGAAAGAAGCAGTTGAACAGGGTGACTGTTTTTTTGTTGACAGTGATATGGATGGGGGGGCAGTTCATTAAAATAAATAAATAAATACAATTTTAACAAAAATTGATAAGATACAGGGACCAAGACAGGCGATGAGACTGATACTATATGAGATAGAATATTGTATAGAGGGCAAAGCAAGGCAATCAGTGATATTATGTACTTAGCCATGGTGACTGCAGTGTGTGGAATAAATGATAATGATCCTTCTCCTGCTGAGGAGGATGCATTTTGTCAAAGTCCCACCAAAACCTCCATGATCACCAGCACCAGTAAAAAAATTCTAAAACACTGACGTCTACGAGTCACATTCCAGTGTTGATGGCATAGTGCAAGAAGGTATAGCAGCTCAACCAACTAAGCATGTTGCTATCTGTTGTCTGTGTAAGAAGCATATGAGAAGGGGGAAAGCAGGCTCACACCTATGTAACTCCTCAAAAAGATCCCATCTGAAGCAGAATTACAGCTTTGACGGGAGACACATCATTAGCATGTCAGAGATGCCATAACTAGCAGCAGCAGAAGTACTCCTAAAAGGTCTTGGGGCTCTGGGGTACATAATAGATGTGCTGTTGATGTGTCAAAGTGTGTGTGTCCAGATTTTCTGCTCCTGCTGCAGAGAAGTATGAATTTGATTTTGTTTTTGGAGATGACAAGAGTCATAGAGTGCCCACACATGCTCCCACCACCTCCACAAGTCATGTTAAAGCAAAAAAGTAAAACAGTTTGTACACTATATACTACCATCCAACACTTACTAAATTCTTAGAAAGAAGTCAATACCTGAACAAAAACAATGCAAATGTATGACTATGGAATAGTAAACTTGCCAATATGTTGGCAGTTGACATGTTGCCCTTTTCTTTTGTAAAACAGAGCTTTAAAGAGCTGATGTCATGTGTTGTACCCTGCTGAAATATCCCAAGCCACAGTTATTTTTCATGCATGGTTGTGCCAGTGTTACTCAGCAGGAAGTTAGTGTTGTAAGCTAACAATTTTTTCAAGGCATATGTTGCTATATGACTCATAACTTTTACTTTCAGCTATTTATTGCTCCACTTCATCACTCAGAAGTAGTAATATTGTAGCATGAAATCTTACAGCCATAGAAAACATAAGTGAAGAAGTTCTCAAAGGAAATTTAGTGGTGATGATATTCTCTTTGCCAGTAATCGTGAAGAACTGCAAGATTGCATTGAAGAGCTACAACAGGAAAGCACATTTTTTGGTCTGAAGATGAAAATCAACAAAATACAAGTCATGCTTAACACATTTACCATACCATATATGGTGTATATATATATATGTGGTCCAGGAAACTTTTTTACCACATGATATTTCCAACACTCTACCCACGACACTAATCACCTGCTTGTATAAAACTGGCACAGCAGTTCTTGAAAAATAACTGTGACTTGGGATATGCATGTGGGGTGCAACACACGACAACAGTTATTTCAGACCACATATATATACCATATATATTTACAGGTGGCCAGAGTGCGCGCGCGCGCACACACACACACACACACACACACACACACACACACACACACACACCCACACACACAGGCAGCATGTATAAAAATAGCATACCAAAAACTAAAACCTTGCAGCATGACAGGAAGTTCCATATTTTTATTGTATTGCAGAAGAATTCTCTCAGCCATAGAAAGCATTGGCAGAAACTGACAGCTCGAGGGAATTTCATTGGCAGAAGTGAAAATACAGGAATTTTAATTGATTTTCTATCCACAAGAATTTCTGCAAAAAATAGAATTTTTTTTTTTTTAATTCCTATGAAAAGAAAACTGGACTTTTCAACCATTCCCTACCTGGTTATCAGTCTTGGACTGATTAAAATTACATTTTCTAGCTGGAAAGAATCATGAAAAGCCACATAATGCAGATGATTCTTTAGCTGATTAGTTCAATTTGTTCCTTAAAGCCTACAAACAGTCCAGATTTCCCTGCTTGAGTAAGTATGGGTCAATCACTTATTAAATCACATGTGCTTAATCAGAACTATCCATAAATTACATTATTGTGGAACTATAAATACACCAGGGCAGCCCAATCGTTACATATATTCATAACCTTAAAAATTGTGGTCCTTCACTTAGAGACTATCCAGATGCCTGTAGTGTATATTGGCCAACAGCTCCACAAGTGCAGGCATCTGACATGAACAATCACTTTCCTATAGTATGCAATGGGAGATGGGACAAGGTTACTCTTCTTTCCTCTGCATCTTGTTAGTAAATTGTTTCACAAAATACCCAATCCCACACTTCCCAAACTCTGGTGCAAGTGGTATAAACAGGCAATTTTTTGTGTAAATCTTAGTATTGGCATTAGGCAGGCTCAAATCATCTTAAATTATTAAATAATCCAAAAAATGTGAGTCTACAAAGCTCTTATTGGTTAACCTGGTTAGTACCCCAAAATTAATTTAAGTCTCACATTCAAGGTGGCATGCTTGTAATCAAGAGTGAGTCATAAATAATAATTTCTATCAACAAATTACATTTGTGTTTTAGCTGGTGTGAGGTGCAATCCACCACCCAGGAATGTATTCACCTAATGGGTCACAAGTGCTCCTTAACTCTTTCCAGGTTTTGTTCTCCTTAACCACATTAACTTCTGAATGCATATCTGCTGCCACTGTCATGCATCAAGCCATGTCCTCTGTGTGTCTCACATCATCATGTTTCATCAAGAGGTGTGGCCCACCAAAACAATTGCTTCCTTAATTCCCTCAATTTAAAGTAACACTACATAATATGTTATCCATATGCCCATTTTATTTCCTCATCATCAAGGAGGTAGATGATCCTACATACAAAAAAAGATGAGAAGACTAACACTAATACCTCAAAAATGTGATAATCTCATATTGCTTATTTAACCCTTGTGGAATTGTATATTTGTAATCGCAAACTGTTCCCTTTGCAAAAGAACATTATTGTGTCCGGTATCCTTTTGAAAGGTCACACGCAAAAGACCTTGAGACCATTTAACATTTTTGTCCCCCCCCTCCTTAATTTCTCAATAGGTCCAGCCCCCTCCACCTGAAAGAAATCTAAGCTCCCTTGATGAACCCTGAAATATGCTCTGCCAAATGCTATTGCCGCTTGCCCAGAATTATGAACCAACCATACGATTCCTACATTTCCTCATTGTTTTCCCCTCATACTGCTTCTCCACATGTAATAACATAAACAAAATATCTCGTGTTACAACAAAATAACATCTTTGATCATATACCTTACCAATGTTTAAGTATGTAATATTCATACTCCCATTATTCAAATACTTTCAATTACAGTATGAATTACACTTAAATGTCCTCCCTACTGCAGGATATATGTGTTTTTTTCTCTAGGGAATTAAAATCTCCCTTTTAGTTAAATTAGACATTTTCCTGTAAAGCAAATATTTTTTTGAAAAACTAACCTTTATGTTTTGGTAGCACAGTGTGGCACGTTGTACTATTTCACAGCACAGCATGCTAATTAGTTCTGTTTGAGCCCAGACTTACCACTAACTGTTCTATTAGAAATGTCCTCATTGTGTGGCTGTCTAGATACATCTCTAGAGTTTGAGGGTTTAATCCACTTTATCATGCCATGGGACCAGCTTTCTTGCATCTTCTGCACAAATTTAAGTTTGATTATTAACCTTTTCTGAACACAAAACATTTACTTTTTTTTACAAAGTCATTCATGTCAAACAAATATCTAATTTACAGTTGACACAATACATGCAAATAAAATATTAGTAGGGGAAGTGATCAATTGCCTCACAAAAGTCTTTCACATAGCCAACAAGTTTTTCATTGCTATTATTATTTCTTTTTATCACAGTGTATATTGCTTGGAAAAAAGTGTGAAAGTCTAAAACCTATGTAATTTAAAATGCCATGAGTACAGCTTCTAAAACAGTAGATAATTGTGGTCCTTTCTTCACTAGACAATAATTATAGGTTGAATGTCAAGTTTTCCAATCAGCAGAAGGCCACAGAAGGATTAGGCAAAATTTGCAGGATCCTCAAAGATACAAGCACAATAATTAGCAACTCTGGATCTTAGTTATCAAAGAGGAATGTTCACAAAAAATGTAAAAAGAACAGTATTTGCTTTCTATACACAGCAACAATCCTAAATTTAATCTTTAATTATTGCTATCCAATAGACAATTTTCTTGCACTATTGTAATACAGTTTGACAATTTCATAGTACACCCCAAAATTAATTTTAATGACAAGACATGAATGCAAAGCTTTCATCACAACAACAACAACAATGTAAACATTAAACTACTTCAGGAGATATCTATAACGAAAGATTAGAATAATTTTGCATCAAACAATCTGCACTGTACAGAACAAATCAAAACAGTTTTGTTCCTTATAGTTTTGTTTGTTTGTCCCTTGATTGTCCCACTTTTGTCTTCACTCATATGCAACATCATAGGGTCCTGGTGCATAAACTTTTACCTCACTAATGCTACCAGTGAAACAAATGAAGAATCCATCTTAGCAGTTATTGATGGTTAAGCATAATATTGGTTGTCCAGTTAATTTAAAGGTCATATTTGCCACTTTTTTCCACATATAACCTGAGTGGGAGGAAGACTTGAATCCATGGAAAATGCACTGCTAGTGTAGGTTGGTACAAATGATAATTAATAATAACTAACATAGTGGTTATAAACTTGATTCTAAGTGCTCGATATATAGAGCAGCCAGTATATGTTTCATTAAGTTCAACCCAAATTACATTTTAGTATAATTTTCATATCTACATACTATATTCATACATTGGAAAAGGAGAAAAGAAACATGGCTCTTATGGATATCAGAGGAACCTGGTATGCTTCATGAGAGCTGTCAAATCTCACCACAGCAAACAGAATAACAAAATGAACAGCACTCTAGATGCAGATAAAAACTTTTAGGCATCAAAGCCAAAGGTGTTGGACAGAGCAGCATTTTGGGAAGCACCCAGTTGATTGGTCAGATGCATAAATAAGATAGAAAATGATAGCTGTTAAAATTTTCACCGAACGCCCTCCTGAGTTGATGATATTATCATTGAGAGACACAAATTAACATAGTGGAGAAACAGGAACAAGCCTAATATAAATAGCAAACACCGTTGTTGTTGTAATATATGTTAACCTAGTTCCTGTGTTTGAATTGTCCACCATGCCTGTGTGTGGTATCATGTACTGGGAGTGGGACTGGGATCAGTAAACCACAGACTAGCAGTAGCACAAGCATCAGTGAGGCATAGAGCCCAGCAACACCACCAGCAGATCATACTGCCACCCCCACTACATCCCCAGGACCTATGGTTTGATTTTGAAGAGGGGGACATTGTTTTTGCCCAGGTGATGAGTAACAGTGGCACAACAAAGTTGCAGCTGATCTAGCCTGACACTGAGCCTGCTGCTGTGATTGTGAGGGCAGATGTACCACCCACACCTATGTCACACTCACCTTCTTTAATAGGGCTACTACTACAAGGAAGAAAGGAGATGCACCTGCTGCTGTGAAGGTGGTACTAGTGGTGATGTATCAGATATTTGTGATGAGAGCTTTTCCTAGTCCCCAAGTCTGGGAAAGAGAGATTGTGGGTATCATTGATGATATTATGTTGTTTGCTGGTGTTTTAGTCCTCAGCAGTCAGCACCACTAGTCCTCCAACTCATCTTGCTAGTTACTGGACCCAGCACCTCAGTATACACACTGCACAACATAGAGTAGTGGGAAGCAATAGGGTTTTATACAACTGGGGAGGGAATACTCGTGGCTTTAAAAAGCATAGATGAAAAGTGACAAATTTCTTGCAAAAAATATATTGGTGGCAGCAAAAAGACAGAAATTGAATGCATTTTTGATGATTGAGAATTTCTGAATGAAAGTCTTTTTAAATCACATATTTTATGACAAACTTCCCATGAAAAACTGGTATTTTTTTAAAGGTAAAGTTCTAAATATGCTTAAAGTAATATATATCAATGGCATTGCTACGAATTGTCTAAATGGGCTAAAGCTCCATGTCTTTTCTTTAAAGCCCTGGATCTCCTTTCCAGCCCAGGATATATAGTGGTGTTGATCTTCCACAGAGTTATGGTGCAGATCAACAGAGAGGCACACTAATAATACATTAGGTGGGCTGAAGATCAAGGCATTTTTTGAACCTAAAAACTGCCCTCAAGGGCCTCTTCATTTTGTAAATTATTTTGATAATTTTTAAGTAAAAATATTAGTATAGTTTGGATTGCTCTTATTTTATAGTAAAAGTCATTTGCATATTAGAACAAAGTGACATGTAGAAGATCTTGTTTGCTGCCCTCACATTAACCTGTTAAGAGATATGTGTTGCTTGCCAAGAAAATTCCTCTAGCAATAATTCTCAGTAATTCTCTAAGTAAATATTCTTTTTTATTCCAGTGTGCCATGGCATAACTAATAATTTGAGAGCCCTGGTGCAAACAATTTTTGGGCCTCCTATTTAAAAAAATATTCCTCTAAGAGAATAAACTGAACCAATTGGGCCCTTGTGCTAGCGGTCTCCCTTGGATGCTGGGCCCTATCACAGCTGCACCCCCTGTAGTTACGCCATTCACAAAATTATTAATATATTTGTACTTGTTCCTCTATCATGCAGAATAATTAAAGATGAATAAGACAAAGTGAGGCTATTTTTTCTATTTTTATTCAATTGCACATAACATTATCCATACCTAAATATATATATATATATATATATATATATATATATATATATATATATATAAAACGAAAATGTACGACATTACCTCTGAGATTCCCTGTACAGCTGCAACTCAATGGATGCTGGATTCCCTGTAGCACTGCAACTCGATCGTGGTGGATCTCACTGCAATTATTTTGAGAGGAGTGGCCAGGGAGCATTGCCACCCTATACACGCCTGTCAAAATCATTCCCCTGTCACAAATTGCTGGTGGAAGTGATGTCTGCCCCCTGCTGCCCTGGGGAGGAGCAGACAGTGAACCAGAAACAGATTTGTATATTATATATAAAGTCACATAGCAGTACCTGATAACATTATTAACATAAGAGTGATAAATAACTCATGGCTTGATTGACAACTAGAATTTTGTGACGACTAATTGTAATAAGTTTAATAATACAACATTGGAAGAAGTCAGTGTGGTTGATTTACAAACAAAAAGTGGATTGATTCTGGCCAAACCAACCTCACCATAGGGAACAAGTAAAAATCCCTAAATTCCAAATGGTCTAAATTAGGCTTTTCGCCCTTTGAATGCTAAAGAGGTCGCCATGAAATACTTGATGGATGGAATAATGATGATAGATTTGTTTTCTTTTAAATGCATATATATCTATTTTTTCTTTTTAATTGTTTGACCTGTTAGAACCCAGGGTCTGTATGTGATTTGTGTAAGTTGTGTTTTCAGCTACCCACCTGGTTGTACAGGGATCCCTCATTATTGGTGTTCCTAGCAATGCTGCAATAATTTTTTTGGCCAAAAGGAGAGCAAGGAAAATGGCAAAATACAGCACTCAGAGGCTTGTTTAAATATGAATCCATTATTTATTAGTTGATTCAGACAATATTAAGCAATAAACGTGCTTTTCTCTTTGTTGTCTGAATATTGGCCTGTTGCTCACCACAAATGAGAATGGGCCTATTATTTTCTTTGGGCCTAGAGTGGCCGCTCCATTAGCCCCCTTGTTATTCAGACCCTGATCACGCATAGTGAATATCTGGTTCTTCAGTTGTTGGGGACTACAATTCCCATAATTTCCAAAAATGTACTACCTCGTCTGGTGTTGTAGTCCTTAGAGGTCCAACAATTGACTACCTTTTGTGGAGATCAACAGATTGAGACTGAGGTACTAAAAAAGACTGGTTTAAGTTGAAGACAAACTAACTGCACACTAGGAGACAAAAAAATTACAAATGATGTAATGGAGATTTTAACACCACGGATGTTAGATAGGTCTCCAATGCATTACAAAGAAAATAATTTGAGAGCTCTTTAGCAGTGAAGGGGTTAAAACCCCACAGGAATTTTGGAACTTTTATTTGTCCCATTCAGTTTACTCTGGTTCTCCTTAGTACATCACCTTCAATGTGCCTTATCCCTTTGAGTGCAGAGAGGCATCCAACGCCTCCAAAACCTCTCTGCACTCAACTGGTTAATAATTCTGCATGATCAAGCTGAAAATAGCTTATATCAAGCTGAAAACATCTTTTCATTCTTTCTTTCAAAATCTCTTTTTTGATCATCTGCATTTTACAGTAAGTGATAAAGTTGTAGAAAATGACAGCAACTCTAACACATATCTGCAAACCTTTACTTTAAACATTAGCATTCTGTGAAACTATTTTGAATTTCTTATTTGACATTCTAAAGCTAGTTTTATTGCAAATAAACTGCTTCCATGACATGAAATCACATTTAAAATTGTGTTTCTAAAATTCCAGGGCAGACGTGCACTCTAAAGAGTTTCCAGTTGGGAACTAGAAATTTTAATGCAGAGCTGGAATGGGAAGGATAAAAAGTGGGTTTGAATTATTACATTTGCACCTGAGAGACTTTATGCATTTATGCATCCACATATTCTTGCCTGAAAAACCCAAGACTATAGGTTATGTAGAAACTCTGATTTT
This sequence comes from Rhinophrynus dorsalis, assembly GCA_037306005.1. Lineage (NCBI taxonomy): Eukaryota > Metazoa > Chordata > Amphibia > Anura > Rhinophrynidae > Rhinophrynus > Rhinophrynus dorsalis. The sequence goes on from CM074722.1 coordinate 171,515,042, forward strand.
GTTGTCTTTGTTAAATCTTCTTTTATGTCCTTTCAAAAGGACAAATAGAAGTTTACATTTATTTAAAATGTAAAAATGCAGAATAAATACAGCTGTGGATAAGTGATTTTGTCCTAAAAAAACATGCAGCTGGTATAAAACTGAATTTCTTGGAATATGTATTTATTTCTGCTGTAGCCACCAGTGGCTAATAAACCATAATAAGTATTGATACTTATATTCAGCACATGAAGATTAACATAGGCTGGTTACAACCAAAGACCCATAATTTATTTATTCCTACCTTGCACATTCAGTCCCTCAAAACTAATTTGATGCCAAATGCATTCACTGCAATGTATGTTTCGTTAAGAAAAATAATTATTAGAACATGTACATGTTCCGGACATTAAAAAAAATGCTTCTGCCAAATACATTGAAGAGATTGAACTAAAATAATTCATTCTTATGTAAAGTTTGCCCCTGTAGTGTTGCCAAGGTCAGTTTCAGATTGACTTACCAGCCGCATAAGTGCTGGTCATGCAGATTAAAGCTGCTTGGGGCAGCTGCTTCAACTTGCACAGACATCTCATCTTTTTTCTTTTTCATTTGCAACTAGATATAAAATGCTCTGCAAGGACAATCCCTCCCGCTCTGTTAATCTCTGCTTTGTTTTAGTATTATTATTTGTTATTATTAGTATTAGTATTATTGTACTCCTCCTACAGTGCCTTCAACTAAAAGAGTGGACTTAATGTTTTTTGAAAAGTACTACAAGCACATACAGAGAACATAGGGTCCTATGTCCAAGGGGAGAAAGCATAGCAAAAGTGAATTGAACCATTCACACTGCAGGGCCACATGAAAGTTCCCCATATTACTATTAATTTAAATGTGGCTTTGCACCACTAGAATGCCAGTCGATTCCCTAATCCATTGATTCACTCTATCATTAAAAACTCCACATAAATAAATGTACTTTTATTTTTAGCATTCAAGGGATTAGAATCTAAATTTCAATAACTGGAACTTATCATTTGTCCTCAGTTAGGCCGTGATTCTTCAAGGTGCGAATGGAAAAAAAAATAAGAGGATTTCTCTACGTATTAACCATTCGCCCATTCAACAACTTTCGGATTGTATCTGGCCATCGCTTATTCTTCAATAAGAATATTGATACGCTGCTCTTCCCTCAGTTTGATGAATCACGGCCATAATCCCTATTGGATTTAGAATTTTATAACAAGATCAGGCAAAGGGTCTTTGTGTCCAAGGGCTGGAATCCATTGAAGTTAATGCCATTTATTTATATGCCAAAAGTGCTGACGTTCTTAGATTTAAAACATTTTTCCTAATTATCCAGTAGGACCTAACCACAGTTATGTATTTAACACCCTATAGTTCTTGTTCAGTCTGATAAAACAGTATGTGAGTCATTAACTTGATCAAAATGGATCAATGACTAGAACTTAGCCTATAACTGAACACTTTTAAGTTAATTATACTTTTTATTTTAGTGTTGTATTTCTTCTAAATAAGTTCCATATTTCTGAACAGCTAAAATGCTATCATTCACCACTGTCTATAATATAATGAACGCGACCCCCCCAGACATATGAATTTCTGATTATGTGGACCAACGTTGAAAAAAGTACTTGTCCATGATATATGTAGTAATGCTAATAACTGATCTTTAAAGCAGGAATGTCTTTACTATCCTCCCTATTGGGACTAAAATGTCCTCCCTAAACTAAGCTTCAATTCCCACTTATTTGCCTATCTTCTCTAGCTCAAAAATGTGCTGTTTTCTCCTCTCACAATCACAGAATGGCATGCTGTGAGAGTCTGACACTCTTTTATATGGCTGTAAAAAAATAGAGAAAACTTTCATGTGATGAGGAAAAAAAATTTCTTCCCATTGAGTTCAATGGGCTAGGCGAAAAAAGTGGGAAAATGGCACTTTTCGCAGAAAATTATTCGCCATCCGGGAAGTGCCATTTTTTTTTGAGGCAAAAGTTTTCATCCATCCCTAATGAAGGTGTGAAGAAAGAAGTAGATGTAAGATAGAAGATTACAGAAGAAGACTTACACTGGATGACCAGGGTGCTGAAGACCCTGTTGGTCATCAGATTTATGGGTAAGTGTTTTTTTTTTCATAGGATAGTGTTACCTTTAGGGCAATTAACCCTGTGAGTGCCAGTGGGGTATGTAATTCTCTGCAATGCATTGCATAACCAAATGGCACTCATAGGGTAAAGTTTTCTTACAAAAAACATAAATTTTTTTCAGAACTTTGGATGTATTTATATAGGGATTAAGGCCCCGTATCAATACATCTACTGGTCATTCAGGTGTTTCCAGGTTTTTGGGCACTTCAATTCCAGAGTAGGTAGTTTAACACATGCGTTAGGGGACTCTACGGCAAAAAAAAGTTGGTGCAGATTTTTGGCTATAAATGTGGTCCCTTAACGCATGTTACTGCCAAAAGCATGGAAGTGAATTGGGATCTCATATTTATGGCAATAAACCAGGTTGTTTTGCGTAGGGTTGGATTTGCCTCTCTCCCACCACTAGAAAAGGCATTCTAGGTACTTAAATTCCATCCTAATTTCTACCATAACACCCCCCCCCCCGCTCCATTCAATAGAAACATAGATTTTGACAATCATAATGAAACATCTGGCCCAATATGATCTGCTCATTTCCCTATCTAATTAAAATGCACACTCTTACATACTTCTCTGTATACACTTATGTCTATTCCAGATATTTTTAAATTCCCTATCAGTATTAGTCCCTATCAACTCTGCTTGGCTTCTGTTCAATGGTTCTTTCACACTTTGTGTAAAGTATTACTTATTTGTTAATGTCTTTCTGGAGATGTCATCTCCAGAGCCGTACAAAGTAATTCAGGAGCGGTCTTGCCAGTACCTCTCTCTGCTAATGCCTATATAACCCAGAACACCAGTATGCAAGGCTTGGTGCCTATAGGCAATAACCACTAAGCTGAAAGTTGTCCAACATTTTCTAAACTGTTGTTTTTTTACCATTTTGTGAAGTCTTGTGCAACTACCTGGTTTATTGCATTCAAGCAAATGGGGAATCCATGATATACTCATAGTACGGCGTGTTAGATGAGAGATTTCCACAAGTTACTGTACTTATAGCCAGTGGGATTCAAAAAAACAAGTAATCCAAGCTCAGCAGGAAACAGTTCAGTTGGAACAAAAGGCTTAATGATGTTAATGGCAGAGGACACAGTTTCTTATCATGACAATTTACAATGCCTAACTTCAGATTCTGAGTACCATGTACCAGGAGCTTTCACTGCTGGGGATTGGTGCACAATTCCTTAGGGCTATGGTAGGATTATGTTGAAGCCTACTTGTGAGTGTCTGAATGCACATCAATGCAAAAATATATGATAATTTTTTTTTAATTTGTCAGTGTGACTGCATTTCTTGTCAATAGCATGACGATTTCAAGTATACATTTTCATGAATTCTGACATATGAGTGGATATTATTTATTCTTAGAAGCTGCTGTTCTTCATCATTCCCTCCTTTTTATAAATGAACTATTGCTGACTGATGAAAAACAATATCTGAAAAACAGTTGGGACACTTGTTTTAATTGTCCTTTTTTTTTTAACAAATTCCCCAGGATTTATGAACTTTAAGAATTTTGTCTATAATTTTATTGGCAGGGAAAATAACATTTTGATAGTAAAGTATAGTACAATATTACCATATATGATATAGGAGTCTAGTATCTGGAGATTTATAAGGAGCATGTACACAAATATATAATAAAACACTACCGCCATTTTTCAATTTTTTTTTTTAAATGTACGCAGTTTAATGTGTCAATGTATTCTGAAAATAAAGCATAGAACAAACAAACAATTGGACATTAAAAAGAAATCATGGAACCATTTTCCTTAACAAACTGTAATCTAAATTTTTGACTCATCTAAGTATCCACCTTTTGTAGACATAACAGCCGAACACACTCGTGGCATTCTTTCCACAACGGAAATCAAATATTGTTCTGAAAGTTCTTCCCAACACTGTTGAAGAAGTTCCCACAAATGTGTTGCACTTGTAGGTTGCTTTGCTTTCACCCTTCACCCTTCAATAACAACTGGAAAAATAGGGGCTTACTAAAACTTTTGACAGGTAGTGTATATATATATATATATATATATATATATATATATATATATATATATACACACAGAGAGAGAGAGAGCGGGAGAGAGGTAATAGATAGATAAGAGAAGGAGCTGTGTGTTGAGTCTGATTGGCTGCTGTGACATCTTACCCAAAAGCATATCCAATAGGAATGAGGTTGTCACTGTCAGACTCAGCTCTTGCAGGAAGTGAATCAGGAGCTTATAGACAAAAATAGAAGAGGGGAGACACAAGAAACATTTTCTTTCATCTACATTAGCGATTTAAACTCTTCGATTCTAGAGAGGTATTTTATGTATTACTTTGAAATGCACTGGAAACATCTCTAGCATCACAGTTTTTATAAGTAATGTACATTAAATTGCTCTCCTTATACTTCTCTACATGTCTTAATGTGTGTAGACTAATGTCACAGTCTAGAATAGTTTAGTAGATACACACATATTTTAAATCCTAGGATACTTACGATGTACTGAAAATGCACTAGAGAAATGCACTAGAGAGATCTCAAGCATCTAAGGAGTTAAAATAAATAGTATGAACATTCCATCAACTACACAGGAATGAGTCCCTTGAAGTCCAACGGGTGGTACAATGCATTACTTCCCAATACTTTATACATCGCTCTGGTCTTCATTGGGTTAATAATGCATTGGAGACCTCTCAGGCATCCAAAGAGTAAAGTGATAGGCCACAAAAATGGTGCTGCAATTTTCCTCAGCTATAAAGTCAGGCAATGCTGACATATGTCATATTAATGTATCTATTCATATTCTTGGAAATTATTCTGCCTCTTTTTGTTATTGTCTATGTATTAAAGGCTGAAATAAAAATAATACTTTATTTAACAACAGGTTGGTAATCAATATATGCAAAGTATACCTAAACAACATTCGTGTTTCAAATCAACAGTGGGATGATTCACTTGGTAGGTAGGTAGGTAGATAGGTGAGAATAAGGGAGTACACGCAGGAAACGGGGATTAAACAAGGGAAAGGGCTCTGGAAAATGAGTAGGAGTGGGCAAAAATTGAGAAAAAATTCCTGCATGACTTTTCACAAAAAACGGTTGATTTTTTGCTTTTTTCTTGAAACTTTTCTCTTATTTGCCAATGCAATATTTTATTTCTTTTCACCAATTCCAAAAAATGTTTCTGTTATGTTTCCTATGGCGCAACATTTCCCAGCACAATATTACTTCTTCTGAGATCTATAGTTGAGAAATAAGTAGCTGAAAGTCAAAGGTGTAAGTCCTACAGCAACAATTTGTTAGCATGCAGAATGCATTTGATCTTTGTCTACAACACTAACTTCCTGCTTAAGTGACACTGGCACATATTCATGATGATGTCAAGTGATAAAAAAAAAAATAAAGTACAACCTACAATGTGGCAGATGTGTATGTTAGTGGTGGTGGGCACAGTATATTATAAGTTAGGTAGATGCCTTATTCGCTGATTAAGCCAGCCAATCAGAGGATGCTAAAATTTTAACCCCCCCAAAAAATACAGAAAGAGTGAACTGTAACATAAAATTAAAGTGACTTAAATATGGAGGGCACAGTACTCCTTTTCAGTGGCCATGCCATCATTTCTCTTCTCTCTCAGATTCATCTGTACCTGAAGAAGAGGAGGATGCTGGAGGAATATATTCTAGATCTGCATCATCATCAGTCATCATTAGGTCATCCTCAGCATTCCCACCACTTCTTGCCCACTACCCTTATATTCCTCTAAGTTTTTAGAGGTGTCAAACTATTTATTTTTACTTTCACAAAATTTGATACTACTTTGAGGACAGGTGTTTTGGTGCTTGTTTGTCTCACTGTCAGATGCAGCAGTTGGTTCAGGTGCTACATCTTCCTCCGTTATGTCATCATCAAAACTAGAATGCGACCCAGTGTTCTTTTAAAGTACTGGTGCTGATGGTGGTGGTGTTGGAACATTTGGTGGACCTTCACAAACTGCATCCACCCTGGAAGGAGAGGGATCATCATCTTTTATTGCACACGCTGCAGCAACCATGGCTTTACTCCCAATTCCCTGCACTACTCCACCTTTCCACCTCCCCTTGTGTGCTTGCTGAACATTACTCTACTACTGTGCATGTTTTACTCTCTACAGTACACAACTGATGGAGTGTGATGTCTTGCCTTAGCCCTCAAAAAAATTCTCAATGCCGTCTGCTGTCTATCAAGTGTGCCTCAGTTACACAGCTCACATCAGGCTCCTAGTCAGCTGTTACTTAAAGGGATAGTAATGTTTCACAATAAAAGCAGCTCTAATTAATCATCATAGTATTTGGCTTTGGAGAGTGTTATTTCAATTCTGTCAGAGTTGTAGTTCAAGAGTAATTCAATGACAAAGTTTCCCCCTCCCGCCCCTTTTACTGATGTAACACTGTTCAGCCAGATCAGAAGGGAGGTGCCCAGGTAGACTGCAGAGAGGGACAATCTTCAAATCAGATAAGGGAAAAACCTGAAAAACTTGTCAAGGGGGGCAGGGTTTTCATTGTTTTCATGGAAAGAAGATTGTCCCTTGCTGTTATCTGTCTGGTCTTACAACCAGATTCCACATCTGAGAAGAGATGGCTTACACTAGGTAAAAGGGGCGGGAGGGGAAACTTTGCTTGTGAATATCTCTGAAACCATAAAGGTTTGAGAGATAAGACTTATACCGTTCTTCATGTTTTTTTAATGCCTACAAAATAAAATAAAGATAAAATGAAGTATTACTATCCCTTTAATATATTTATTTTATTATTTTTTTATCTGTCTACCCACAGTCTGTCCAAAAACAAAATTATAACTGAAAACCAAAATCAACAACTTCTTTCTCCAGACTTCCCCAGCACAGAGACAATAAAAGCAAGATCAGCAAGCAAATTGGACCCCAGCTTCCTATGTCTTGCCAGGCTGTCACACAGAATTTTGGGATATTTGTGGTCAACCTCCTTATTCCATTCATCTCCCTCAGAGTGTCCCCAGACTCCCCTAATACAGAGAACAAATGCCCTACCTAAAAGATTCCCTAAATTAAGCTTCAATTCCCCTTTTTTTGCCTATCTTCTCTAGCTTAAATGGATAGCAATGTTTCATAATAAAAGCAGCTCTAATTAATAATCATAGTATTTGGACTTTGGAGAGTGTTATTTCAATACTGTCAGAGTTATAGTTCAAGAGTAATTCAATGACAAAGTATCCCCCTCCCGCCCCTTTTACTGATGTAACACTGCTCAGCCAGAGCAGAAGGGAGGTGCCCAGGTAGACTGCAAAGAGGGACAATCTTCAATTAAGATAAAGGAAAAAGCTAAAAAGCTTGTCAAGGGGGGCAGTACTTTCATTGTTCTGATAGGAAGAATATTGTCCCTTGCTGTTATCTGTCTGGTCTATAAACTGCATTCCACATCTGAGAAGAGATTGCTTACACTAGGTAAAAGGGGCGAGAGGGGGAAACTTTGCTTGCGAATATCTGTCAAAGCATAAAGGTTTGAGAGATAAGACTTATATCGTTCTTCATGTTTTTTTAATGCCTACAAAATAAAATTAAGTATTACTATCCCTTTAAAAGCGTACTGCTTTCTCCTCTCACAAACACAGAATGGCATGTTGTGAGAGCCTTACACCTTTTTTGCAGGAAAAAGTAGAGGAAAGTTCCTGTGGTGGGGCAACATTTTTCTTCTTCCCATTGATTTCAAGCGGGAAGTGACATTTTTAGCTGATTTTGGTTTGAGGTTAAAATTTTCACCCATCCCTAATAATGAGGAACTCAAGCCAGGAGGCAAAATTACCAGTGCAAGGACAAAGCTAGATTACTTTGGTGGGAGGCAAGTCAAGGTCTAAGCTAGGAAATCCTCAAGTAGGTGCCAGTTAATTAGAAGCCAGCTTCAGTCATGAGTATGAAGGAAGTGGGATAGACAGAAGTCAAGAAAGCCAAGGTCAAAAACCAGGTAATCAGTAGCCAAATGTGGTACATAGGAAGAAGGAACTGGGGTGGTTAGAATCAGAGGCATAAGTCAAATAAGCCAGGTGATACAATAACTGGAATGTGAAGCAAAACACAAGATACTGAATCTCATAGAACAGGTATCTCATATGAAAGACAGGAATTTTAAAAAGACCAGCTGGCCATAAAAGCGATAGATAGAGAAGGGGCTTGAGCACAAGACCTAATAGTAAAACATAGCGAACAGTGATAATATATGCATAAAAATATACCAAATTAATTTCAATGTGTTTTAACAAAGAGGTACACGTGAAAACCAGGACTAAGAAGCAGGCTTTTCAATTATTTTAAGTCAGAAGGGTCAGATGGAACATTTAAAAAATATACAGAATGCAAGAGAACCTGCAAGTAAGCAATTCAAAATACAGAAAGAGTATTTCAAATGAATATTGCAAAAGCAAGCAAGAAAACTCCTAAGCATTTCTACATATATACAAATGGGAAAAGATTAAGGTTAATATTGGACCCCTTAAAACTCAATTACTGAGGATAAAGCAATCGCTGAATCTTAAACAATTATTTTTTTCTTCATACACAAGCAATGCAACAATGTCAGGCTTAGGTCAAACAGGGATAATAACAGTATTTCCTTCATCATACACATGGCTTACTAAGGACAGCACCAGAAGTAAATGGGAAAGGTTTTCAGGAGCAAAGTACCTGGACATCATGGCAGACACACAACTGTGCTTAAGGAGCCTAGTTCAATATTATCAAAAAACATTATACTTTTTATATTTATTGAGTCACTCTCCTCAGTCATAGTGCCTTGTGCCTGGAGGAAAGCAGTACCATGTAATACCATTATTCAAAGAGGGGCCAAGCTCTAACCCGGTAAATTATAAATAGGTGACTTTAACTTCCATAGTGTGTGCAATATTAGAATGATTACTATTGATAGTATTCAAGACTTTGCAACAACCCATAATATTATCAGAAAGAGTCAGCATGGTTTTATGAAGAATACACCATGTCTACTAATTTGCTGGAATTCTGCAAAAGGGTTTGTTAAAGTCTTTCATTTCATTCCCTGAAACAAGGCTAACACATAAATTAAAAGGCTTTGCCTTGGGAGATTAAATATTTGAATAGATAGGGAACTGGTTAAATGATAGAATATAAAGAGTTATAAATAAAACCTTTTCAAACTGATTTAAAGAAGTAAGTGGAGTGCACCAGGGCTCAGTCCTGGGCCCAATGCTTTTCCATTTGTTTATTAGAGGTTTTGTTTTTCTTTACTCTGGATCAACAAGGGTGATATGGTATTGACTAAACTTGAAGGGCCTCATCAACTTTATTACTATGGCTAATATATTGATTCCCATCTACTCAACTGGCTACCACCCTTTTTACATAACAGTTTTGTCCTGAGAACCTTCTGGCTAAGCTAATAAATCAGAATGAATTAACACAAAATATATCTGGAAATATCACCAATAGATGCTTGGTACAAATCTGGAAGCAGGGTATGCCTTAATCATATTCTCCCAGCTTTGAAGGAAAAGTTGTGATGAAGGAGAGAGAGAGAAAAGAGTTGAGAAGTTTTTACATTGCATAAGATGTAAAAGGTATGGAAAGATGGGATATTGCAGCTGATAACTATCTAATTGATCCAGGATTTGTGTCCTTTTCAGTGAATGTCTGCATGTGCACATTTTCTCATATCTTGCACCCCATCATGTATATACTGTATATGTCATGCCTGTTTTGTTTTTAATCATAAGTTGATAACTCCTGTTTTGATCATACTAAGTATATAAGGTTTTTTAAAGACATTTCATACAGTAGACCACAATATTCTGTAAGTAAACTCAAAAGTTCAGGATTGGTTATTCTTTCTCTAATCTGGTTCAGATCCTATTTATCAGACAGAATTCAATATGTGCCTATTGCTAACAATATTTTCCCTTCCAGCCAAAGTAACTGTCAAGGTTTGGCTGAGCTGTTCTAATACTGCTATTGATTCTGCTGTCTGAGATAATCTAGAGCTCTGAAATCCATTGCTGCTGCCTTCCCTGTTCTGGGACAGGCTGAATCATCTGACCTCTCTGTGATTACTCCCCTTACTGTTATCAGCCAACCCTCCCAGGGTATTTAAAGCGGCTTGGCTCACTTCCTGATTGCCGTTGTGTCTGATTCTGGCTTCAAACATGTTCTCCTGAGTTGCTGATTATCTGGGCATGACCTGGCTTCCTCTGACATCCCTTCTGGCTCTTGAATCCTGGCTTGTTCCTGACATTGCTGACCTCCTTATTCCTGACCACGGCTTGACTGAGTACCTATCTTGATTCCTAACCTCGGCTTGTCTTTTGGTTTACACTTCTGGATCACAATTTTGCTTTGTTTGGTTTTGTTATTTAATAAAGGTGTTTTGCATTCTACATTTTTGTGTCTGTCTGGTTCCTGGTCCCTAAAAGTAACAAGAGGATTTCCCCAAAGCTCCATTTTTGGTCTTCTTTTATTTTCTCTATTTATGCAAAGCATCATCTGTGTTTGCAAAGCATCTTCTACATGTATGCAGATGATGTCATAATCTATACTAATAATTAAAACATATTGCAACTTGAGGCTGTATTACAACATGATTTCTCTGAAGTTGAAAGATGGATAGCTAAAAACAAGCATGCTTTTAAACACTGACAAAGCCATCGCAATGGTATGTGGTAGCAGGAAAAAGGCACAAACTACTTAGACTCCTCAAAACCCATCTAAGTCTAACCGTAAATTAGACCAGTCATCTCCTACATATTGCACAGTTTCTGCCACAAAGGAAAAATAATATCACACCCATGATTTCAGGATAGGGGAGGTAGAGAAGGATGTGGTTGGCTGCATACTTTCTCACCAGATGAACCAGCACTAGTACAAGGAGTAGGAACCACAGAAACCACTACCTGTCCCATTTCACCATCACTGTGACTCCCAGCACAACTAATAATGCCCATGTGCAAGGTGTACACAGCCTGAAGATCCCACTGTAACGTGTAATGCTCAGACAGATGACTCAGCAGTGGGAAGTAAATTGGTAAACACCATAATGGGAATGCTGGTGATGGTGATACACATTCCCATATGCATATATGTATTTCTTATTCTGTGTTGCTTTGAAACAAGGAAGCAAAAGATAAATGAACTCCAGATTTATTTTTACACAAAAATGGCAGATGTGCCATAGTTTTATTATATATTTTTAAGAAGGGGCTGTAGAGGTGTCTGTTTGGATATCCTTATGTAGACAGCCATGTGTAATGGTGTAACTGTTGAGGAGGAGGGGTTGATGATTGCCGTCCAGCCTGTTCTTGCCTCTATGCATGGACGCAATTGAGTTAACTGAACTCTCTGAGCAGTTAGCATAGCATGTCATTCATGATAGTACCTGTATGTCACATTCTGGAATTTACTGTTTTCAACAGTTTCATTGTCAATTAGATTGGCCACATTGACCTGGTGGTAAACAGTATGTGCATGGTGTATGCCTGGAGAGAACAGACATCATATGTTTAGTCTTTGTGTCTCACTCACAAAGCAATGCAGGAAAATAATGTTTCTACAGCAAATTATGCTGGGGATAATGGTGATGATGTAGCTGCAGGTGCTACTGTTGCTTATGGTGCTGCTGTTGCTGATGTTATTGCTAATTCTTAAAGGGAAATCAGTGTTTAAAGAAACACTAACACCTAAACATGAAATAGGTTGATTTAACTTTAAATATCATATACTTAAGGCTTGAATATGTAGACTTACTTATCCATATGTTGCTTACCTAAATCATAATCGGTCACTTGATTTTAATGTATTTGTAACCTGACCTATTCATAAAGCATTTATTTATTTATTTTTGTTTGTGCTGTTTATAATAAGAGACAAGAGCTAAAAGCAGTTACTTTATTGTGAATAGTAACCACTGTTTTTATATTCAGAATGGCTGTTATCTTATCTCAGCTCATATACAGAAAATCCTGGATAATAACCTCAAGAATACTGGTATCCCAGGAAAAGAGAGAAATGACTGCTCACTCAGAGCATAAGTAATACTAGATTTTAGAGCCTAGGAAACAGATAAGTTTTACAGATGTTAGCACAGTGTACAGAATGCGTAACTGAATATAACCCCAGTTCATTTTAGCTATTAGGAGTCCTTTAATCTAAGGACATGTATACAAAAGCAAAAGTGGTGGTGCCACTTAAAAACACAGTACAACAGATAGAAAGATGCAATAATATATATACAATGGAAAAAACATTTGTTAAAGCCAGAGTTAAGTTCTCACGCAAATGGACAAAAGCTGGGAAATACACTTACGTTTTTTTTATTTAATTCTCCATGTGCTTTGCCAATGACATCAAACATGGAATCACAAATGCAAATATCATTGCAAAATATGTCATTGATTGCCCCACCAATGACCTCATCAATTGCATATTTAGTATGGCTTTTCATATAAATCATTACAGTGCCCTCTAATGGTCAGATTTCGTAGGTTTTCATTAAAAAAAAAAGCATACAGCTCCTTCAATATCACTTTCCACTTACAGCCCAAATGATTTAACCTGTTGAATGCTAGAGAGATTGCCAATGCATTTTTGAGATATCTCTAGCATTCCAGGGGATAAAATACCCTGGTGGCAGTTTTTAATGCGTTTATTCCTTAGTAGTCCCTTGAATGCTTGCAAAGGCATAGGTTTTAATGTGTTTATACCCTAGTAATCCATTGGGGATAGCATGCAAAGGGTTAAAATACTGAAGTAATCATCTTAATGCCTTTATTCTCTAGAACTTCCTATAGAATCGTCATTGTACCTCTTCAGCAAACAAAGAGTTAATCACACATGACTCCCTTGTAAACAGTTCTGGAGCTTAAGCTGTTAAAAGATTAAGACACATAAAAATAATGTGGTCCAATTTTAAAACCAAAAGAACTGACGTGACTGTGGGAATGTACAGATGTGGCTGCTTGTTTAGTATGGCTGCTCTCTGGAAAAAAGAAGATAATGGGGGAGAGACTAAGAGGAGTTATTATGGCAGTGTGTGTCTGGCAATGTCTGGCAAGCACATCACCTTGGTGACATAGGCACACATAAGTATGCAAGGAGAAGTAGAGATAATTTAATCAAGGTTGGCGTACTGCTGGTATTGGGTAAGGGATGCACTCCCTTACACATCACCAGCAGTACAACATTGAAGTCTGAGAGAATTCTCTCAGCTCCCCACTTACACTCTGGGGGATTGGAGAGGATTATCTCAGACTTCAGCACCACAAACTGCATCACTCCCTAACTCTTTCAGTGCCATAGGGATGTGCATTGCACACCCCTGTGGCAGTGAAAGTGTTAATGATACGTCTAAGAATACATAAATATAGATCTATCTGGCACTCTATAAATACTTCATATAACCAGCAAATATTGGGTGAAATAAAAAAACAACGAGATGAAATGGAAAGTGAAGTAGGCAGGCTCTCAGTACATGTATAATGGATGGATCCTTGTTTGGTGTGACCTATGACTCCAAGTAGATCTCGGTTCTGTTGGGAAGATCCCGGTGTCCCCTTGGGGCAGGAATATGTGAAAAACAAAAGCAGAAACACAGTGCAGCAGGAGATCTAAGTGTAGAGAACAATTCTACACATTTATTAAAAGAATAAAAAATAAAGACAACATAAAATATATATTTGTAAAGAACCACACTAAATGGTATGAAGAATAAAACATAACCTATAGGGGGCAAAAATAAAGCATGAACAAGCATAAAAAACAATTCAAGTGGACATTAAAATTGATCAAAAAGAAATAAGACAGACATACAGTATATCAGATATAAAAGGGGTGCATGTGAACTCTGGTGCGAGTAAAATGAAATCAGAAAACATATATGCCAGTCAGTGTTGCTACAGTCAGAACTTAACACTTTGAGTGCCAGAGGGAACAGAATGCATTGCAAAGCAATGAATTCCATACCACTATGGCACTCAAAGGGTTAAATCAACATGTGGAGCAAATGCAGCCCATAAGATTGTCACATTCACCATTCTGCAGTCTCCAACTCGGACCAGCGTTCCTCTCGCCAGCTCGCTGCGGTATCCTTTTAAAAAGTCTCATGCATAAGAGCTTGGGCTTTAAACCTCCTTTATCATGTTGCCATAGTGAAAACGGTGACATGAGAATCTCACCATGCATTACAGTGTGAGATTCTCATGTCGCCCCATGAAAGGTCGGAGAGGAGATGCGCTTGATGGAATGCCTCATGACTCCGTTTGAAGCACAAGTCAATATTAAAGGATCCAGCTGCAGACTAAAGATAGAATATACATAAGATCTCACTTGCCATGCACTGGACTTCCTTCTGGCATGCAACGGGTTAAAGACTGGCACCTATTTACAGAAAGAAAACTGGCATCTCTTTACAGAAATAAAGAAGGAAGGCAGAGAAAGACAGACAGATAAGTGGCTATAACATAAATTTGGATACATGCATTAACCTTTTGCATGCCAGAGGGAAGCCCAGTGCATGGCAAATTATATCTTACTAGTTGAACAGCCCGTCACACGGGCCACAGTGCCTCAGGCAGCCGGTCGCGGGGCAGTCACACAGTGGAGACTGCCCGCGCCTCGGCTGATACAGAGCCTCTGGCAGCCGGTCGCGGGCAGTCACACGTGGTGGAGACTGCCCGCGCCTCGGCTGATACAGAGCTGGACGCTCCTTTGGAGCGCCCAGCTCTGTATCAGCCGCGGCGCGAGCAGTCTCCACTGCGTGTGAATGCAGCACGCGCAGCAGTGTCTACTGCGCATGTCGGGCGTTACACACAACTTGGCGAATTATTATATAGGATGTTCTTTAGTTGTATCCTCTATATTTACTCTGCAGCTAGATCCTCTAATATTGACTTGTGCTTCAACCAGAGTTGGTGAGGCATTCCATCAAGCAGATCTGCTCTGTGACTTTTCATGGGGCAACATGAGAATCTTGCTTTGTTATACATGGTGAAATTCTCATGTCGATACTATGGCAATATGATGAATGCAGAGTGAAGCCACAGACTATTATGCATGCGACTTTTCAATAGCGAACCGCTCGCTGCCACCCCTCTGTCACTCAAAGGGTTAAGTGCTAACCCCTTTTTGTTTTTTAAGCAGAGATTAATAAGCTTTTTTTTAAATGGGAAGCAAATAATCAAAAAGTTTTAAAAAAAAAAGTCCACAATGAAAGCGTTAACCCTTTAAATACCTCTGTGAGTGTACCTCTATCTATGTATAACTGAATGTGTGTTTGTGTATGGATTTTTTTTAACGTGAACTGTGTGATTTGATCTGTAAGTGAGCTGTGAATGGAGCTATGTGTTTATATATGTGTTTGTTTATATGCTGAGATTTGAACTGTGTAAAAGGAACTATGTATGTACTGTGATAAAATGTTCGATGTGTGCTTTGAGATAGCAACTGTGCATGTGTTTAATGTGAGCTGATTTAGGGACATGAATGTGGGAGTATTGTGATATAAGTGGAGGGATGGTACACGTTGGAGACTTCTCTGGCACTTAAGGATTTAAAAGCCACATTTAGATTGCTGGAAGTTTAAATATCTACCGTATTATGCAGCTGGTTTGCTCTGGAAGTGCACCTCTTTAGATTATGAAATACAGCTCATAGTTTTTGCTTTGACAGAGACACAGGAAGGGATGTTCAGTTTCTTTGGGACCTATAATGCCAGGGATTTTGGTATGAAATCATAGTGGGCAGGTATATGTCTGACTGTATAAATTTCACTGATATCTTAATGTCTAATTGCCCTGATAAAGGTCCATGCCTGGACCGAAAATGTTTGGCATGTTGGAGATGTGATCCAATAAATCTACACTCCTTTTTATTCACTATATGCTTCGTTTGTGCTGTCTCAACTGGAAGTGTTGGCAGAGTATACTTTACATATTGCATTTAGGATGGCCATGTTAGTCCAATGGTATAGAGTCCAATGAATGAGCCCAAAAGTATCACTAAATTGAAACAATTTATTCTCATACACAATTATTTCACCTTTAACCAGGACTTCTACCTACAGATATCTACAGATAATACCATGAGCAAAAGATGTCACCACAATATGCACATCTTTTTATGGTGACCTGGAAGATAGAAATCTTGGTACATACCAATACAAGCCTTATAAATATATCCACTATATTGATGATATATTCATCATATGGACAGAAGGTGAAGAAGTACTCAAAGATTTTCACAACTACTTCAATGCATTTCGTCTATCCATTAACCTTAAATTGGATTTCTCTACAGAAAGCTTACATTTTCTGGACAAAACCTTATCATTCTCCAAGGCCAAACTATACCCATCTGTATAGAGAAAACCCACAGATAAGTGCAGTTATCTTCATAGCTCCAGTTTTCACCCATCTCACACTTAACAAGGCGTAATTCATAGACAAAGGTATCAGATACCACCGCATATGCTCTGAAGTTTACAAAACCAAGGACAATCACAAAGCAAATAACATCTGCACTGAGAACATCACATGAACAAAGAGAAGGAAGTCACTAAACACACATCACTAGTAACTACATACAACTCTGCACTAGCATCATCAAAGAGTAACAGCCTCTGCTAACAGATTATGTAATGTTAACATACAGATTCCCCCAGTCACCTATTCTTGCATTCAGGCAACCATAAAACTGAATAATAGAAAACTGACCAATGAACAGACAAACACTGGTAATGGGTCCAAACTTTGCAACAAATTGTAAAAGCAATACTACACAACACAACAACAAGATATACAACATTAAAGTATTATATACATGTATATTAGGGATTCCTTGCACATTACCAGAGTTTTACATAATATCTTCTATTTATTTATTTTGTTTTTAGTACGTTTACCAATCATATTCATATGAGTTATTTATATGTACTATCTTTCTTTCATTCTTTCTTTCTCTTTCTTTCTTTCTTTCTTTCTTTCTTTCTTTCTTTCTTTCTTTCTTTCTTTCTGTCTCTTCCCCTCTGTTAAGAACTTTAGGTCATTTATTACTTATAAGTCTGTGCTTCTGACTTGAGAAAGGGAGAGTCGCTCTCGAAAACTTGTTCTTAAAATTGAATGTTAAAAAAGGTATTATTACACACTGCAATACTCATTTATTTGGCATATATATATATATATATATATATATATATATATACACAGGGCTTATAATTTTAAGTCCTTTGTTACTAGCCAGACCTGAAAAGTTACTCGTCACTGCAAGCCATAACATACCCACCTGGGCTGAATTTCTACTAGCCAGGGCTGAATTTTCATTCGCCATTAGCTAGTGGCAAGTGGAAATTTTGACCCTTGTAGATATATATAATATATATATGGAATTTTTAACACACTGCAAGCAAGATTCATCATCCTATTCAACACCTCTTTATCATGCCTTAGTGCATCTCCCCCTGGAGCTTTATGTCCCTCAACAAGTGCCTAGTAACACCCCTGAGAATGAACTATAGTTTTATGCATTTGTACACTTCATTATGTCATTTATACATATAAGATGGTAGGGGGTGAACTGAAAATTCTAGACTGTTTAATAGGGGGGATTGAGAGAAAAGGTTGAGAACCTTTCCCATAGAATGAACAGCTGCAAACTGACACATAAGGAAAATGTCAATCCCAATAAAGGACTTTAAAATCCGCTAATAGTACCTTTTCATCTGCTTCCAGGTTTTCCAACACACAGAAGCTAAAGAAAATAAACCTGATGAAAAATAGCTTAATATAATGACCTAAAAGTCACAACTGTACCAAGGAAAGTTTTATTATACTCCACTTTTTAAGATCTTCATATCAAAAAAGTAATACTGTTGCTTTTGTTATTCTAAAACATACACATAATGTTGCAATTGTCAAAGCATAAATACATTGACGGTGATGTCGGGGGATGAAATAAATTGCTATATTTCTGAGATTTTGATACCCTTTGCCTTTTAATATAAGCAACAACCTCAATAAATTACACCCTATTGTAGAAATGAAGATTGGGATGCAAATAAATCGAGATTTACACTGCTAGAAAAATAGAATGTCATTACTTTTCTGTGCTTTTATATTAAATACAATTGTGAAATTTTTATCCGAGAAAAATATTACAATACATTCCTGACGCATAATTTATATATATTGCCTTTTTTGATCAAAAAGTCCTAAAATGATTTTAAAGATATATAAATAATCACAAAATAGTTCTCTAAATCTGAATACAAAAAATGCATACCTTTCATTGTGCAATTTCTACTACTGGCATGTGCTTATATGTAAGGAAAAAGCAGCTGCTTTTCAAATGTTCTTGCTGGACTGGAAAATCAGCATGTTCCCATCTAACCTTCTTAATGTGAGGGAGGTGTTGTGTGTGTGCATGTTATCCTGTATATTATAAAGAGTAGATACAATCAGTGGCACACAATATATAACTATCAAGCTATAGTAACTAGAAGGGATTGGTGAAAGTTTTCACCTCAAAAGGAGAAAAATGTCTCTTCTCCAATAGTGGCAAATTTCCAATTAAAAGTGTAGGGAAGGTGGTTTGATTTTTTCGCAGTGTGCCATTCTGTGTTTGTGAGAGGGAAAGAGAGCAGCACATTTGTCAGCTAGTGAAGACAGGCTAATAAAAAAGGAGTCAAAGCTTAGTTTGGGGCATCATTTAAGCAGGACATTTGTTACATTAAGTTACGGGATAGATAAGTTCTGGGCAGAAAAGATTACTTCGTTAACTACTGGCAAACAAAACAACATGTGTGGCCAGCACTGACACATAACCTCCAGCAAGCGTTGAGTTTGAATGTCTTTTTAGTGCAGCTGGTTATATTATAAATGATTGTAGGGCACACCTATCAAGCAGCAGTGTTGGGAGAATAACATTCTTCAAAATGAACCAACATCTGAGTATCTGGTAGCAGAAGTGGATAAAACCACACATGACAGGGAAAGCCAGGCCACATGTATTATTAACGGTAACACAGAGGATGAGGTGGATGATAATGAGGATGGAGGAGGGATGTGAAGGGTTGCTACATTCACTACTGTGGGATCTCTGCTATAAACACTGATTAATTTGTGTCAATAATCTGATAATAATGATAGCTTACATAAGACTCATACATGATAATTGTAATAATTGCTGTAGGAATTATGTTGAGTATGTATAAATATAGAAATACATGTAGACAAGAACAAAAGAGAGGAAGTGGCAGACAGCAATGCTATGGCTATATATATATAGAGCAGTGCATGTCCCATAGAAAATCTGCACATGTACATAGCCTGGGTATCCAGGGGAGAGACAGCACTCATCACTCAGATGGACAATTAAAAGGATGCTTTATTGGTTCATCACAGCAATGCCAAAGGTTTATTATAGCATATGTCTTTTTTATTATAACTTATGTCTTTTGTGTAACCTTACTTATTTGGACCTTCCCACTGCCGTCAGCCAGCAGAACTTGTCATATGGTTTTTATTTTGTTTTTAATTTTTAATTTTTGGGGGTATGTTTTGCTTATTTCCTTTTCTATTTTTCTTTTGATTGGTATACTTCTGGGGCCACTGCTTTAGTGACACAAGTGGGGCGGTGACATCAGCAGCTGGTACCAGGCCCCCCAACACATTGTTTTGGTGGTCCTTTTTGATTGTTTGTGTACTAGTTGAAGAGTCTATGTACACGGGCCACAGTGCCACCCAGCAACAGCTGCGGTGCAGTCATGCACAGTAGAGACTGCTGAATTCAGACCAAAGGTGCGCAGAGAGGACTAGGGTCTGAATTTGGAGCCCTGCTCCGTTATCAGCTGCGGTGCAGGCAGTCTGTACTACGCATGACTGCAGCACATGTAGCTGTCTCTGCTGCGCATGACAGCTTCTGACAACCACACAGTTAGCAAATTATTATATAGGATATGTGACTGGAGTGAGGGCAGTTCTGTGCCCTGAGGAACCAATAAAGCATCCTTTTATCCTCTATATGAGTGATGAGTTCTCTCTCTCTCCACTGGATACCCAGGCTGAATACATATATATTCATCAATATGCATCAATCACACCACACCAGTCCACCAACACCATGGGCATCTGCTACATTCATTTTAGATTTTAGGAACCCTTATGTATTTTTTTATCTTGAAAAATAATGGCTAGGCAACATAACAACAGGCTTACAAAAAGACTGAAAAATATTTGTGTTTGCACTGTGCAGGACTCAGGTTAGCCAAACAAAAGCCCTGAAAAGAAATGTATTTGTGGGACTTAGACTTGTTATGCACAATAGCCATAAAAAAAAATTGATTTGTAGGATTTAGACTTGTTAGGCACAAGCCCTGAGGAAAAATTGATGTGTAGGACTTAGACTTGTTGATTATAAGCCCTGAGAAAAAAAATCATTTGTTGAGGCCTCCGGCTTGCCAAGATCAAATCCTGAAACAAAAATATGTATGCCCTACTGGCAGGTGATTTTATGATGGCCAATATCATTGGCTAGTGCATGGTGCTAACATGCTGCAGCTGTTATTGCTGCTTCTGAGTTGTCTAAGCAGCAGGACCATGAGGCAGCTCAAAGTGACTGGTGTCAACAGCAGTAATATGAGACAGGTGATGATGGTTCCACATGTCCCTAGCTCTGGTGATGCTCCTGAAGTAGCAGCACCACAACTAGCTCCCACCACTTAAAGTATATCTGGAGAAAATAAACTGGCCAATAATGCTTCTCCTCTTCACCTCCTTCAAAATCATGGGTGTGTTGGAATACTAATTTTTCTCTTAGGAATAGGAAGAAACTGTATCTTTCATCAGCAACTGCAATGTGCACAGTGTGTGTGAGTAAATTGTGAAATAGGGCTTGAAAAATGGACACATCTGCACTTGATGTCAAATCATCCCCCCCAGAAATTAAGTACTGCTGTCACTATGCCCCTTGTTCTTTCTGCTAAGGACGCGTGACATCTAGCAGACTTAGTTATAATGATAAATTATCTCTACCACTAGCTTAGATGAGATCTCCTCAGATGCTCCTTGTTTCTGTGCTTGCAATTAATCTCCACCATCTTGCCACATGTGGTCAGTAATGGGTGGACATCAAATGCCACATAATCACATCTACAGAATCTCTATCAGCCAGTGGGTGGATGTAATGTCAATGGAGAGGTTACACCATAAGAGGAGGAAGTAGGTTGGACAGTTGCTGTGTCTTCTTTTGCCCAGACACTATCTCAAGAAGCTGATCACTTTTCCTCTTTGATTTCCATTGATGTTCCTTGGTGCCCTTGGGGAGGGACAGCATGTCACGTTTGTTAAAGAACACTCAGACAGTTAGGTAAGGTTAAAAGCTTTATTGAAAATAATGCACAATCGCCCCACTCGGGTCCAGATAAGGTCCGTACTAAGTACTTTCCAGATTTGACGCAGGTCAGGGTGAAAATACACACACAGTAGTAGTAAGCAAAATAAGTATGATGATCTTGGACTTGTATCAGGATTCGTAGATATATTCAGGAACAAGAATATCCTTGACAGCCCCACACAGCAATAGGTGACACAGATGATGGGTTAAAGGGCAATCCCCTAGTGGACTAGGGATAACGGAGGCAGCACAGATAGTGTACAGGTAGACACTAGGCCCTAGACTTCTAGGGTTAACGGAGGCAACACTGGCAAGACACTGGCAGAGGACTGAAACCCTAGGACATTAGGGTAAACAGAGGCAACACGGACAGGACTCTGGCAGTGACTGAACCCTAGAATGCTAGGGTTAATCGAGGCAACACAAACAGTACTCTGGCAGCGGCTTGACCCTAGAACACTAGGGTTAACGAAGGCAAGACAGAATGGACTCTGGCAGCAACTTGACCCTAGCACACTAGGGTTAACGGAGGCAACACAGCTATGACTCTGGCAGTGACTGAACCCTAGAACGCTAGGGTTAACGGAGGCAACACAGACAGGATTCTGGCAGTGATGGGGACCTAGCATGCTACGGTTAACGGAGGCAACAGACACCAGATACTGTCAATATAACGACCCTAGGCCACTAGGGTGAACTGAGGCAACACGGGCAAAAGTGTGGTACAGACTGGACTCAGGTATTATAGGGTTACCGGAAGCAACACAGACACTGGTGAGTGCAGGGACTCCTCCAGGCTCCTGGAGACTATAGGAGTAGTAAGTGAGCGGGAGAGAGATAGGTACATAATGTAACCGGTCTGCAACCTGTGTCTCCCTGATCGGTACACGGAGGTAATAAGCCAGTCCCATGAGCAACGGAACTGGAAGCTCAAACAGGTTGGCACACACGGCCTTCACAGCCAGTCAGGAGAACCACCAGACACTAGCCCAGCCAAATCGGTGAAAACAGATCATCAGCCAGTCCTAGTCAGTAACGGAATCAGACACTCAGCCAAGCCAGTTCGGTACACAAGGAGTTAGTCAGCCAGTCCTAGTCGGTAACGGAATCAGATACTCAGCCAAGCCAGTTCAGTGCACAAAGGAGTTAGTCAGCCAGTCCAAGGTCAGCAATGGAATCGGATCACAGGAGCGTCAGGCACTAAGCATAGTCAGGCGAGCTGGGTCACACACGGAAACAGGAAACAAGAGCTAATAGTCGCTAGATACGGGTACACCACGAAAGGGCACTGGTATAGTGACAGCAGGGCATATTTAAAGGCAAGCCCTGGGAGGAGTTAACAACACAAAGCCAATAAAAATACAACCAGGGTAAACCCGGAAGTAACAATGTCGCTCATGAATCACGGGCACTGTGATACAGCAGCTCCAGATTTCTTTTGTGGAATCTGGCTTTAACATGCTTCACATAAACATTATGGTATCTGCATTGCATGTGTTTTATAGGGTGGTTGTGCCAAGGTGTGTCCCCTCATTTCCCTTTTTCACTGACACACATAGTACTCAGTGCCATCTTTGATGACTGCTCTGTCCCTGCCCCAAGAGAAGAATATTCAGACACCCATGATTTAAGGAAGGGCACAGAGAAGAATGGCCTATTTCTTCTCCTCTACAATCCCCTTCACTGGCTGGGACAGAGTATGATGCTACTGCTGCCTCAGAATCAACACTAGAACTAGGACCAGGATTATTGGTGGCAAGTTGAACCTGTCCTAGCCCCAAATCACAACTGATAAAACCCCCGTCTTTGCCACATTCCCCTCTTCATCATCATTATCCTGCTGCTGAAACAGATGAATGCCTTGCCCTGGTGACTCAGCAGCATGAATTACAGCAGCAGTAAACTCTGTAATGGTACTGCTGCTGCTGGTGGTGGTGATTCCCATGCCTATTTTCATAACTGTCTCCCATTTCTTTTTGTTTTCTGCTAAAAAGGCCCTCATTCTCTCCTCCACCTCAGCTGCTTCACCATCACCTTCAGTCTCATCACTACCAGTTTCTTGCTGCTGCTCTATGGGAGTGGAATTGTTTGGCATGACAAATGTGAGAGACGGTCCCCTACTGTCACACTTGCTTCTTCAGAAGAAGGCACACAGGAAGCACTAGCAGCAGGCATAGGCAACTGATGGTGTATTAGTGGTCAACCTCCTTTCTCCCTTCCTGTCCCCAAGAGTGGCCCTGTACTCCTCTAATGCAGAGAACAAATGTTCTGCCTACAAGACACCTTAAAGGGATAGTAATGTTTCAAAATAAAAGCAACTCCAATTAATCTTCTATCACATCTACCTTAGAGACCTAGTTATCCTGTGCTTCCTTCCACTGTGGTGTGTTGGCCGGCATAGATGCGGCCACTTCTGCATTGCTGACATCATGAAACAGGCACTGGCTAGGACACCTGTTTATGGGCCTATTCTGTGTGGCCTATTGGGTCCCGCCTTCTCCTGCTCCTTTATAAGCTTCCCTGGGCCTGGGAGTCTGATATTGTCTCTTGTGCTCCGTTGTATGACCCCAGATTGTCTGACTACCCACATTGGTTCTGACCTGTGGGTCTGACAGAGTAACTCGCTCCGTGTATGACCCCAGCTTGTCTGACTACCCACAACGGTTCTGACCTGTGGCTCTGGCTAACTTACTCGCTCCATGTAGTCCCCGGTTTGTCTGACCTCTAGCTCTTGCTGCCTATCGCTCCGTCTAGTCCCCAGCTTGTCTGACCTGTAGCTCTGATTGACTACTGGCTCTATACTCTCTGAACTTGCCTGACCATCAGTCTCAGTGTTTCCTGGTTCAGGTCTGCTCTCGCTCCCTTGTGCTTCTGGTCACATGACTCTGGGTGGAGGCTTGTGCCTCAGTTACCGTTCCCTCTGGTGTTCCACTCGCATCACGGTCCTAGTCTCCAGTATGTCGAAGTAGTGCAGTTCGCAGCACAGTGTGCAGCTCCAGGTAGGAGCCTTGATCCTATCATCCTGTGTTCTGGGGTTGTGTGGGCTATACTATTATTACTGTACCATAGACAGCTCACAGCAAGGGACAATCTTCTTACTGTGTACATAAGAAAAACTCTGCCCCCCTTGACAGGTTTTTCAGGCTTTTCCTATATACTAATTGAAGATTGTCCCTCTCTGCAAGTCATCTGAACAGTTTGCTCGAGGTGAGTAATGTTACATTAGTAAAAGGGGGCGGGAGAGGATACTCTTGAACTAAAACTCTAACAGTATTGAAAAAACAATCTCCATTGCCCGAATACTATGAATATTAATTGGAGCTGCTTTTATTTTGAAACATTACTATCCCTTTAAACTAAGCTTCATCTCCTTTTTTCTAAGCCTGCCTTCACTATCTGACAATGTACTGCTCTCTCTTCTGCTCACAAACACAGAAATGTGAGCTCATGAGCTCACCACTTAATGAAATTCAATTCCTTGTACTCTGTGCTAACCCCATTAAAATTTCTCTAATTATTTTCTGAGGCCTAAAATCTAATCTTACATATGCTCTGCAGGGGTTTCCATAGCTGTGTTTTCCAGTGTTCTAGGGCTCCCATTACCATAGTAATCTTGATATGGTTTCTAATAAGCGATTGTTCTGCGTTGTGTTTGAATTGACTGTGATAGGGTGACAACTTTTCTGAATACAAGATTAGTGGGTGCTAATCTCAATACATTAACTATATTTGCTCACTGCACAAGTAGCACAGATTTCACATGCATTAAAAATGCAAGTTTAGGATTAGATTTTAGGAATCTAACATAAAATAACTCAATTTTACAGATGCTAGCTGGAAGTACATGATTTTTAAAATTGCATAATCCAATATCACTTTTAGGTATTAGTGTCACTTTAAAAATATAAATATTCAGCTATAGAACCAGAGGGATGTCAGCACATTTTCAAGGCAATGTGTTGCCCACCCCACTGGTCCTTAAAGGGTTACCCATTGAATGCTAAAGGGCTCAAAGGCATGGAAAACTATTGTTTTAGAGACAGGTGTAACGTCCAAGAGATTAAAATGTTAATTATTAGAAGAAACCAAAATTCTAGCCATTTTAATAAGTGTAGCAGTGACACTATCATGAGCAATTGGAGAGAGCGATCCTTTGCTGAAAGGGTTGCCTGAAAACATTGACATTTGGACGTTCAGTAGTAAAGCCGAACAGAACACGTAAAAGAAGCCCTTTTAGCAATATCCTCAACACATCTACAGCAAACATTTTAATTATTTATGGCTGCCTTGGGGACAGGTAGAAACCACATAAGGATGCGAATATGTGCTGAAACTGTGACAGTTTAAAAGTACACTCCTTTTTCACTGTTAAAAAGTACCTAGAGGGGAAATTCAACTCTTTAAAGAAAAATGTTATAATAGTGTTTTTCTCAACGAAGTAATGTTTTTTTTTTTTTGTTAAATTTAATGCCATGT
Organism: Rhinophrynus dorsalis; assembly: GCA_037306005.1. Lineage (NCBI taxonomy): Eukaryota > Metazoa > Chordata > Amphibia > Anura > Rhinophrynidae > Rhinophrynus > Rhinophrynus dorsalis. The sequence continues at coordinate 171,541,073 of CM074722.1, forward strand.
GTGGAGCTTGGCTAAATGTGTATTTTTGAATATGTGTCTTTAATTGGTTGCTTGCAGTTGTGATTTCTTGTTGAAATAGATATCCAGGACAGATAACATAATGAGATGTACCAATATCATTATTTGTTGACATTTTCTCCATTCCCATCAGCCCAACAGTGACATTATTTGAGCACATGTAAACCTCTGAGATCATCCAGTATTAAACTGAATGTGATTTATATAATAAATTTGATACTGCTACAAAAATATGGGTTATATAGAAATAAGTCTACCAAGAATGATATGCTAAGTAGACCTTGGGGGAGATGCACTAAGGGTCAATGCTGTGGAGATGTGTGGTAAGCACATAACCTTAGTGATGGAAACACACATCACCATATGCACTAAAATTATGGATGTAGGGGGAGGAAGGCAGAATGTAAATCAGCATGCAGGAAAGTGTCCCTTTATACATCACCAGCATTTCAACAGCCTTGAAGTTTGAGTGTATCCTTTCTGCTTTCCCATTCAGCCAGTGAGAGAGCAGAAATGATCCACTCAGAATTCAGCATTACAAACAGCATTGCTCTCTAACCCTTTCAGTGCTATATGGATGTGATTTGTATGCCCCTGTGTCATTGAAATGGCTCCAAAATGACAGAATGGCAGCAAAACTATATATCACAGCTTTTCCACCGTTCTGTACTGACTGAACCAGCAACCAGCTGAGCCACCTATCCGTCAATCAGCTTATTCAGGTAAACATAGGACTCACAAGTGTGAGTCCTGTTTTTGCAAATAGACTAATATTGTGCTTTCAAACGTACAAATCAGGAGAAGTGTACTTCTAAAAGTAACCCCCAATATTATGCAATAAGTCAATTTAACAAAAGAAGATAAAGATGTTCTAATAGATAGTGATCAATGCTGGACAGTGAATGGGTTTATCACAAAAAGAATCTACATAGTATATAAATCCTTATACTTTACCAGTGATGGAGAAAAGAGAGTATAAGAATTGAACCAAATGAGATATGGGTATATGGTGCACCAATAACCGATATGATGTACATAATGAATTAATGAATTAACTGAAATGTCAATGTAATCTGAAAGGAACAGTTAACAAGATAGTTGTAAATGAATAAATAGTGAAAAGAAAAAAGCAATGTGTGTATCTTCGCAGGAGTCACGGACACCAGCTGGTTGCCGATGTTTGAACTTAGACATACCAAAAACAAAGGCTACTGTTGGTGCTTATTGCACACAGGAAACAGCCACATTAACATATAATAATAATAGTAACACAGGAATACAACAATGGTTGATTAACCCGCACTTACATATGCAAATGAGGATTGTGGTGAATTAGTGACAGATTCAAAAGGCTATAGTAACATAGTAAATTAGGTTGAATAAAGACACAAGTCCATCAAGTTCAACCTTCTTCTCATACCCCAGTAACTGAGAATTTTATGGCTTTCCTGCTACCAATTAAGTTAGTCTTTATCAGACCTTCCTGATCAGCCTACTGATAAACAGTATAACTCTGTATGTTCCCTTTTGAAAGACATGTGTCTAATCTTCTCTTAAGTGTATCCACTGTATCTGCCATAACCACCTCCCTGGGCAATGAATTCCACAATTTAACGGACTTTACTGTAAAAAACCCTTCCTCTGCTGAAGTCTAAACTATGATGACAAAGACATCTCAGTGCATACTGTCATTATGTCATCAACACAAATCTGATACAATATCTCAGTCTTGGCCCTTATCTTCCTTTAGGTAATCTCCATCCTAGAGCAGTCTAACTGCATCATAGATTAATAATAAACATTTCCACTGAAATTAAATAGGGCTTTGAAACCATTGAAAGCTGAAAATGTCTCACTGGCATTGAATGAGTTAAAAACCTAATTTACATAAATGGAAATTTAGGGAATTTTTAATTTGTCCCCATGGTGCAGCTGGTTTGCTCAGTGATGTAAAATGTAACACATTACTAACTTGGCAAACATGTGATATAACTGGTTAGAGGAAAAGCAAGAATGAGATTTGAAAATCTAATAAAACCCATTATTTAAAGTGGTGGATGTGTTTGAATTCCAAACCATTTTCATATAGCAACTCAATTGTAATTCTGCTTCATATTCACCCTCTTTTGTATCACTTTCTAAATCTCCTAATATATGACTCCCATTACTAGGGATGGGTGAAAATTTTAGCCACATCAAGAAATAGGCAGGAAACAAATGGCTTAGCCTTCCTCAGAAATTCCTGTGGGAAGGCTATTTGATTGGCCAGATTTTCCAGTAGTAAAGCCATGCTGACATGGAACTTGTAAAGCTGTACATTTCAGATATACAAAAATTCATTTTTAAAGAGTTCTCTCTAAGTAATCCAACTACTGGTGTCACATTCACAAGCCTGTTGCTGCCAAACTCTTTTCTATTTGCCTTTTTTGACTGGTTAAAATGTTCTGCTAGTGGTGCCAAGAGTACAGGCCTGATTTTATTTATATTGTTATGCTGTGCTTGGAGCAACTGATATAGCCAGATGAAAATTGCAAGTGCCTAGGGCTGATCCTTGTGCTACTCAAACTGTCAATGGTAGGGGTGAAGAAGTGGAACCAGAGTAGGAAACACTGAAGGAGTGATTGGAAAGGTATGATGAGAACCAACAGTGGGTGGTATCACAGAGGCGTAGGAGTGGAGAGCTTTGAGGAGTAGTGGGTCGAACAAGGAATGACATTCCAGGAGCTTGGAATTGGAGAAGAGAAATGGGCCAGTAATGGGAAGGTGAGTTTGGGTTCAGGGAGGATTTCTTTAAGATGGGTGTGATTAGTGCAAGTAGACTCCCTCTGTTTTTAATACATACTTTAATGCTATAATTAAGTGAATACTGGTTCTTCCAGCTTGGCAAATAATTTCCCTTGAAAAGTGCAGTTTTTCTACTTTTTTCACCTAGCTCAATCCTTTGAATTCAGTGGAATACTGAATTTGCCCACAATACATAGCAAATGTTATTTTATTTCCCAAAGGCATAGTATAAAAGAGGTATGAGGGTGCCTGGGGAAACAATCAGTTGAACAGGCAGTTTCTTGGGGGGTTGTTTACTGGGATTGGGGGGCACTGTCACGGTTTTCAAGACACTCAGACCAGTAGGTGAAATAAAACACAGTTTTATTAAGAACAAAATTAATGACAGAATCACCCTCTATAGGCAGCACTGAGTAGCAGCAAGGAGGCAACAGTAGGACAAATATACAGATATTGACTTAAACAGTACAGGCAGATAGCAGATACTGAGTACAGAGATACAAGGGTAAACACAGTAATCAGTCTGTCTCAGTTGTGGTGTTTGGCAAGCCCAAGGTGATAATAGGCAGTAAATGGTGGAGAGAACTCAACACCAAACGTTCATAATACTGAGATAACTGTCCAGCAAAGATGAACCTGCAACCCAGAGCTGGCTGAACTTGAACAGTAGCCCCCTCGGGTGTAATAACAGAGCAAATAGATTGCAAGAGCTTGAACCAATAGCCCCCACGGGCGTGATAACGAAAGCAACTGAACTGCAACAGCTTGAGCCAATAGCCCCCACGGGCGTGATAACGGAAGCAACTGGATTGCAAGAGCTTGAGCCAATAGCCCCCACGGGCATAATAACGGAAGCAACTGGAATGCAAGAGCTTGAGCCTATAGCCCCCATGGGCGTAATAACAGAGGTTTGCACAGTAGCAGCTAAAGCCGCAGCGCCTACCGTGCGCGGTAACGTAACTTCACTACACTGCAAGGAGTGATATGAACCGTCGCCTTACAAGGCCTACTGGACCGGCTCACCAGTAATAGTGGTTGGAGAGAAACGGCTCAGCAAATAGCAACGCTCTGTACCAGACTGGAGGCTCAGAACCAGGAACACAGCTCTGCAAGGGTAAAGGGCTCAATAATAGGAACACAGCTCTGCACGGGTTAACGGCTCAGTAATTGGAACATAGCTCTGCACGGGTTAACGGCTCGATAATTGGAACACAGCTCTGCACGGATTAACGGCTCGTAAGTGGAGTACAGCTCTGCAATGGAAACAGCTCGGTAGCAGGATCTCAGCTCAGCATGGGTTAAGAACTGCAGCCGAGAAGTACAGTAGTTGGAGGAAGTCAGAATGTCGCCTCGGTGACAGCGGGAAGCTGAAGCGTAGTCTGGGCAGATGTAACTGGTGCAGGTCACGGAGCAGGAACGTCATACAAGCTGGGTCGAATCACGGAGCAGGTTCTCAGACAAGCCAGATCAGGTCACGAGCAGGAACGTCAGCCAGGCTGGGTCAAATCACGGAGAAGGTTCTCAGACAAGCCAGATCAGGACACGAGCAGGAACGTCAGCCAGGCCGGGTCAAGTCATGGGGCAGGAATACAGGAACGTCATCAGAGCAAGCCAAGTCGGTACACCGGAAATCAGGAAAGCAGGAACACAGCACAGCAATACTGGCTCAGGAGCACCACGAAAGGGCACCTGACAGGTGCCAATGGCCAAGTATAAAAAGGTCACCAGGGGCGGGCCAAACAGGCTCAACCAATCGGAGCGCAGCACAAGTGAGAGTGACAGGAGAGAAATTACTGCACCGTGATAGACAGTTAATAAAAAATAAAAAAAATAAATACAATAAAAAAATCCATAAGATATAGTATAAAAGTGGTCTGAGGAGGGTGCCTGTGTTGGTGGGTGGAGTTTGGGGAAAGAACATGGAATTTTTTGGGTGCGTTTTGTTGACTGGTATTGGGGGGGCAGTTAATAAACAAATGTATAAATACAATTAAAATGAAAGTAAAATTAGAAATCGGTATGTAACATGACAGAGACAGGGACCCCTGACGTAAGCTGAGACTGGAGCAGACAGATACTTGACAGGATGGAGTATTTTGTAACGGATGATTTGTAGGACTTGTTGTTAGAGGCTAAAGCCCCAGGAAACATTGATTTGTAGGACTTTGACTTATTAGAGGCACAAGTCCTGAGGAAACATTGATTAGTTGTAGGACTTTGACTTATTAGAGGCACAAACCCTAAGAAAACATTGATTAGTTGTAGGAAATTAGACTTGTGTTAGGCCCAAGCCCTGAGGAAACATTGATTTGTAGGACTTAGACTTGTTTGACACAAGCCCTGAAAAAACATTGGTTTGTAGGACTTAGGCTTGTTTAAAACAAGCCCCCCCATTTTTTTTTTTGTAGACCTCTGTTTTTGTTTTTTAAAGAAAAAAAATCCCCTATGGCCAGAATAGGTCAAGTTCTGTTGGCCAGTGGCCACTTGCCATTGTGAAATTCCCTGGTGTAATTGCGGGATTTGTTTTTTTTTAAACAGCAGGATGATTAGGCAGCTCAAAGGAAATGTGATCAACAACAGCAGTAACATGGGTGAAGGTTCCATTTGCCACTACTAGGTCCAATGATGCACCAGAGGCAGTAGCAGTACCATAACTAGCCCCCACCACTTCAGGTATGCGTGGAGAAAAGAAGAAGTTGGCCAATAATCCTTCTCCCCCTGCCCCTCCTCCAAAATCATGGGTGTGTTGTTAGAATATACATTTTTCCCTTGAGAGCAGGATCTGTGGCTCTCATCAGCAACTGCAATGTGCACAGTGTGTGTGCGATAAATAAGGGAAGGACTGAGAACAATGGGCACATCTGGACTCACTTCAAACATCTGGCATAAAGTAACCAAACACCATGACACTTAGGTTCCTAATGTGAAATCATTCCACCAGAAACCAAGCAATGCTGTTACCACTATACCCTTTGTCCACTTCCCACTAAGGACACGTGACAACGTGCCGACAGTTTAATAATAATGATGAACACTCCCTGCCACCAGTTTCGAATATTCTGCAGAATGGAATCTCCTGATATGCCACTTTATGCCCTGGTTGTGATTCTCCTCCACCACACTGAATGTGTGGTCAGTGCACCACACAGTGTGCAATGGGTGGACACGAACTTTCACATTCTGACAGTTAGTTAATGGTTATCAGCCAGTGGGGGCAAGGTGTGTTCACTCATTTCCTCATTTCACTGACTTGTCACAAATTGTGCACAATGCCATCGCTGATGACTGCACTGTGCTTGCTCCAAGAGAAAAATAGCCCTGCACCCAGGATCTCAGGGGGGAGGGGAAAGGTGGAAAAGAATGGCCTCTTTCTTCTCCTCCTCCACATTCCCCTTTATTGCTAGGACAGAGGATGATGTTGCTGGTCTTGCTGCTACTGCCTCTGAATCAGCACTGTAACTAGGACCAAGAGTATTCCTGCTGGCAAGTGGAACCTGTGCTAGTCCCCCATTCCCACTATGTCCACAGTGGTCTGTGGAACACTAGCCTGCTCCTCTGTATCTTTTTGCTTTTACAACTCAGCAGCAGCAAGAATTAAAGCAGTGGCAAACTCTGAAATTTTCAAAAGCTCACTGCTGATGGTGGTGGTGATGCCCATCCATATCCTTGTCTCCTATTCCTTCTTGGATTGGTCAAAAAAGGCCATTAATGTCTCTTTCACCTCAGCTTCTCCACCATCATCACACCACCAGTCTCTCCTTGCTGCTGCTGCTGCTCTATTACAGACATCTCATCTGTTGGAGGAGGTGATGAGAAATGTGACAGAGGGTCCCCTAATGTTGCATTCAGCATCTCTTGTTACCTGAAGAAGGCAGACTGGCAACACTAGCAGCAAACACAGGCCGCTGATCTGTGCTCCTGGTAGTGTTATTATTGTTTCTAGGCAACAATTCTGGCTACTTCAGGATCATGTTCCACCTGGACAATGCCATGGGACTATGGGGACTCCCAGGGCCAGGGGAATGTTGTGTGCTCCCTTGACCACTAGTCTGGCCACTTTGCATTACTTCCCCTACCACTCCCCTAAAGCTAGTCACAACAGCTGTTTCATCATCATTTTTACTATTAACACCAACCACAACAACTTTAGTCCCTGAGTCTTCCTTCTCATCCCCTCCATCACTCCTAACATTCTGAGTCTGTACAAACTGCTAGACCTTCTTAGTAGTGGTACTAGTGGCAAGACTGCTTGGGGATAGCAAGTGAGACTTAGGGTCCCCTGCTGTCACACTTCTCCTCCTCCCCTCCTCATGAGAATCACAAACTGGCAGCAGGCACAGCACTGGTAGCTGACCTGTCGTGCTCACATTACTAACCTCTTCTTCCTCCCATGACACACATTTTCCCTAGATTCCTAGGGGTGATGTAGGGGGATTGGCCATCATTGGGTTTGGGGAACCAGGGCATCCAGACCCTTTCATGTTGGTAGTGGTCACTTTCTTCTACTCAGACTCACTGGATGCATAACGGTCCTTCTGGCTCCTCCTTTATTATGATTAAACTTGCTCATAGTGATAGCAGTCACTATGAGGCTCTCCTGGCTCAATTTTGCTATTAACTCACAACACAACAGCCTAACACCTCTCTCTGTCTATAGCTAGTTGTATTGTGTTTCACTTCCTGGAAAATGGAACATTTTTATAGAGAAAAGGTGAAAAACTTGATTAAAGGGGCAAAAACATTCTAGCCATTGAAAATATATCAGACATTTTTGGCAAGGGGTGGAAATTACAAGGTTTTTAATTAAAGTGGGTTTTCTCAAAAAAAATCAGACAACCATGTGGTTTTCTTGGATTTTTTTCATGGGGACACAATAGGACCTTTGCCCACCCCTAGCCTTTACAATACATTGGGAGTTATGCACTAAGGCATGATAAAAAGGTGACAAAGAGGAGATGATCTCCAGTGATATCATTTCTTGTCAAGGGGGATCTAGACAATCGGAACACCCAGCTAAATGAAGGAGTATATGCTTACTGAAACCAACCCTGCAAAGAACGATACCTAAGCAGGTTTAGCAGAAAGCACTTGATCTAAATAGATGCTGAGCGAAACCAGAGTAAACACCAGCAGTGGATAGGAACCCAAATGCAGACAGAGTAAGAAGACCCCCAAATACAGGAGAGTGTATGATAAAACAAACCCCAATATAGAATAATGGGTACCTTGAGGAGCAAATAATAGGATGGTCAGGCAGTCCAAGGTCAATACACTTTATCCAGCAGCGAGGCACCATGGGAGCAGGCAGAAGAATAGTCAGGTCACAAGCCAAGGTCAGCACAGGATATCTTGCAGCTCAGTACCAGAGGAGTATGTAGAAGTGGGGTCAGGTCACAAGCCAGGGTCAGCACAGGAGATCTTGCAACAGGTAGCAAGATCACAAGCTAGGTCACAGGAACAATGGAAATGCTAAGGAAGGCTAGTAACAAGTACTGGGAGGCACTAGGTAAAAAAAAAGATGGTCCTTTAAAGGAGTAGTCGTGATTATGTAATCTCGATTTTGTGTCACATGACCTGCCACATCAAAGATGAGAAAGAAAAGGGAAAGAGGTATTAACCTCATCCACCACTCTAGAGCCCAGTCATGCAATGCTAAAACTTCTCCAGTTCCTATGTTATTCTATGGAGCCTATGCACTAAGATCTCCAAACCCAAAGAAATCTTCGTGCATTGGCTCCATAGAATAACATAGGACTTGGAGAAGTGATATAACTGGAGAAGTCTTCTCTTCTTTATCACCTCTTTATTATGCATTAGTGAATCTCCCCAGTGTATTTCTAGTACAAGCTCATTTACAGGAAAAAAATAAGATCAAATTCAAGGCAAATTGTAGAACATTTTGTTTTTAATTCAGATGGATCATGTTCCATAAGAACTGCTAAAAAACAACTGAACCTTGCTTAAAAGATCACTAAGACCAAAATGTAAGTAAATTACTAAAAATGAAATATCACATACTTAGCTAGGAAATGTGAGAAGTAATTATTCAAATGTTACATCCCTAAAATGCCATCCTAAACTTGCTTTTTAAAGCATGTGTACATTGTTATGTTCAGAATGCTTTTATTTAATGTTGTTTGTGCTGTTTATATTGAAAGAAGCTAGCTATTTTTTTATAGATAATAACTATTGCTCTTGAATTCAGAAAGACTGTTATCTTATTTCAGCCCATTTACAGATCATTCTAGACAATCAGTGGGAGCCCAGGAGCCCTAGAATAGTCAGGAATCTATGCTTAAGACTTAGAAAACAAATAGAGAATGTTTACAAATGTTAGCATGAAGTATAGGGTATTTAATGGTATAAAACCCAAGTTTATTTTCAGGTGTTAGTCTTCCTTTAACCGAGCCATATCAGCATTTCATTGTTGATTCCTCTCTGACACCCTTTCCCATGAGGAAAGCAAAGATAAACATATTCTATTCGAACAAGACTAGTGACAGAACAATTGCTTGCTTGACTTTAAATAGACTCTAATAATGTGTATCAAGGGAAAGACCTATAGCCTGACAGTATTTAGTCTCTTGTGTAAAACAATATCTTTCAGTTATAAAGATAAAACAGCAGCTCTTTAGTTAATTATAAAATAATTAAATTTTAGAACAGACTGCATACTTTTTAATGTCTTAGCTTAATGAGATAATATTACATTTGAATAACTTAAAAATACATTAAATTACAATAAATCCATGAAAGACAAAGAAGCATAGCACATTTATGTTAGATAAGAACTGTCTGGCCCAAATAAGTTAAGCAAATACCACAAAGCAAAAAGGTAAAGAAAAAAAATACTCCCCCGTGTGGCAGCATAAACCCTTAGGAAAAGAAATACAAAATCAGATAATAGTAGTGTACAGTAGAAATAAACTATAATCTGGAAATATGTGTAGAAGGTGTATAAATAGTAAACTGCAAAAAAGTAAACGCAACTTAAATAACATAATATTATAAAAACCTTAAGTGATTAAAGGGATGGTAACATGTGAAAATACATACTGAAGGTTTTATTCTACTGAGTAAAACAGGACACTCCCACTGCTGAGAGATATTTTATTCAAAAGTTATTGCAGCTCAAAACTGAATTATTTAAGTGCAGTATCTCAATGGCCTGAAATTTTAAAGTGGTGCTGTTGCTACATCTTCCTATAGAGGTTTATGGTCAACTGACTAGAGTAAAATTTCTGGCCATTGATATACTGCACCTTGAGCTACAAACATTTTTGAAACAAACACCTCAGTAGTGGAAGTACCCTCATTTCATCAGGAAACTAAACCCTATAACATATATTTGTTTACTTATTAAGTTTTTTTATCCCTTTAAAATTATGTAACTGTATTGCAAAAGGAGTCCATGTTAGTGACTCCTCCGAATAATACCTGGGAATAATCTAATATATGGATGTGAAATATATGGCTTGTATTGGTATCTGTCAAAGTCCCAGAGACACCTGCTCCTGAGGTTATATGCAAGAGAAAATGGGTATCTCTACATATAACTAGTAGGTGCACATGGAACACATCATAGAATACGAAGAGGAACCAAAGGTGAAAATGGAAAAAAAATAGACAAATGTGAAAATATACTTTAGTAAAAGACCAAGTACATATTTTAAAACGTAGCTGGCAAGATAGCACATTTGGGTAATGCACGATCTGTTCAAACCTTAGGGTCACAGGTTGTAGTCCTGACATTACTGGCAATGTCATCTAAGCCTTTCATCCTTCTGGGATAGATTAAATGAGTACCCAGGGCATACTTGAAAACAACAGACAATTTCAATGCAATCTTCCTGGTAAAATACTTTCATTAAAAAGAAAGGTTAAATATTTGAATAATAATATTAATGGTATAAAACACACCACAAGGGGGCTCATTGCTAGAAATATACTTCTTAATCTCCTGTGCAATTTCTCTATTCTTAGAGTCTATAGAAGTAGATGGTCCGCGATCAAATAAACATGCAGAAAAGAAAATGAGTATTCACTGAGATATATTTCTTCAAATAAATCTGTACTCTGTAAATTTGTATTGAAAAGTCTAATAAGCAGATGACTGATGTAAGAAATGAACAGTCAATGGAATGATGAAATACAAAATCTTATCTGTAGTATGAATTATAATAGATGTTGATGAGAAGGGGAGATAGATTTCTGCAGCTAAAACTGAGCTCAAAAGTTACTGATAATCTTTTAAATGAATTAGTTGATGAAATGTTCGAATGGTGGTTCCCACCGTGCTGCTGGACTAATTGTCTGGAATCAGTGTGGGCATAGGTACATTATGCTTGCAAAAAAGATCAGCACTACAAGTATCTATGTGCAGATTAAAAAAAAAAAAAAAAAATCTAAAAAATACATATATAAAAACATTAAATGCAAAATAGGTATAAGGATAAGAATAACAAATATTATAGCAATATTTGAGTTATGAGTATCCAAGTAGTATATAGTTCAAAACCACTGGATGTAGGAAGACAGGTATATGCACAAAATAATGAAGAAGGGAAGTATGCATAGAAACATATCAGGAGGTAACAAAGAATATAGGACTTGGATCAGGAAACTTTACAATTGGCAGACAATTAAGCATGCTGGCTAAAATATGGTGTCAGAATAAGGCCTATAAACATAACTGTAATAACTAGCACAGGTACATACTAACAGATCTACCCACTCACATATGTTACCCATATGCTTACTGGATAAAAACTTTTTGCCTCAAAAACAAAACAGGAGAAAAATGGCACTTTCCACCGAGTGGGATATTTTTCGCGAAAAGTGACGATTTTCTGTTTTTTTTTAATCCAGCTCAATGCATTGAAATCAATCATAAGACTGAATTGCCCTCACCACATGGCAAGATTCCCTTCTTTTCCTGCAGACATAGTTTAAAAGGGGGTAAGGTTCCAGCATGCCATTTCTGAATTTGTGAGAGATAAAGCACCATATATTTGAGTTAGTTAGGATATGCAAATAAATTAATATTGGAGTGTAGTGTTGTTGGCAGGACATTTGTTTTATGTGTTTGGGGGTATGGGGACCTCTGGGGGATGGTGAAGGGAGAAAGGAGGTTACCCTAAAATACCCCACAATTCTTTGTGACTTACTGATAAGATACAGGCAGCAGTGAAAAAAGGTTTACAGGTTTTTTCTGATCAAAACTATTTTCCTCTTGTTTTTCGTGAACATTTTCACCCATAAACAATATATAAAATGTTCCCCTTTCTGTCACTGCCAATAAGTTTCCCTCCAGAACTTTGCCATATTTAACCTATGTTTTTAATGACTGCAAGATTTCCCACCACAATGAGGGCTGAAGTGGAGAAATGAATAGTTGAAAATAAAAGCTGTGAGTCTACTCCTACAGCAAAATATGCCTTGAAATTTTTTTAGCAGGCTGAGTGCCTTTGTCCTTTGCCCACAGCAGAGGCACTCATCATGGTTAAGGTTGAGGATGTTAACCGGTATTAATGCTGCTGGTTACTCAATGCTAGCAGTATGTGTGGCTGAGTGGGGCTTGGACTTGGAGGCGGTGACAATGCTGATGATGATTGACAGGATGACTGTGTATTTTTCGGCATCTTTGCTTGTACTGGCTCAGAGTTTCCAATTGTTTTCTCTGTAGAAAGACTGAGCCTTTGCCTTTCAGCTAACTTTCTGACCATGTCATCATCTATCTCACTCTCAACTTCATCTTTAAGAGGAGGATGCTGGAGGGATATATTCTCGATATACATCATCAGTCGTCATTAGGTCATCCTCAGCATAGCCAGCCTTTCTTGCATACTACCTTTATAGTAAGCTAAACTTTTAGAAATGTCAGACTATTTATTTTTACTTTTTCTTTCTCAAATTTCACTGCTACATTGAGGACAGGTGTATTGGTGCTTTTTTTGTATCACTGGCAGATACAGCAATTGGTTGAGCTGCTATACCTTCTTCCATTATGCCATCATCATCACTAGAATGCGACTGTCATCTTCAGTGTTCTTACATGCTTTTTTTTAATAGTACTAGCACCGGTGGTTGTGGTGGTGGTGGAACTTTTGGTGGGATCTTGGCAAACTTCATCCTCGCCAGGAGGAGAGAGATCACCACAATTTATTATACACTGCAGCAACCATGGCTGCATTTGGTTTTTGAACTCCCACTTTACTCAAACATCTGCACAGTGCTACTACTCCTTTCCCTCCCTCCCCCTAGCCCTTTTGAGTTTGCTGGATATTACTCAAATTATGTGTGTGTTTTTACTGTGAAGTACACAACAGAAATGATGGATTGTGATGTCTTGCCTTGGCCCTGAACAAAATACTAAATCTTGTCTGGTATCAATCAAGTCTGCCTCAGTCACACAGCTCACGACAGGGTCCCAGTCAGCTGTCAGCTTATTTTCTAAAATATATATATATATATATATATATATATATATATATATATATATATATAATTTTTTAACTGTTGTATATTCTATCCTATGACTGTCAACAACTTCATTCCCCAGACTCCCCATCACAAAGATAATAACAGCAAGATCAGCAAGGAACTTGGACAGCAGATGCCAAAAACTGTGTCTTTCAAATCAAATTGGTCAGACAGGATGTTGGAGTATTTTGGGTCAACCCACTTCCTTCTCACTCACACCATCAGACATGTCTAACACAGAGATAATAACAGCAAGATCAGCAAGGAACTTGGATTGTAGATGCCTGTGTTTTTCAAATCAAATAAAATCAGACAAAATGTTTGGGTATTTTGGGTCAGCCTCCTTTGCTCCCTTTTCACTCATACCCCCAGACACCTCCAACACAGAGATAATAACAGTAAAATCATCAAGGGATTTGGACCACAGCAGCCTGTGTCTTTCAAATTAAACTGGTCATATAGAATGTTGGAGTGTTTGGGGTCAACCTCTTTTGCCCCCAGGCACTATCAACACAGAGAAAATAATACCAAGATCATCAAGGATCTTGGACCTCAGCTGCCTGTGTCTTTCAATTAAAATCGGTCACAAAGAATGCTGGGGTATTTGGGGTCAACCTCCTTTGCCCACTTCTTACTTACACCCTCAGGCCCCTCCAACACAGAGAGAAAGACAGCATAATCAGCAAGGAACTTAGACAGCAGGTGCCTGTGTCTTTCAAATCTAATCAGTCAGAAAGAATGTTGGGGATTTTGTATCAAACTCCTTTGCCTCCTAATAGAGGAACAAATGTCTGGGGCTCCACTTCAGTGCTGCTATTGGTGGTGGCAGTAGCAATGGCACTGCTAACAATTGGTGCATCTCTTTCCACCTTGGTATGCTAGAGGGGACCCAAATTTAGACATGGCCTATTTCCCTCTGATGAGGATGATTCTCCTCCAATTCCTCCTGGTTCCCTACAAGTCTTTATGTACACAAGATTAAGCATATCTCTTTTTATAAAAAAAAAAATTATAAAGAAAAATAATTTTAAGAAAAATATTACTATTATAAAAAAATATTAAAGATTAAAAAAGATTGGAAAAAAAGTCACTCATACTACACACTTTACAGATGCTAACCTAATCTTAATTACCATCACTACTCTAGCATTAACTGAATCTGAATGCCAATCGCTACCCTAACACTAACTTGCAGTATTAGAATGTCCCTCACAGCCATAACACTAAATCTCACTTGCCTGACCCTCACTAACTTAACCCTAATTCACATACACTTCTCACACAACACAAATAATATATCATTTTTTGTTATCTCTCTCCCCTCCTAACAACACCTTTCTACCAACAAAACCCACAAGGAAGTACAGGGAATTCTTGGCATTTACAGTATAAGCTGGTGATAAATTCGGGAGGTGTTTTTCTATGAGGATGGAAATTCCTGCTTCATAAAAAAGTTGGATTTTTAATCCATCCCTAGTCTTTAGCTTGCTTCTTCTCATTCTCCTGTCATGCATCCAAGGCATTGGCTCCTCTACCTCTGAAATATCAGAGACAGATAGCTTTTGTCATTTTAGATAATGGTCGGTTGCAAATATGTGATAACAGGTGTAATAAGAGAAAAAAAACCAAGGTAAATATTAATAAATAAATGATAAAAAGTGAGTCCATATCTGCTGCTTGTGGAATGAGTATAGGTTACAATGGGAAGTAATATACTTGAAAAATGTAATGATCTTATTAAGCTTTTCAATTTTCAGAAACTATCAAGGCTACAGAAGGTGCTATCAGATGCTAATTTTTTATTAATAGATTTACATTGTTTCAGTTTTATTATTTTAGCAATTTTCCATGCTAAGATATAAAAGTGTGTTGATATATATGACTGCAATGAAGCCTGACCCAGCCCAAAAAAATAAATAAATAAAATACAGCAACACTTAAATATATTTTATATATTCATTGTATATTTACTGATAAATGCCAATCAGTGCACTTAGCTTTGCAGATCTATTTGAAACAAAGGACAATTAACAAATATTAAATGATAGTGATTAATGGCTGTTGGCTACAGATAATGATTTGTTATAGCCATTAAAATGGTATATATCACCTTGTGCTTCGAAGGCCAAAAAAAGCTTTGTCCATAGTAGCACCCATCTGTAGCTCTTCACCATTTTAACCAACAGGAACCACTCTGATTATCAAGCTCAGCACAATTAATATCAGTAAAAAAACAGTAATGGGAAAAAATTAATACTTTCCATATTGGGTTTTAAACCTTAGACCAGAACTGTCCAGGGTCAGTCTTCAAGGGCCATCAACAGGCCAGGATTTAAGGATGTCCCTGAATACTCATCAGATGAGTCAATCAGTGGCTCATTAATTTTGGCTGACAAACCTTTAATCAGGGATATCTTTACATCCTGGTCTGCTGGACAGCCATACTTTAGACTTAACAAATTATTTCCATAACAAATAAAATGAAATCTAAGTTGGCTCAAAATTAGTAATTTTTTAACTTAAAATATGAATTCCTGTTGACATAGATTTTCGACCTAAAACATTTCATAATTCCAGTTCCATATTAAGCACTGTTTATTCGCCCAATTTCAAAACTGCAGCAAAAAATCTAAGGTCCAGCTGGCTTTATATTGTTAATATGTTTGATAAATACAAGTGTGATTTTTAGAACAGGATGAAAAAATTACATCATTTTCCTAGATGTACCATTGGAAGTGGTGCAGTGGCCAGCAATGACAACCATTCTGTAAGATCTGCTCAACAGATCACTGAAGTGATTATATAAATTTGATAGTGCAGCCCCTCTGGCATTAGACTCTAATGCCCATTGATGCAATCAAGGCTGTGCACTACAGTGTATGACTGCTGTAGTGCATTATGGTGGACACGTTCCACTAGTGAAGGACATTAATGCTAGCAAGCCCTATGCTCCAGGTCCATGGCATGTGCAGGGAAATGGTGTACCTGGATGTAAATCCATAAGGTGTAAAAACACAAAACTTAGCAAAATGACATTATGCAGGCATATGGAGTGGAAATTGATTCCTGGTCTTGATTTCCTGAAGAATCAGATTTGTACATGGCATATGCAGGGTAAATGGTGTATCTTCATATAAATTAGTAAGGTGTAAAAAAAAACAAACAAAAAAAAACTTAGTAAAATGACATTATGCAGGTGGATGGAGTGGAAATTGATTCCTGGTCTTGATTTTCTGAAGAATCAGATTTGTACATTCATCCCTATGTCCTTTTGCAGCATTTCCAACTTGATAACATAGATCAGCATGTTCTTTTGGTTGACAACCAGGACTGCCTGTAGACTTTTTCCGTATCCACTCTGTGCATGAGTACATCATTATTTTAATGATTTAATTCAGTGTTTAAATTATGTATATATATATATATATATATATATATATATATATATATATATATATATATATATGTAAAATAACAAACAAAATAAGTATCTTGTAATACCTTTTTTATTGGACTAACAGAATTTTGGATTGACAAGCTTTCGGGAGAACCTCTCAAGTCTAAAGCATTTCCACTCTCTCTCTCGCTCTCTCTCTCTCTCTCTCTCTCTCTCTCTCTCTCTCTCTCTCTCTCTCTCTCTCTCTCTCTATATATATATATATATATATATATATATATATTATTTGTTATGAAGCCATGCTGAGAGAATGGATCATAATCTGCCACACTGATCCAATGTGGGTTGGCAGATTGTGGATCAATTTAGTCTGGTGTCTTAGCTTTGATCTGTCCACCAAGGGTGGCCTTCCAGTATTATATGCTCCTGATGGCATAGTTCTCTGCTATTGAGTATTCATATAAGAAGAACAAAATACCTTTTGATCAAACTGTGCCATAGAATACACCTATGGATGTTGCATCAGTTATTAGTGATCCTGAAGTGTGAAAAATGATTTCTTCATTTTGAGAAACAGGCTCTAAAAAATAAAAAAGTATGCTTATTTACTAAGCTTGACCAAGAAATACATTTATGGCTAAATTATCAAAACAACATTAAGGATCATAGATCAGAATACTCCAGAATATAATTCTGTTTATTTATAAATCCATGGTAAGGCCTCATCTAGAATATGTACTACAGTTTTGCAAGCTAGTTATTAGGAAACTGTTTTTGCAGATACTGTAGATGCTTTAAAAAATGTATTGAATATATTTCTAGCTCAGATTAATTTTGAGAATTATAAAAGCTGGTTTCAGTACAGATAGGATATTGTTCCAGAGAGGTATCTTAGTGCCTTATGGAGTAAGGAAAGTTAAACAAAATTCCAAATTCCAAATGGCAGTAAGATATTTCCCTGGATCAACATCCTATCTGCTTTTAATTCAGCTTTCATATTTCTCAATATTGTTTTGTGCTAGTTAGGTATCCATTATGTTTTTTTAAATCAATGACTTTATCTTCAAGCACAGCATCTTGAGGCAAAAAATCCCATGACTTTACTGCCCTTACTGTAAAATAAACCCCTGTCTTTATTTTAGTCAAAAGTGCCTTTCCTCTAGTCTTAATGGATGAACTTCTTGTTCTTAGATGAGCTCTTTGAGTAAATGATTGATGAGAGAGTCCTTTGTATTGAACTTGAATATGGTAAATGGTAATCATATCACCCCTTAGTTGTCTCTTTTCTAATGTAAACAAACCCAGTTTGACTAGTCTCTCTACATGCATGCCATAAGGTCCAGGTGCTCTATTCCCCTTAATCTTTTTCAATGTCTTTTTGAATTGTCCCATGTAGGCAATGTACAGAAACAATTTAAATGCCTACTTTTTCCTCTCCTTTTCTCTACAAACTTCAGTATTAACATACCTTGGTATTAATGTGTTTATCTTATATTGTTCCCCATTGGTATGTGCTTGAGTATATTTATTAAAAACAAATTGAATAAAGTTTGTCTTCACAAGCAAGTAGATTTTTTTGTCTTTACACCATCTCTTGAACAACATCCTAAAAGCATAACTTGATGGACCTGGGCACATTTAATGCTTTGAGTGACAGAGGGACATCCAATGTATTGTGCAGCAATCTGCTGAACACCTATCTGGCAGACAAAAGGTTAAATTATTTCAAAGACCCCATTATAATTAAAATAGGATGTGTTAATGATGCTTTTGTCCATTTCTCATGAAAGGGAGAGGAACTCAAAAGCAGTGTTTAATTTGAAAAGTTATGAGCTTTCCAAATTGTTCTGAAATACCTATTGGGAAGTTGATACATTGAATAACCTTTTTAATAGTAAATTCTGGATAAGGATAAAAAAACACTATGACTGCTCAGCAGTTAACATGCTGACTTGACACATACTAGATGAAAATGTTCAGGACCTACTGCTGTTCTTTATAACAGCAGTTCAATTCCTGGCATGACCATTGAGGTCACAGATCAAGATTGTAGTGTGTGACAGTCAAGTGGATTATGAGCAGTATTATACTCTATAACTGTAAGAACTCATAGTACTCAGAAAAATAGGGATAAAAGCACTCTTTTCAAGTGAAATGTGTTTTGTTTGATGAAAAAGGAATAAATTATTCCTTTTTTCTTAAGTTTCACAAATAGTATTTGTCATTAAAAGGACATTTGGTTCGCAAGCTATTTTTGGGAGCATTCAGTAAAAATGAAAATATCTAGTATGGAAACAGACATATGGATTGAATAGCTACATATGTGCTTAGTTATAGTTAGTCACAACAGTGATACACAAAGAAAATAAAACATACATTTTGCCATATCACTTACTAATATACTTTGTAAGCTCCACCAATTTTTTTAGCACTTTGTTAATATAATTATCTTTTAAACTTTGATATAATATTGTGGCATCATGTGGAAAACTATCTAAAAACAAATTACAGTTTTGCAATGATGGGGCAGGTGGGTAATGGATTAGTTGGATATAAAGGTCACCAACCATCTGGGAAGACCTGCTGTTAGCTGTGAAAACGCAGCATTTTTGTCTGTGGGATGCTTCATAACATGCCTAAGGTAAGGTAATGTCAAAAATATTTTGAACTGAAAAACACAGAAAGGGACAGGATTATTAAATCCATGAGGTCAGACTTTCTATGTGAGCCATTGTCGCATGAGTTTACCATGATATATGAAATGAGCACTAATGTTGACTCCAGTGGGTTTGAGCATGCCAACTGACAAAGCATTTAGCAACCAGGGATTGAATCATATCACTGGACCACAGCTTGCAAAGATTGTGAGCTCTGGAAAATTGCATATCACAGTCTTACTACACCTTGGTGACCTCCAGAGAACCCCTGGTACATCTGTATCAACCCAAGACATTTAATGTCACTTTCATAATACAGGTCTCCAGGCAAGATGACTTTGGCAAGTGCAGATTCATGCTCTTCATTGATGACTGTCTGTCGAAGATGTCAAAGTGGACAAATAATGGTCTTGAGGAGTGCTAATCAGTGACATGTGGAAGTGTGCATAGTGTGCATAATCCACACCACTACTCCCAGTACAATGTATGGGTCTTCATTTTGACAGACATACACCTGTAATTATTATTATTATTATTCTTTATTTAGCACCAATTTATTCTGCGGAGCTGTAATATACATGCTGGACACTTACAGCCCACAGAACAAAGAGTACTCTATTTTAGCAAGACAATGCTGACTTACTCATTGCACATTACTATGAATAACCTGAGACAGATGCTTCAATTACCTTCTTCTGAGTTTTGGTGGCTTGAAATGAGGATGGGAAAGTTTGCCTTATCTTATCCAGTTTGTGCACAAATTAAGACCCTATGTATTCATCTTATGGGACATGTTCTTCCGAGGGGAGCAAGTTGTAAAAGTGTTTGCGACGGATGGAGAAGATGAACAGGGGGCACCTCTATTGAGACCTCCAAGGAGATCTTCTTCACGAACAAAGAAAAGTGGGAAGAAAATTCAAGTAAAATCAAGAGATGCAGGAGAGGAAGAAAAAGGAGCCAGCAGAGACAACGGAGGAAGATCAAAGAAGGGCAGGAGATAACATCTGTGGTTAATCTCTCTAGCCATGAATTGTCATCTGTTGAATTGTGTGTGTTGGAGTGAGGTCTTAACTTTGCCCCAACTAAGCATTTCAACCTATTTGATACGATGGTCGAGGTTAATAAATTTTTGCGTAAACTAACCTTAAAAAAGTTTTTTGGTTCCAATGAACATTATACCAATGAGGAATCTACTAATGAGGTGACACTAAGGGCCTCCCCCTCTCAGAGGAATAATGAGAGCAGTTTTCTGGTTTCTTTTGGTGACTCATGTGTACTCATGGGTCTGCTAGACATCCAGCAGGAAAGTGGATCCGTGGAAACATCTGACTCGCTTACATACACCGGGCCCACACTAAGTATGTCTTCTCATTTTTACCCAGTTGCTGCCCGGGGGAAAGTCCTGGATATTTTTCAGGACTTAGTGGAACGGGATTTGCAAAATTTGAATAACAACTGGGTTAAAAACATCATAATTTGTCAGAAGAGGAGAAGAAAGCTCTGAAAAATCTGTCCGCCAATAACAAAAATGTTATTAAAAATGCGGATAAGGGAGGGGTGGTAGTATTAATGGATGCTGAAAGTTATCAACAAGAGGCCTTGAGGTAATTATCGGATATAGTTGAACTACAATACGGACAAAGAGTTGTCTAATATGACCCCGTTCAGTCAGAAGAAGGTTATTTTTTCAACGTCTTATAGCTTGGAGTTTAATGTCATAATAAAAATCTTGAAACGTCACTGACCAATTTTGACTAATGATGAGGGTTTAAGAAAGGTAATTGAGTGTGGCTGCAAGTTTATCTCTAAAAAAGCACCTACATTAGCGAATGTGTTATCCCCTAGTTTAATTCACCCTGAAGGGTCTACAACTGGACGTAATTGGTTAAATACTATGGGCACTTTTAGGTGTGGAAGTATGCGTTGTAAATGCTGTGACCGCTTACATTTGTCACAGCATTTTATTTCCAATACTACGGGAATTCAATATGAGATAAAAGAAATTATAAATTGTGCTACGAAAGGAGTTATCTACTTGATTATGTGTAAACGATGTAATATTCAGTATGTAGGAAAGACCGTTAGGAGTCTAAGGGGGAGAGTTAATGAACATCTAAGTAGTATTCGGAATGCAGACTATCGCTCCAATGTTGCTCTTCACTTCAGCTCTGATAAGTGTGATATTAGCCATTTTTGTGTACAAGGACTGGAAAAAGTCAGCATGGGCGTTAGGGGAGGAAATTTAGATAATAAGTTGTTAAGGAGAGAGGTGTATTGGATTTTTAAATTGGGCACCAGGCACCTGTTTGGGTTAAATAAAGATTATGTTACTTGTTATGTTTAATTTGGAGGCCTTTATTGATCTATCTAAATGCACCTCTCTCTTTACCTTATACACCTCATATACCCCGGTCCGTTGCTGTACTGTGTTGAGGGTGCCGAACGCACTTTTAACTTATAAATAGTTTCATGGTTTACCTTTCATTCCTCTTTTAGGGAGATATCATTTATATTAACTCTCAACCGACATAGACAGATTTACAATTTTATTGTGAATGTATTTCATTTAAACTTGCTTTTAATAATATTTTTGTTGTGGATTTTGGTGGCGTGGATGACTCGGGATTTATTGATTTTTGGGGTTTGCCCAATATTGATTTTCATTCTCTGTGCTGGATGCGGGCGTTGTGTTTTTGTGGCGTTTTGGAACCGGTGCCGATTCTTTGCCATTGCTCTGCTGTGTGCCATAAGGGGGTGCTTTGGGTTGTGGTGTGGGCTCGCTCTGGGGCTCTGGTGGGGCTGCAGTGTTTGATTTGGGACTGTTTGTGTTCTGTGTTCCGGCGCTGTGCCTGCTTCCGGTTGGGAGAAGTTGGTGAATTTCAGCCTTTGCCATTTTGTCACTACTGTCAGTGTAGGATGACTTTTTGGTGTTTAAAGCTGTGCTTTCCAAAGATCTACCTTTTGTGTGCTGGAGATGACGATCATCTGTGTTCAGATGCAGTCATGTGCTCTTTGAGCTAGGTTTCCTACCAGGTCCGACACTGTGATGGTGATGATGCTGAGGGCTGATTGGATGATGGAGATTTAAGTCTTGAGCGGTTCACTCCAGCGACATCCAGAGATCATGAGTAAGCATCTTGTACGCGAAACGTGTGGATCTGACATGTAAAGTGTCCTCGGATCTAACTGTTGTTTAAGCTACACTTTCTCTTTTGGATATCCAGCCTGAATGATTTGAAGGTATTTTTTATATGACCGAACTAAAGAATGTTGCTTTTATTACAAGCTTTGATTGATCTCATTAGTGGTTGCGCATGAACTTGTTGTGTTTTGTTACATGTTCTTCTTTTGCCAGTTCCAGCTTTGACATGAATGCACATTTCCATGGATTTTATCTAGTCACTAGTTGAAACGCCTGTGTACACGGGCCACAGTGCCACCCAGCAACCTCGGCTGGTGGCTGGATCCTTTCTTGTCACTGGCCGTGCTGAAGTCATGCACAGTACTGACTGTCCGAACATGCAGTGGCTGATACGGAGTGGGGCGCCCCACTCCGTATCAGCTGCGGCGGGGCAGAATTTACTGTGCATGACTGGAGCGGGCGCAACTGTCTCTATTGCGCATGATGGCTTCTGACAAACATCCTTAGTGAATTATTATATAGGATTTGGGCAATTATTGATAGGTACTCCAAGGCCATTTTGTCCCTCTTCGTAAAAGGCCTCTTACATTTTTGTTAAAGAGTGTTTATTTCATTTACTTCCAAATTCTGGTGTGCATTTTCTTCCCACTCAGGAATATAGAGGTGTTAGTCTTCTGAGTACCAGCCATAGTCAAATAGTCAAACTGAAAGATTGAATCACAATTTGGAGCATTATCTTCACTGTTACAGTAATAAACAACAGAATGATCAGTTGCATTATCTACTGTTAGCTGAGTTCTATAGTTGTCAGCTTCAGGTTTCCTTGGGCTGTTCACCAGTTTTTGTGGCCTTTGGATCTATTTCCATTGGGCCTTTTTCTGATTCTTCATCAGATGAATCCTGTGACTTATAACTAAATTAGAACGCCCTAATTTCTTGAAGATTTCTCCAACTTTTCACGTTTCTTTATTGAAACCATTTGTTCAGAATAATTTTTTCTCATTATAGCACCGCCTCTGGTCCTTCTTGATGGTCATGAAGAGTATGTAACTGATACTATTCTGCACTCTTATGTTCCCCACGCAGGGCCAGATTTACACTCCAGGTGCTCGTAGGCATGGCACTGTAGGTGCCCTTAGCCCCACCCCATTCCTCACCTGACCTTGCCCCCAATCTCATCCACTGTTTCCTGGCACAGAAAATAGCAATTTGTTGGAGATCTCTCTAGAATCTAAGAGGTTAAATAATAGCCTGTAAAGGAGTATAAAACGGGTGCAGGGACACAGAGATTGCTCTGGTCACACCCACAATTCCAAATGGGGGTGTGGCCAGCATAGCTGAGGAGCCCTTCAAAAGTTGGAGCTCTAGGCAGTTGCCCAATCTGCCTGTTGAGAAACCCAGCCCTGTCCCTGCAGCATTCTTTAGTCTTTAGTTTCTTCAAAGGGTTATGGCCTGGAGAAACAATCTTGGATTCTTGCATCAGATGTGCATCCCTGAACCTATGTTGTTTTCATAGGGTAACACTATTTAGCCTTTTTAGGGCCCTCAGAGGTTCCTCAGAGGTGTGTGTATGTGGAGGGGGGTAAAGTCAACATCCTGGTTTTGTTTTGCTTTTGTCCTTGTCTGTTTTTATATTTTTCCATATACCTTTACTATTTGGTTTATGTGCACATAGTCAAGTTACCTAGATTTAAGTGTATCCTATTTGTAGCTGCTGATCCTGTCTTGCTACAGTATCTGTTTTCGGTGCAGTGTTTGACTTCCTTCTGAGTCCAATTAAGATTCTAGCAACTTTGTTTATTGAAGTCTCCCCATTCAAGTTTGCTCTATCTTCAATCTTTGTGTTCTTTTCTTTGTGTCTGCTATGTTTTGTTTAAACTGCAAGTTATTTATTGCTAACTATTCTATTCCGGTTGGCCATGAGTGAATTAGATGCTTATTCCAGTAGTTCTGCAGATGGAGCTTTCTGTGTCTCTCTCAGGCACCACCTCATATGCTCGCATCCCTGGGACAATCACCATGACTTTCCACTGGCTCAATCTGACCTTGCAGTCAACAGATTTAGTTTAGTTTAGGCAGCAGCAATGCTTGGTTTGGGGAAGGGAAACAGTGCTCTCTAGCTACAATCTCTAGTATCATACTAATTCTACTGGAGTGTGGTGTTGGATGGGATCACAGAGCATTAATCCTTAGCCCTGATTCTAGGCTACAGTGACACCTTCTGATTTAAACAATATAAAACTCTGCTTCTTCTTTCTAATTCCTCTGAAAACCTAATTGTTAAGCCACATTGGTCACAACTGATTACTTTTTTATTTTTATACCTTAATGGTATATATTGATGCTGCAGGACTAAATCCCAAGTTCTAATGCTTTAATTCTGTGTATTGTTACCAGCCTGGGCCATGTCATGGTGCTTAATCTCCCTAACAGTAATTACATGACTGGACTGCATGTTGCACTAATGTATGTGGGGATTTATGCAGAAATCAATAGATAAGCAATTCTGGAACAAAGTAACTTTACCATAGGGAACAAAATTCCTCAAATAACATTTATTTAAATGATTATTTTAACCCCTCAAATGCTTAAGAGGTCATCAGGGCCTCTAGCATTCAAAGGGTTAAAAGTCCCTTTTAAATCACTGGTACTTGTTATTTCTCTCCTGTGTTACAGTTAGTATGCACCAGAACTGCTTACTATTTGCGTTCTGTATACAGTCCATAGTATTCTAGGTTGGCACAAGCCCTAATTCTTCTGGGAATGTACAAACTCCACTGTTATAGTGAACATTTTGCTCTACAGTGCAATGGACATTGGTATTGTACAGATTGATTTATGAAAGAAGAATTTATTCTAACACACGAAAAACTTCATTTATAGCAGGTAAATTATTTGAACAAGTATAAGGTGTTAAAGGACTAGAATTGGAGTTAAAAGCCCAATTTAAATCAATGAGAATCATGGATATTTCATGTGTGCCCTATGATGCAGTTGGTTTGCACCTCTTTAGCTTCCTGAATTGCACCTTAGGTGTCCAAAACGTCTTAATTCCGTGAATTAATGTTAACTGAGCCTGATTAGCTCCATTTACCACTAATTAATTACCTTTACCTAATTAGACACCCTGTTTCCAGTAGACATGGAGTCAAGTAGACTAGATTATTAGTGTAGTCATTGTCTTTACAAAATCCTGAAATTAATGAAACGTGCAAAAGAATCTGCAGTTTTAATTGCGCAGGTGTTGCCTTATGGCAAAGCTTTATCATCTGATTACACCAAGGGATTATTAGTGACTTTTATATAGAGGATGAGCCTGTGAAATGTACCTTAGCAACAGCTCATTAGTTTAGGGTTGTTACTGTATTATTTATTACATTCAGCTTTCCCTATTATCTAGATTGATTCATGGACCTATATATTTGCTTTCTTTCTTTTGTAGAAAATAAATAAATAAACTTTACTACTTCAAGTCCATCCGCAGCACAAAAGAATTCTCAACTTACCAGCAGCAATTCCTTTCACATTTAAAATCTTTAGCCAAAAACTATTATTTTATTTAATATTCAGGCTTGGAAGATTGTATTGTGCTGAATGTTTTCCCCAAGGATATTTAGCTTGTCCATAATTAATTTTATAAAGGGTACATATTTAAAACTAGGTTTAAAAGATGTGCAAGGGATTTTATGCGGCTGCACTATAAATGTGCCATTAACAACAACAAAAAAATATAAAACCACCATATCCAAGAATCTACAGACAAGCAATTCTGGTGAATATGAACTGCGCTCACCCTACCACCACTACCACCTCGCATTTCTCAACCACCCCAGGATCAGATTAACATACACAACTTCCCCCCAAAAAAACAAAACAAAAAATAACATAAATACATTCTGTGGATGTCCATGGCTGCACAATGGGGTGGGGGATGCAAATTCCACAGCTTGCCATTGACTAAAATGGGGCCTTAAATCCCTTAACTGCTGCAGAAATCTTCAATATAATGCTAAGCAATGCATTGGGCACCTCTCTAGTATTCAAGAGATTAAAATCCCCATTTAAAGCAATCTAAATATTCCCCTACACACATACCACCACCACCACAGTGCATTTGATTTGCCCCAGAATTGCTCATGTTTTGTTTTCTGCATAAGAGGTGAAAAAGCTGTTAACCATGTGGTTGTCCTGTTTGCCTGTTTCGGACTTTCACTGATGGCAGGTACATTTAATACAACGCAATAAAAATGTTTCATGATTGAAAATTAATTTGAATAAAATTTTCAGAACATTAACCCCTTCTATTCTAGAGATGTGTCCAAGACTTGGGTTTTGCTTTCACGTATGGGGATTTCTCCACTATTTGTATGAAGATTTACAGTGGATGTCCAGGGTGCTGAAGACCAGGCTGGACATCAAGATTACAGGTAATTGTTTATTTTCATGAGATGTTGTTCGCTTTAGGGTTATTAACCCTATGAGTGCCAGTGGGGTACCCAAAGCTCTGCTGGTCAAATAGTTAATTTTTCTTACATTACGTTTTTCAGTACTTTGGATGTAGTGATATGGGCTTAGGGCCCCATATCAGTATATTCACTGATAATTTAGCTTTTTCTCTTCACTTTTCTCAACTTCAATTCCAGTGTTGTTGTTTTTTATACCGTGCATTATGCGTTAGGGGACTCAGCACAACACCTACTTTTTGTAGGCAAATATTTTTGGAGAAAAAGTAGGATCCATTAATGAAGGTTACTACACAACACATGGAATTGAATCAAGAATTCAGAATCTTTTTCTTTGCTTTCAGTGTGTGCAAATTTAACGCTCAACGTGTTTCTTTTTTCTTAGGTAGTTTGTCACAGCACAGGTAATTGCATACCTGAGTGTGACTTAAAACTGCTGATGATAGTTTTATTTTTTTACCAGGATATATTAATCTAAGCACTCAATGATGCTGATGAAGAAAGCAAAAAAACTGGTGCAATTTTGAGGCAAACCAACTGTACCATAGGGAACAAATAAAAGCGTACATTGATTTAAATGGGTCTTTTAACTACTAGAATGCTAGAGAGGTCTCCCCACTGAACTGCAAGTCAGTTTGAACAGCTGCGTTCACAGAGTACAGTTCTACATTTCTTACTATGTAAGTATTTCAATTTATTGCTATTTTAACTAATAAATACATTGCATTCTAAGTTGTTTTATTTACACTTGTTTTACACGATAAAAAGTGTGTAATAAGTTGCTGGGTGTATTTGACTTTATTACTGGGTATTTTAAAGTGTTAGTAATGTCCCAACATAATTTGTAATAGATTATAAAAAAAAAATCACATTTCCATAAACACCATCTCTCAAACCGCTATGGTTTGAGAGATATTGACAATGAAAATTCCCCCTTCCTTCATGTCAGATGTAAAGCTGACAGAAGGAGATCCGTGTTGGCTGACACAATGAGGCTCTGCAGCAGAAGCGAAATCTCATTATTGCAAATTAAGTACTTCATTGTAAAGGTCTACAAAGTGTGCTTGCAAACCAGGCACACTTTGTAGACCTTTCCAATGAAATAATTCTTCTGCAATAACGGGATTTCAGCTCTGCTGCAGAGCTGCAGGCTGATCTCTGGACTGGGATCTCCAGACGCTGACCTCAGGAGAAGGGGAGGGAAGTGGGAACTTTCATTGCCAATATCTCTCAAACCATAGCGGTTTGAGAGATGGGGTTTGTGGCAATGTGCTTTTTTTAAACTCTACAAATCTATTGCAAATTATGTTTGGGCATTACTAACACTTTAATATTTCTTAGTTAAACTATAAAATAATTAGGCAAAGTGTGTAATTTACTGCAGGTTTTATACATTATTTCTGGTTGATTCACTAGTCTATATAATAAGTAACTAAAGTATGTCATTTCCTGGGTATTTTACACCGTACCTGGTTTTCCATAGGCCTTTTATTAGGTGGATGCTATAAACATTTTCAGCTCATTGTGTCAACATTCTTTGAAGATATCTTTAGCATCCAAGGGGATAATTTAAATCTAAAAACAAAGGAGCAATTCTGAGGGCAAACAACTACACCATAGTGGGAAAAATAAAATGGCTAATGATTTATGTGGGGTATTTAACCCCTTGAAAGCCAGAGAGGTCTCCAACACATTGAAAAGCAATGCATTGCAGACCTCTCTAGCATTCAAAGGGTTAAATGCCCCATATAAAAAATGAGAATTTTGGGCATTTTTTTCCCCAAATTGTACCAGTATTCTTTTAAGCGTAAGGCCATTTGAATGTTTATCAGATTGTCTTATCTTGACATTACTTAGAATATTCTCTTGAACACTTATATCATCACAGTTTGTTGAACAGAACCTAGTAGCAGAAACAAAGTACCACAGCAACAATTAAAATATATCCATGTGCCATTCTAGTATGAATTACTATGGGTAATATACCATATGGAATAGTAGCTATATCATAAAAGGAAAACAGCAGGTCATCTGAAAACATCATCTATCATTTATTATAAACTACCTACATATTCACATTCCATAGGGCTGTGGGGAACAATGCATAGATAAGAAACACAACCCATAACCCTGCACTTCAATAGGCTATAAAAAGAACAACTGTATTATATCTTGGTTAAAATCAAGCATAAAATGGTGAAGGAAAAGGGTCTCACATGCAAAAATCCCTATTTATATCTTTGTTATACGATGTCATCTAGACAACATATCCTTAGAGGTCAGCAGTGAAATGAAAAGTCTGATTAAATGAGTAGTAAAGGGTACTGGTATGTTGTTTTAAATCTAACATTACCTCTAAACAGTTATAGGAATCAATTTCCTGTAGTCTAACACACTGAGCTTCATCTGTAATCCTCCTGCATGATCTGTATAGTTGGGTTACAGTGGTGCTTCACTGTGCATTTCTGGCAGATCACAATACTGTTTATTGTGTTCCTTTGTTAGTGAAGTTTCTGAGAGAGAGAGAAAGAGAAAGAGAGAGATATATAAGAAAAAGAAAATGCAACTCAAAGTGAGATTATTTCTCCATAGAAATGAATGCACTCTTATATATTGTAGGCTTTTTAAATTAAAAAATGGTAGTGTGTGAACATGCCAGAAACTGAGAAGATATATCAAAAAGCACATCTACTATGCTGATGTAAACATAGGGCTTCTAGTTAATCAAAGGACCTTGGTTGTGTACAATTGCAGTCACTATTAGTTCTCTTTGGTGAATTTTTCTCACATGCATCACAAGTTTCAAAACTTGCTCATAAACCCTCACAATAAGAAACAATAAATATTTTACTATGCCCCTTCTATTTTAATGACAATTAATTGCACATAATTATAAGTATCCAGTCTTTTAGATATTCTCAACTAATGGCTTTCAGAGCCTCCTTTGCCACTCAGAACAGCCTCCAGCCATCAGTGCTGGAAGTGTTCAGAAGGGATGCTGGACCATGCAGATGTATCATAGTCCAAATAACTTTATATTGGATAGAACTGGGTTACTGCACACTTTTTTGGTACTCACTGGTAGGTAGCCTTTTGCATTACCAAGCTATCTCCAGCCAAAGGACTGCTGTTAACACTGTGTTTACTGGTTGAGGCTCCATTCTCAGTACATAGACACTTTTGTATGTATGTGTGTCTATGTTCAGGATACTTGCACTGGCATCTCTATCTGCAGCTATCATTCCACAATCAATGTTATGTTAGCCCCATTGTTGACTCATTCACTGAAATGCAAACACACTCTGTCCATCTTTATCTAGCTACCTGCTTGATATATATATAGTTGGTACAGACACATGATTATCTTATTTATGTATAATTATATATTTAAAAAGTGTTTTTCCAGGATTAATTATTGAGATTTCTCTTGTTTGCAAGTATTTGCTGGAAAGCATTTATAATACAATAAAAATAAAAAATAACTCACTAAACTTTAAAAAAAAGTTAAATGTTTTTAAGGCTTTTAAACTGGAAAAAGATTTTGATTTTTGAGGTATGTTATTTAAGGCTTTCAGAGATCTGTAGGAGAAGGCAATTAACCTGCTTCTTTCTTGTAGTTTGGAATAGTCAGATATTTGCTAGCAGTGGAGAAAGGTTGTAGAAAAAATGGATAGCTGGAGTGAGCATACTGCTCGGGTAGTCTAGTAGATTTCCAGAGAAGTGGTTATAAACTAAGAAAGAATGATGAACGGTACTTCTGGATTTGAATGCTAGCCAATTATGTTTAACCCCTTAATGACAGGGCTTTTTTTCCATTATAGCGAATGACTTCCTGGACTTACGAGGTAAGTCGTCTGTCACTAAGGGGTTAAACATATCACAATGATCGGCAGTACAAAGACAATTAAGGATAGAAAAAGCTTAATCTATTATACAGAGTGTTGAATTTCCAGAGATGGATTTTTTAAGCATATATTACATCCCCATAGTTGATGACTGGCAATAACAACTGTTGCATATGCTTTCTTACCAGGGATACTTGGTTATGATTTGTTTCTTAAAGCTACTACTTTGGCATAAAATATGGATAATATCAGATCAAAACTGAGGTTGGGGCTTAGCCACATTCCAAGATATTTGTGTTAGTCGACTGGAGCTAAGTTATGATTAGACTTTGTTATGATGATGAAATATGTTTTGTGGGGTTTAAGGGGATGGTAAGGTACCAGAAAATTGTTTTGCATTTTGTAGGGATTAAAAACCCTATCTCTCAAACCGCTATGGTTAGAGAGATATCTGCATTCAAATTTTGACATTTCCTGCTTTCAGCTGTAAAGCTGTCAGCAGGAAATCCGTGTCGGCCGACACGGAGGCTTTTCAGCAGAGCCACAATCACGTTTTTTTTAAAAAATGATTGCATTGGAATGGTCTACAAAGTGTGCTTGCAAACCAGGCACACTTTGCAGACCATTCCAGTGCAGTCATTATTTTAAAAAAACGCATTTGCGGCTCTGCTGAAGAGCCTCTGTATCGGCCAACAGGGATCTCCTGCTGACAGCTTTACAGAAGACAGGAGAAAACGGCAAACTTTGAATGCAGATATCTCTCAAATCATAGCGGTTTGAGAAATAGGCTTTTTGCATTCAAGTCAACTTTTTAATCCCTACAAAATGCAAAAAAAATTTCTGGGACATTACTATCCCTTAAGTAATTTGTGTTTAAGAAAGGTTTGTCAGTCTTTCACCTTCAAAGAAATATTCTTGTAATATTGCCTCAAGTTGTAGGAACCCCACATGTTACTTTGAGTGGGAGACAGACACTGTCAGAAATTGATACATATTGCATTCTGTCTGACTAGCAGGATCAAGATCAGTTTAAAGAATGATTACCTAGGCTTGAATTTTTGAGCCTATATCTATCAGAATATTATGGTCTACTATATCAAAGTCCTTTAAAAAATCTAGGAAAATAGGTCCAGTAAGATCAACAATCATCATGTTTCTTCACTCTGTGTCACAGTTGCGTATGAGAGCCTCCGCCCCTGGCAGCAGCCAAGAGATGGCTACAGTGTTGCTTTCGGGTTTGGCCTTCTGGCGAGAGCGTGCATGCGTCACTAGGAGAGTTATAACATGCACATTCATCCTATTGGTGGACCCGGCTGTGGGGTTTCTTCCTCCACCCACGCGCCGGCTCCTTATCTAACGCTCCTATCTCTGCATCTCGTAGTGCACCTGTGCGGACCATTTCACAGTGTGCTCCGTGACTCTCCATTTGGCTATCCGTTATTGACCCCTGGCTTGACTGACTACACCTTGGGCTGACCCTTGGCTTGTTGACCATTCTATTGGGCTATCCAGTTATCTGTTGTTACCTCCTTGGGCTTGACCATTGGCATTGGCTGACTACCTCCTTCGGCTTGACCATTGGCATTGGCTGACTACCTCCTTGGACTATTGACCATTGGCATTGGATGACTACATCCTTGGGCTTGACCATTGGCTTGGCTGATCCTCCTTGGGCTATTGACCATTGTCATTGGCTGACTACCTCCTTGGCCTATACACCGTTGCCTTGGTTTATTACCTCCTTGGGCTTGACCGACTACCTCCTCGTGTTATTGACCATTGGTTCAGCTGACTACCCTTATAGTCTTCTGGTCCTTGGCATTGCCTATTACCTGATTAACCCAGTGGCATAGTCGACTATTTAGTTGCCTTCTGACCACCACGGACCATCTCCCGGGTCTGTTAATTTCCTATTCTGCCGCTTGATTGTTATTTATTTAATAAACCTTATTTGATTGCATTACTGCATCTGATCATTATTTCCCAGTGGGTTCGGTGACATTACAGAAGTGCCATGAAGCCTGAGGGTACTGGGAGCTTACCTTTCCAGAATATTCTTTCTAGAATGTACCAGCAAGATCAACGCATTGACCAACTGGCATTAGCCCTGCATACTCTTCTCAACCGTGCTGCCCACCTGGACCATTCTCCAAGACAACCGGTGGCTGCGGCCGTGCCTATACCAGCACCGGTTGTTTCTGCTGCTGCCGAACCTGTCTTATCTCTTGGGTTGTCTGGTTCTGCAACATTGCCACAACGTTATGGGGGCAACCCATTCCTATGAAATGTTTCTTAAACCAAGTCAGTATATTCCTGGAAATGGTTCCTCAGGCTTTTCCTACATAGAGAAGCAGGATAGGATTTATGGTTTTGCTCCTGTCAGATGGGCTCTGGGTGAGTCTCTGGGAGAGTGATAAGCCTATTATTTATGATTTTGCAAAATTTGTAGCCTCCTTTAAATGGGTTTTCGACATTCCTGCTCGCTCCTCATCTGCCGCCAAACAGCTCATGACTATCCGACAGGGCGACAGAAGCTGAATACGCTATTGAATTCCACACTCTAGCGGCTGAGGTAGGATGGAACAATAAGGTATTAATAGCTGCCTTCTCTCAAGGATTGTGTGACTGTGAAAAGATGAGATTGCAGTCCATGAGCTGCCCAGTGACCTGGATGACTTAGTATCATTTACCATCCTCATCGATACTAGGATCAGAGAGCGACCTTCCTTTACAGAGCGCCTGAGTAGACCTCCTACTCGTTTGGTTCTGAGCTTTGCTCACCCACCTATGCCTCCCTCGCCTCACATGCCTCCTGGTTCTGATACAGCTGAGGGACAACCTATGGAGCTTGGGTTTAACCGTTTATCTGTGGAGGAGAGGGCTTTTTGTAGGAGGGTGGGTCTTTTCTTATATTGTGGTAAAAAAGGACACCTAATACGTTCCTGTCCTGTCCTACCAGGAAACGCAAGCACCTAGCGTCCTGTCAGGGACAGACTTTGGGTGGCGTATCACAGTCCCTGGACACTCCTCAAGAAAAGCTACCTTCAGCTCAAAAATTGGCTTGGATATTTGCTCGGGAGGTTTTTCAGCTCCACTGGTTACCCAAGATCATAGTCTCGGATCGGGGCAGCCAGTTTGTTTCTCACTTTTTGCGCACGTTTTAAATGGGTATTTAGCTCTACTTCTCCTCAGCATACCACCTCCAATCTAATGGAGCTGCTGAACGGTCCAACCAAGCCTTGGAACAGTTTCTACGTTGCTACACTTCAGATCACCATGACAATTGGGCTAGCCTGTTACCTTGGGTGGAGTTTGCCCGCAACTGTGCCATGAATTCTTCACAGATGTTGAGACGGTGAATTACAGGTTTCAACCAACTCTCTTGCCTGAATCTTTCAGGGCACATGATATTCCAGCACTTGGTGAACATCTTAGGAAACTCCGTTACACATGGGTACAGGTTCAAAGATCCCTACGGAGATCCATGCAACAGCAATAATTCCAGGCTGACCACAGACGATTACATGCTCCATCTTATCAGGTGGGGGAGTATCACAGTGCCCGTGCTATTGCTGGTGACATTTTGACAGTGCTATTTCCTGATACCTTTTTATTGGCTAACGTGGTGTTGCTCCCCCCGGTCATAGCCCTTAAATACTGAGCCCTGTCACTTCTGCAGTGCCCTTTCGTGGTGTTCCCGTTGCTAAGCGCTTGTTCCATTATTCGTGTGAATCCTGTGTATGACCCGGACTGCCTGACTACTCTGCCTGTTTACGTTCCTGCTCTATGTACCAACCCGGGTTGGCTGACGTTCCTGCTCTTAGTATCAACCCAGCCTGGCTGACGTTCCTGCTCTGTGTACTGACTCGGATTAGCTAACGTTCCTGCTCTGTGTATCGACCCGGCTTGGCTGACGTTCCTGCTCTGTGTACCGACCCAGATTGGCTGACGTTCCTGCTCTGTGTACCAACCCAGTTTGGAGGACATTCCTGCTCTGTGTACTGATCCAGCCTGGCTGACATTCCTGCTCTGTGTACCGACCCGGATTGGCTGACACTCCTGCTCTGTGTATCATTCAGGCCCAGTTCACCACTCCATTCGGTTATCCGGTTTGGGGTTTTATTCTGGTGCTCTGTCTCTGTCTCAGACAGACCCTCTGGTTGCCTTGATTACTGCTCTGGCAGTTCAATTACTGTGGCGCGGTCATCCTATTGTGCCTTGTATTCTCACACACCAGTGTAGGCAATATTACTGGTTGCACCACAGTACTGTTGGCCTGTCACTGCTTCCCAGCTGAGGTTAGTTTACTTCTGGGCGCCTCAGTCTGTCTCTACTATCTGGCAGTCGTCATCAGGTCTGAGCGTTCGTTAACCCCTTGCGGGTTGGTGCCATTGCACTTGGGTCACAGTCTATTGCAGTCTCGGTTTGGTGTTACACTGTACCTCCAGTTGCAGTCATCCATTGTTGTTCCGGTAGTCAGTCACATATCCAGGGCCTCGCTTACTCCTCTGTGGCCACAAGTCGCTATTGTGTCACTCTCTGTGTAGTGAGTGTCTTGTGGGCCTTCCGCTATTAGGGCCTATCAGCTACTCCTGGCCTAATAGCACCATTCTGCCGTTGTCTCGCTGATTCACACGAACTGTAACCCGACCTGTGTCAGTATTATATTTCGCTATACATATATATACTGGACCCGTGTGGGTTATTGATTCCACTGTAACCTGTCCTGTGTCAGTATTATAATTGTACATATATGCCGGATCCGCAAGGGTTATTCTAATTCTGTGTGGTTTAAATAAAACTGTGTTTTTTACCAAACTTTCTGTCTCTGAGTGTACTGAAAACTGTTACAGGGAGAGAGTATAGTTATCATCACGTAACCTTAACCTTAGAGTACCCTCTAGGAAACTCGCACCTCGCTATGTCAGACCTTATCGGATCCTCCACAGAATCAATCCAGTAGCCTGCGGCTTAGACCGCCCAGTTAGTATGCAAATTTCCAATGTATTTCATGTCTCCCTTCTCATACCATTGATTTACAATCGATTCACCTCTGTGTCTGCTATACCTCGTCCTATGAAGGTTGGCAATCACGAGGAGTACGAGCTACAAAGTATCCTGGATTCTTGTCGGGTATGGGGTCAATTACAATACCTCATTCAATGAAAGGGTTATGGTCCGGAGGAACGTTCATGGGTTCCTGCTCTGGACGTTCATGCTCCCACTCTCCTTCTGACCTTTCATGCATGTTTTCCATCTAAACAAGGTCCTCTTCCTAGGTAGAGGGCCATTAAGGGGGGGTTACTGTCACAGCTCCGTATTGGAGCCTCAGTGCCCAGCAGCAGCCGAGAGATGACTGTAGTGCTGCTTCCAGGTTTGGCCTTCTCGCGAGAGCATGCACTCGTCACTAGGAAAGTTATGACGTGCGCACACTAATCCTATCGGTGGACCCGGCTTTGGGGTCCTTCCTCTGCCCACACGCTGTCTCCTAATCTACTGCTCCAATCTCTGCATCAGTAGCACCTGTGCTGACCATTTTGCAGTGGGCTCCGTGACTCTCCATTTGCTATTAGTTATTGACCCCTGGCTTGGCTGACTACCCCCTTGGCCTGACCCTTGGCTTGCTGACCATTCTTTTGGGCTATTCAGTTATCTATTGTTACCTCCTTGAGTTTGACCACTGGCATTAGCTGATTACTTCCTTGGGCTTGACCATTGGCATTGGATGACTACCTCCTTGGGCTATTGACCATTGGCTTTTGGCTGACTACCTCCTTGGTGCTTGAACATTGGCTTGGCTGGTCCTCCATGGTCTATTGACCATTGGCATTGGCTTACTACCTCCTTGACCTGTAGACCATTACATTGGTTTATTACCTCCATGGGCTTGACCGTTGTCTTGACCAACTACCTCCTGGTGCTATTGACCACTGGTTCAGCTGATTACCCTTATAGTCTT
Source organism: Rhinophrynus dorsalis (assembly GCA_037306005.1). Classification (NCBI taxonomy): domain Eukaryota; kingdom Metazoa; phylum Chordata; class Amphibia; order Anura; family Rhinophrynidae; genus Rhinophrynus; species Rhinophrynus dorsalis. The sequence goes on from CM074722.1 coordinate 171,577,820, forward strand.
CTGATCCTTGGCATCGCCTATTACCTGAGTAACCCAGAGGCATAGTCAACTATTCTGTTGTCGTCTGACCACTGCGGACCATCTCCTGGGTCTGTTCATTTACTATTCTGCCACTTGATTATTATTTATTTAATAAACCTTATTTGATTGCATTACTGTGTCTGATCATTATTTCCCAGTGGGTTCGGTGACACTCTGAATATCATTGCATGCTTTAAGGAGGGAAGTGATTTGGAAGAAAGACAGACTAACACAGGGTTAAATATCTTACATAAAATGATTGAAATGTCTCTCATACTGATATTTTATACTCCAGTCCTTCAAATGTTCTAAATTACTATTATCTCTGATAGCTTAACCTAAAGCCATGATATGGTTACATTTACCTTAACTGCAGAAAGTTCATCATTGTTAAAGGAACTAAATATCAACAGATAAATACATAGAGAGAGTTCTTTAAAAATAATTTCCTACAATCTCTTGCAGCTCCACATAAGTTAATTAATGTAGTATTTCTTAATATACAAACTACATGAAACATCTATTTTCTTTGTTTTTCTGTCCTTCATTAACATGTTATATGAGATGGAAAATGGCAATTCAAATTCAGGGTTCTATTTATTTATTTATTTTTTAATGAATACTGGTAGTATAGCCATACTCATTCTAGTCATGACAGTATATGGGCACTTGATACCCAGAAAGCAACACTCATGCCCATGTTTACTGTGAAAAATCTAAAAATATTCCATACTGTGGATATCCTTTTCACTAGCAATACCAGCACCGTCCATAAGCACCCATTGCCCTCCCTTTGACGCAAGCAGCCTTAAGGGGAGGATTTTGGGCTTATTTATATTAGTAAATTGATGATAGGAAGACATAGAGACTTAAAACTGATTCCAACATCTGATTTAGTATGGACTTACCATCGTACATTCACCTCCTGTTCTGTCCATAGTCTTTCATGAAGAGCTTAATTCTGTCCCCTACCTAGTCATTGTCTTAGCAGCAGTTTATGGCTGCTGAAACAATGAAAGGCATCACAAACCTCCTCCATTCCTGTCACTTGCAGTCCAGTCCCTGCTGCCTCTGCCTCTGTTTATCCAACATACATTAACGCTAACAGAGAAACGCAAAGTGATCTTTTGCATGTGGGATATCACTGAAAGATACATTAGGGGAGTCTGCTACATTAGGGGCCACCCGCTTAGACTTGAGGAAAGGAGATTTCATCTACAACAGCGGAAGGGTTTCTTTACGGTAAAGACAATAAAGGTATGGAATTCACTGCCTGAGGAGATGGCGCTATTGAATACATTAGCTGCCTTTAAAAAGGGCCTGGATACTTATTCAAAAGAGCAGAAAATAGAGGACTATGTACGTTAATATTGGGATTAATATTTAGGTAGTGCTTGTTGATCCAAGGAGAAAACTGATTGCCATTTGGAATCAAGAAGGAATTTTTCCCCCCATTCAAGGCAGAATTTAAAATTGCTGCATTGAGGGTTTTTTTTTGCCTTCTTTCGGATCAACGATGGTAAACAGGAATAGGAAAAGGGTTGAACTAGATGGACGCAAGTCTTTTTTCAACCTAAATTACTATGTTACTATGTTACTATGATATGTTGACCATTTAGTTCTGGGAATCAGCTCTCTGTGAGAACTAATCCCAAAAGTATTCCCCAATTTTAGCTGGGGTATACTGACTATACTGAAGAGTCTAAATATACATAATACTTTTTGAATATCAGATGGGCACAGAAGTAAGAACATAGGAGTAGGGATGGGTGAAAATGTTTACCTCAAAAGAGAAACAGGAGAAAAATGGCACTTTTTGCCAAGCGGGAAATATTTCTCAAAAAGTGATTTTTTTCCCCCTTTTTTTCACCTACCTCATTGCTTTGAAATCAGTGGAAACACAGAGTTTTTCACCACCACATTACAAGTTTTCTTCTTTTCCCACAGGCATATAAAAGGGTGTCAGGTGATCACAGCTTACCATTCTGTGTTTGTGAGAGAAAGCAGCACATTTTTGAGCTAGAGAAAACAGGTTAATAAAATAGATTTGAAGCTTAGTTTAGGGAGTTCTCTGTATAGGGATGTCTGTGGGACACTGGGGGACAGGAATGAAGAAAGAGGTTTGACTCCAAATACCCCAAAATTATGTGTGAATGACTGGGAAGACACAGGCAGCCGTCTTCCAAGTTTCTTCCTGATCTGGCTGTTATCTATGTCCTACAGGAGTCTGGGGGAGTGAGAAGGGAGCAAAAGAGATTTACCCTAAATACCTCAACATTTTGTGTGACCAAGTAAACACAGGAAGCTGTGATCCAAATTCCTTCCTGATCTGACTGTTATCTCTGTGCTAGGGTAGTCTAGGGTGTGAGGAGAGAGCAAAGGAGAATTACACCAAATAACCCCAAATTTTGTGCAACTGACTTGAAAGACACAAATAACAATGATCCAAGTTCCTTCCTGATCTGTCTCTTATTTCTGTCCTAGGGGAGTCTGGGGAAAGAAGCAGATGCAATAAATATAATCAAGCCACTGTAACCGGAGGTATAATCAAGTATATGGGCTGAAATCAGAGGCCGTCCGTGCACAGAAGTGAAGGTCTGTGTTCCTTTAATTACAACTACACCCGTTTTTCACCACTGCTTGTGCTACCACTAGGTTCTTCCAGACACCTTCCATCCATAGAGAAAATATATATATATACTCAAAAGAAGCAGTTGAACAGGGAGTTTTTTCTTTTGTTTGTTGTTGACAGTGATAGGCATGGGGGCAGTTAATGAAAATAAATTAAATTAATAAATACATACACAAATACATAAATAAAAAATATGACAGGTGACAGATACAGGGACCCTGATGTGAGCTGTGACTGAGACAGACTGATGCTAGACTAGAGAGTATTTTGTAGATATCCAAGGCAAGACATCACTCACAATCAGTTTTGTTATATACTTAACAGTAAAAACACACACAGTATTTGAGTAATGTCCAGCAAACACACAACAGGAAGGAGAGAGGGTGAAAGGATTAGGAGCAATGGAGGTGAGAGTAAAGAGGTAGTTCAAAATCTGACTGCAAACAATTTGAAAAGACTGACCCTGGATAAGCAAAGATGGCAAAAAATACACAGTCATCCTGTCAGTCATCATCAGCACCATCACCGCTTCCAAGTCCCACTCAGTCACACTCAAACTAATAGTGTTGAGTAACAACCTATAACACAGGTTATCAGCATCTATAGCCTTATCTTTGATGAGAGCCTCTATTGCTGTTGGAAGTGCAGCATCTGTGACACCTGGTAGTAGTATGATTTCAGGAATATCTAGCACCAGCAGTAGCAGCCTCTCAGGAACCCCCCAAAAATAAAGTCCACAGTATGGTGATCCTTAACTCTGGATCCAAAAGCTAAGCATTTTGCTATATGTTATAAGAAGCATGTGTAAGAAGCATCTGAGCAATGGGGAAGCAGGCTCACACCTACCTAGGCACCTACTCAATGAGTTCCCACCTATCACAGATCTGACTCAGACACACCATCAACAGGTCAGAGGTGCCCCAACTAGCAGCAGCAGAAGTACTGCTAACTATTCCTGGGTCTCTGGGGTACATAATAGAAGTGCTGTTGATATGTCAGAGAGTGTGCCATGATTTTCTGCTCCTGCTGCAGAGGAGTATGAATCTGAGATGACAAGAGTTATAGTGCCTACACATACCACCACCACCTCCACAAGTCATGTCATTAAGATAATAAAGTTACACAGTTCTTGTACAATGTACTAACATTCCACACTTAGTAAGTTCTTAGAAAAATGACAAAACCTGCACAACAATTCGATTGTTGAAAACAGAGACTTTAAAGAACTGATGTCATGAGTTGCACCCTGCTGGAATATCCCAAGCTGCAGTTATTTTTCAAGGATGGTTGTGCCAATTTTACATAAGCAGAAATTTAGTAGACTTCGATAAAATGCGAATTCGGACAAATTTTTTTTTTCCTAATTCGGATGATCCTAATTTCGGACCGGGCCTATTCGATTTGAAGGAAATTCTGATCCATTCCGAATTATTCGGCCGAATTTAACATGGATTAAATTATAGCAGTGCACCTCCGTGTACGCTGCTATCATTCTTTGCAGACAGGGTGTGCATTTAGAAAAAGATCCAACCCAAAAATGAACATTGTCATACATTGCCAGTCTGTGCATGTCACGTCTACACCAGCATGGGATGCCAGTCACAATGCAAACGTCGAACATCGAGAACCCATGTCTGTCATTCAATTTAGCATATGCTTGAACATCGAAACCCCATGCCTGTCATTCAATTTAGCATATGCTCGAACATCGAAAACCCATGCCTGTCACATCCTACTCAACATAAGTGGTCGACTCGAACATGGACAAACTACATGTCGCATTCTATGTTAGTACATGGGTAAAGGTTAAGGTTTCATTTTCTGGTACCAGCCTCCCACCCTACTGTCCCTCTTTAGTACCCAAATTCCTCTCTCTCATTTTCCTATCCTGATTTCCCCTCATATCAGATAAGTCTATGTGTATATACATTGTAGTGTTTCATACTACATCAATGATTGTTTAAACTGCAGTATGTGTGTCTAAACTAATTTGTGTATTGAAAATACATTAACCCCATCACGACAAGTGACTTACCAGGTACGTCCCGCAAAAACTGTCACTTAGTGACAGAGGATGTACCTGGTAAGTCCCGGAAGTCATTCGCTAGAATGAAGAAGAAGAAAAATCCGTCGTTAAGTGCCGGGCGCGTGAGCGCGCGGCCGGTCATTAAGGGGTTAATCTTGTGCTAAATCATCACCTCACTTAACCCTTCTCAGAGACTGACAGAATTGGAACGAAGTGCCAACTTGCCTTTGATTCGAGGATCTCAAATTGTGGCAAGCATTAACTCGGGACAATTGTCCAGGCGCTCTTCCATGCGCCGAGTAAGTTCCTTCTTCAACCTTGTTAGAAGGGCAGCAACATCTGGAAGTATTTTACCCTCAGCACCAGGCAAGCATTCCCTATGGGAAAGGAAATCATCCAATTTTAAGGAGAGGTGCGTGAAGAGGGGAATGACTTCTGCCAGACTAGCGTTCTCTTTGCTCAAAAGTTCCGTCAAGGCACGGAAAGGCGTAAGGACTGTCACTACCTGTTCCATCAGGGCCCAGTCAGCCCTGCCCAGTGTTCTGTTACTGCCAATGAAATGGTGACATGACATTGCATAAATTGCCTTTTTCTGCTCCAGGATATGCTCTAGCATATCTAAGGTGGAGTTCCACCTGGTCCCAACATCTTGTTTTAGGCGGTTCTCTGGGAGGTCTGCCTTTTTCTGTTCCTCCCTGAGTAGCTGGCTATCTTTGACACTCCGATGGAAGTGGCCAGAAATTTGTCGGTGCGACTCCAGAAGTGCTGACAACCTTCCAGTGTTACTGCCATCCTCAAGAGCAGCCTTCACTACTAGATGCAGAACGTGTGCTGAGCAGCGCACACCCACAAATCTGCCATCCATGAGAGCCTTGATCATGTTATCTGCACCATCAGTAACCACAAAACCCATTTGCGCCTGTGTGCCTGCCTGCTCCCCTAGCCATTGCTCCATCATGTTCTGCAGTGCTTTGCGAATGTTATCTGAGGTGTGCTGCTGATCCATTACCTCAGGAGGAGGAAAGAGAGGCACCCTGCCTGCCTATACAGCTGTGACACTGGCAGTATGACGCTGAAGATTATTCAAACATATCACTTGTATTTTTTATATTTTTACTAAAACCAACACATGTGGGTCTCCCTTGCGGTGGGGAAAAGGCACCCTGCCTGCCTATACAACTGTGACACTGGCAGTGTGATGCTGAAAATTATTCAAACAAATCACTTGTATTTTTTATATTTTTACTAAAACCAACACATGTGGGTCTCCCTTGCGGTGGCGAAAAGGCACGCTGCCTGCCTATACAACTGTGACACTGGCAGTGTGACACTAAAGATTATTCAAACAAATAACTTGTATTAGGAATAATTTTAATAAAACCAACACATGTGGGTCTCCCTTGTGGTGGCGAAAAGGCACACTGCCTCCCTATACATCTGTGATACTGGCAGTGTGACGCTGAAGATTATTTAAACAAATCACTTGTATTTTTTATATTTTTACTAAAACCAACACGTGTGTCTCCCTTGCGGTAGCGAAAAAGCACCTTGCCTGCCTATACAACTGTGACACTGGCAGTGTGACTCTGAAGATTATTCAAACAAATCATTTGTATTTTTTATATTTTTACTAAAACCAACATATGTGGGTCTCCCTTGCGGTGGCGAAAAGGCACACTGCCTGCCTATACAACTGTGACACTGGCAGTGTGACTGAAGAGTATTCAAACAAATGACTTGTACTTTTTATATTTTTTTTTAAGAAACACAGATGACCCCCTTGCGGTGGCGAAAAAGCACCCTGCCTGCCTATAGGACTGTCAGACTGGTTGATGTGACATTGAAAATTATTCGAACAAATACCTAATATTTTTTTATATTTTGCACAGGAACAAATATTACTCACTCTTGCAGTGGCAATAACTGGAACTAATGCTGGCTGCCTACCTATGCCTAGCCTAATGCTACCTGCCTGCCTACACAACAACTGGACACTCTCTAATCTCTTCTTCTCTCTCTGAGCTCCAACAACGCAATGAGGAAATGCAGGCTGTCTGTCTGTGTGACTGTGTCATTAGTCCAATCCCCATCATGAAACGAAGAAGGCTATTGGAATACAGACAAAAGAGGGAAGTAGTGCATGAAACGGAGAATGGAATTGGACTAGAGACATGGAGGGAAAATTATGGAGGGAAAGTAATTGAGCGCGCACAGGAAGTACAAAAAAGTCCTGGTCGAAAGTAGTCAAAACTTTTGGAAATTTGTTGAATGCCGAAACTTCCGAAAGTTTTGACGAATATTGGTCCTGGGTTGTTCGGAGTCGGATCATTTTTGCCGAATGACCCTTGAGTTTCGGATTAGCCGAATGTCTCTGAATGACCCCATTTTCGACGAAATCCGAATGTCTCTGAATGAATTCGCACAAGTCTAGAATTTAGTGTTGTGGGCAAAAGACAAAGGCATTCAGCCTGCTAACACATTTTTCAAGGCATATGTTGCTATAGGACTCACAACTTTTTTTGCAGCCATTATTTGTCCACTTCATCTACTGCCCCATTATACAGAGTGGATTTCTAACCAATAAATTTCCTGGTAGATCACATCTGTCAAGAACGTTACAAAATTACTATTAGTTGACCCTGTTAAAAGCCTTGGACTGATCCATTGCCAAAAGAAACTTACCCCCAACCCTAGGCCCACATTATTCCATAGTCTCCCTGATGTTATGGACTGCAGAAAAGATGCTATGACCTGTAACCCTTTGAGTGCCAGATAGGTATCTAGTGCACAGTAAAGAATTGTGAAGAGGAAAGTAACAAGTTTGCTACAGAGGACAAGAGTCTGAACATAATTGTTGCCAATATTTTCCTATCAGTGTTAAGAATGGCAGTTGGATGTGGAATATTTCCCTTTTGATAGCAGAATTGGATTGACACATAGAGTGGGGTAAAAAAATCTGATCCGGGCACTCTCTAAAGACCTCCATGATCCAAGGAGACAAGGTTGCCTTAAAATATTTATCAGATTCAGTTGTTAGGCCATCTGGGCCTGGAGACTCCTTTTTACTTACATTATCGATGGTTTATGAAATATAGGAGACAGTTATGTCAGTTGTCAATTCCCCTGATAGACTTAGGATGTCCTAGATAGAAGCATTGCAACCTACCCCTACCAATGAAAAAGGAATTTGGCAGGTGCTGAATGATATTATCAAACTAACAAAGCTTCACTTGCAATGTCCAGCTCCCAATCCAAATCCCTTCTTCATCAGTGAACCGGCTTATTGAACTTCAGACTTCCCTGTAAGTGCTAAGCTAGGCATAAATGTCACTCTGTGGTATCTATTCAATCCTCGACACCAAATTCTAAAAATGTGGCCTTGAAACTGGTAAGGTCAAAAATGTAGCCCATCCAGTTCCTGGCTTTGTTCTCTTCACTTCTAGCTTAGTTCAAAAAATAACAAGAGACTGAAGTCTCACAAAACTAATATCAAAATCCATAACCCCCACATGCACCAGAAAATAAAAGTCCAAATTTGCAAAACCCATTGCCCCCTTAGATGGCTAGTGATTACCCTCCTTTCAGGTAGTACTTCTTCTCCAGTGCATCTAATGTTGCCACATTCCTTTGCTTATGCACTTCTGCCTGCAGGGCTTGTCCAGTGTTCCTGTAAAAGTTTAGGGTCCATGTTCTACAAGCATTAGGTTTTGACTTCTTACTAACACCAAGAGGTTGTGGCCTTGTTAGTTGACATTGGGATAAATTTTCTGACCAAATGGCGGAGTATGTCTGAATAGAAATTAAAGAATTAGCATGAGTAGTCCCAGTCCCTTTTTTCTAGAATTAGCACAAATAGTTCCAGTTTCAGGACTCAAAATTAAAGGGGAAAGGATGTGACCTATTGACAACCTGTCACCATTAGTGGCTTCAACATTTTTCCACTCACCTTCTTTATTTCTCAGTAGTGTTTAGGGCAAAGGAATAAACGATAATGGGGGAATAGTGGGACCTCAGTATTTCTTTTAGTTACAAAAAAAATTATGTTTATTTGTGGAAATTGCACCTGTCTCTACAGGATGTGGTGATGATGGGTGTTTTGTGAGCCTCTGCAGATCCTGCGGTTGCAGAAGCAACACCTGTGGGCCCAAAAAAACAGCTGATCTGATTGGGAACTTTCTGCAAAATCCAACATGGCTGCTGCATCAGATGTAACGTAAGGGAATCAGAGCACTGTATTCTCTACAGGCAGACCACTGGGTGCTTATGTAGAGGTGCCAACACCAGTATGAATTAAACCTTTGGCTGCATCAAAGCTAGAATGTCATGAAATGCAATGGTTTGGCTCTCCTGCCCACCTGCATTTAGCATTTCAACATGGCAATCACATATCTTGGATCCATGATTCCTCTGCTTTAGAGGAAGCTGCAGTCACCGGATACAATATAAGGTTAGCATCATTTTTCTAGTCTCCTCTAAATGTTGTATATGCTGTAAAACAGGGTTGTCTGTTAAATATGAAACTGAGAATCCTGGGGAAACACACACTTAAGGTGAAATATAGATTACTGAGATATATGGTATGTCTGGTGAAGGGACAGATTCTGATATATTACCTTCTTTCTATATCTGATTTCCAGTAACTGGACTAACAGGTGTTTCTGATATATTTGGAGTTAAAAGTTGTGAAGATTGCTTTTCTTGTGGGGGGCACTTGTTTCAGAAGCTGTAAATCATTGGATGGATCTGTGGGAATTCATCTGATGAACACTTTATCACCTTTATGGGGGAAGGTTTAACAGAAAGGCCCATATTGACTGTCAGGGACTTAAAGGGTTGGGTGGTTACAGGATGGTAGTAACATAAGATTTTTGGATTCAGCAACCATCTTGCTTGTCCCTTTCCTCACCTCTTATATTCAAAAAACATCAGCTAACTGGTGTAGCCCTTATATCTTCAGAGCAGCCACTTCTCTCATTTCCCTCTCAATACAGGATTCTTTTCATATCCAGCATCTGCAATTTATTATCTAGTGTGTGTGTGTGTGTGTGTGTGTGGTTGATCACGATTTATCTGGCTCTCACTTTGTAAGTCTGTTTGCAGTGGAGTAACAATAGGTGGTTGCACCTGCGACTGGGCACGTCACTCCAGGGCCCTGGCTGCCCCCTGCGAGCCTCCTGCCCTACACCACTAACCTCTAGCATAAGAGCTCTCCCTCATCGGCACTCTAGTATGGCAGAGCGCTGGAAGATGACATCATCTCCCAGAGCTCTGCATTACTGGAGAGTGGACCGCTCGGGTGCCTCCTTCAGCACACCACTGGACCACCAAGGAGGTAGGAGATGGTCAATGGGGACAATGTGGAGAGGTGGTCATTGGGGGCAATGTGGAGTGGTGCACAAATGGAGCAATGTGGAGATACCCAATGGGAGCATTGTGGTCAGGGGGGCCCATGGCAATTTTTGCACCAAGGCCAGGTGACTTCTAGTTACGCCTCTGTCTGTGTAGTTTCTGTATTTGACTTTCACTCTGTGAGTCTTTATGTGTCTTTGTATCTGGCTTTCACTGTGTCAGTTTCTGTATGTCTGTGAATCTGGTTGTCACTATATCAGTCTGTGTGTGTGTCTATATATCTGATTATCACTGTGTCAGTCTGTATGCATCTATATCTAGCTGTCACTCTATCAGCCTGAGTTTGTGTATCTGGCTGTCAATGTGTCAGTCTGTATATATGTGTATCTGACTGTCAGTGAAACATAGTAAAGAAGGTTGAAAAAAGACACAAGTACATGAAGTTCAACCTTTGCCTCAGAAAAATGAGAACTGTATAAGCTTTCCTGCTGCCAAATAAGTTATTCCTTATCTGAACTTCCTGTTTTACCTACTAATACACAGTATAACCCACCATGTTCCCTCTTGAAATAAATATATCTAATCTCCTCTTAAATGTATCCATTGTACCTGCTGCTACCACATTCATGGGCAAGGAATTTAACAGACCTTTCTGTAAAAAAAAACCCGTCCTCTGCTGAAGTTGTTGAAACCTCCTTTCTTTATTTGATCAGGCCTTGGAATGAATAGCTCACCACAGAGATCCCTGCAATGACCTCTCATATTGTGATAAGATCTCTTAGTCATCTTTTCTCTAGAGTAAACAAACCAAGTTTGTCTAGATTTTCCTCAAATGTCAAGTCTTCCATTTCCTTAATTAATTTTGTTGCTCTTTGCTGTACTGTTTTTCAGAACTGGTGCCCAAAACTGCACTTCATATTTGAAGTGAGGTCTTACAAATGACTTGTACAGTGGTAAAATGATGTTAGCTAATAATTATACAAATGACTAGCTTCATAATACTTCTATTACCTCTCAAATGTGCCAGATTCTGCTGTCAGTCCCTTAGTTACCTTGTGGCACACTACTATGCTTCTTAGAGGAGACCGGGACTGACAGCGCAGGTACGCAGACAAGATGTCTGCGCTGATCCCTGGCTTCTGGTCACCCAAGATGAAGGATTTCTTTAGAATCTGGCACTTATGACAGGTAATACACGTATTCTGAAGCTAATCATATGTTTAATTATTGAAGGGCGACTTTAAACTTCATAATCCATTTGGTTGCCCAATCTGCAATTTTATGTAAATCCCTCTGTAGAGAACAAATACCCTTTTCTGAATGTATTACCCTGCATAATTTATTGGCATCTGCAAATATTGATATTCTGCTCTATATATCTATTTCCAGGTAATTTATAAATATGTTAAAAAGCAGTGGCCCGAGTATTGAACCCTGAGGTACTCCACTCTAAACTTTAACTGTATCGGACAATTTTTGAATTACAACAACACACTGTTCCCTATCATTCAGTCAGTTTTCTATCCAATTGCAATGGTTATTCCCTAGCTCCAATTTCCTTATTTTATACCCCAGCCTCCTGTGTTTCACTGTATCAAATACCTTTGCAAAATCTAGATATACTTCATCTACTGATTGTCACAGAGTGCCTTACCTCAGTTCCCACATTGCTGCTGTGTGCCTGGGATCGGGAGTGACGCTCCGGCGTCAGTGATCATTCTCTCCTGGCTTGCGGTCTGGTTGCGTCTGGTGCCAAGTATTCCAGGAGTAGATGACTGGCACAAACCCAGACGCCTGGGAGGCACAGAACTCAAAAGGATCGAGGCAACACTGACCCTGGCACTTGGGCCACAAGGAGACCGAGGTAACTGCTTTTGGTAGGCAGCACTGACCCTAGGACTAGGGTCACAGGGAGTCTAAGGCAACTGCTTAAGTAAGCAAACCCTAGAAAGCTAGGGCTGGATTGTGATATACATTAAGAAGGCAACCGGTGTCCCCTCACACTAATAAGTATGGTATAATGCAACCACTGGCTCTTGAACCCAAGGCTACTGCAGTGAGGAATGGAGCACTGGCCCTGCCTAGATGATCCAGGCACAGAAAGGGTCAATTGGTAACGCCCAGAGAGATTACTGCAACTCCCAAAGAGAGTGAGCCCAGGTATGATAGGGAGGTGGACACAGATAGTGATCAGAGTAATACAGTCAGCGCAATGCAACACTGTACCGGTACTTCACGTGTGCACACCGCCTGAGGAGGTTAAGAAAGAGGCTATAGCACGAATGCTCAGCCTACGGTCGGCAAAGAATAATAGCGCCACGCGGCGCACAACAGACTAGCGTAACAGGCCACAGCGGGTATCACTGGCCAAACAGAGGCAACCAAGCGATATAGCCAGGCACTGATGGCAACAGCGCGGTTAATCAGCCAGGTACGGTCAGTAACGGAACAGGTACTGAGCCAGAGACGGTCAGCAACGGAGCAGGTTCTCAGCCAGATACGGTCAGTACTGGAGTGGGTTCTCAACCAGATATAGTCAGCAACGGAGCGTGTTCTCAGTCAGATATGGTCAGCAATGGAGCAGGTTCTCAGCCAAATATAGTCAGCAACGGAGCGGGTTCTCAGCCAGATACAGTCAGCAACGGAGCGGGTTCTCAGCCATATACGGTCAGCAAAGCAGCAACAGCAACACAGGCAGTGCAGGAACGTTGTCAGTCAGGCCAGGTCATATACGATCAGAGAGACTCAGAATAAACGTCAGGAACTAGTACACCACGAAAGGGCACTATAGTGTAGACATGACAGAGTATATAAAGGCTAGCCCTGGGCGGCGACAAAGATACCTGGCCAACCAGAGAAATTGGGAAGTCAGAATGTCGCCGCCTGCAGCCAATAGCATGGGCACCGTGATACCGTGTTACTTCCTGGCATAGTAGATATCCAGTCTGGTGCAGAACTGTGGCTCTGGCTTACTACCTGTTCCGTGTATGATCTAGGCTTGTCTTACCATCCATCCTGGTGCTGACCTGGGGCTCTGTCCTACTATCCATCCTGTGTTGCCTCCCGCATAGTGGGATAACCTATCTGGTGCTGACCTGTGGCTCTGGCTGACTTCCCACTCTGGTATTGACCCCTGGCTAGTCCTAGTACCCGCTTGATCTTGACCATCGACTCTGGCCAACTATCCACTCTGTCCCACCCCAGGTGGTCTCTACCAAGTATACTGACTGCAGGCATGAGTCAGTAAGAGTCTCCCTTGTTTCCCTGTACTGTGGGAGAACTCTGGTGCTCTGCATCTGTGGTTGCCTTACTCTCTACTCAGAGACTACTATAGGCAGTCCACCTAGTCTCTAATAGAGATGTCTACTCGAACTGGCCTCCTATTTCATGTAGGAATCGCTGGCTTCTCCTGTTACCCTCTGCACCTTGTTGTTATTTTACTACCTATTATATATTACTGTTTAAATAAAGGAGGTTTTACTATATACAATACTGACTCCTGGTGTATTCTTGAATAACTGTGACACTGCTTTACTATTATTTAGGTTGCTTCTTCTTCAGAGTAGCTCAAAAATTAGTTTGGCACAATCTATTCCTCATAAAACCCACGTTGATTCCTGCTAATAATATTTTTCTGTGGTGTAAGCCTGAATATAATCCCTTATTATCCCTTGTAGCAGTTTTCCCACTACAAACTACAGGTCTATAATTTCCAGGTTGTGTTTTAGTTCCCTAATCATGAAGATCTGTCAAAAACGTACATAAATAACACATTTAAAACTCATTACACTCTAGAAAGAGAAGTCTATCAGTACCCAAGATATGTGAGATGGGGTTATAATACCTGATACCTCTAAATCCAGCTGCTCACTATGCCAATATTTTTAAGTGTGTGTGCGTGTGGTGTGTGTCTGGCTGATCATAATGTTAGTGTGTGTGTGTGCGGGCATGCAGGAGTGTGTGTGTATCTGGCTGATCTCAATGTCTGTGTGTGTGTGTTTATCTAACTGACCACTATGTCAGTTTTTGCGTGTATTTGGTTAATCACTATGTATGTCCTTGTATCTGTCTCTCACAGTATCAGTATGTGTGTGTCTATATCTGTCTGTCACTGTGTCAGTCTGTGTGTCAGTATCTGACTAGCACTGAGTCAGTCTGCATGCTTGTAAGCCAGACTAAGAGGTCAGATTAACTACGCCAGTGGTGTTTATTTTGCTCATCTATGCATTAAAGTGACAATACTATGTCAAAATAATATGTAGTGGCACACACTAAGTTTGCAGCCTAATTCTACTTAATTGTATCTAACAGTAGCTAATATCAAATAGAGTTCAGTAGTAGTTTTTTTAAGTTGTGTCATGCTACTATATGCAGCCATAAACTATATTTTCCCAGAAACCAGAAGTTTGCTGCCATTGTGCCATATTTTTTTTAGCTTTGAGTGCGTTCCAATGTGCAACACCACTTATCATTATTATTATGTTCTTTTATGTGGATTCATTTATGACTATTCATCTAAGTTTTGATATGTTTTTTGCATTAATTAGGACATTTAAGAGCTGGCTGAAAAATATTATTGAGCCAGTTATTTATGAGGCAACATGAACTTAAAATGCCAACTGATATAGAGAAGATCTCCAAATGAATATTAGAATCTTCTTCGTACAATTCTAAATCTAGGAATTCAATTCTCACAAAAAGAATATTCAGTGTAACTGATAATGCAGCTATAATTTATGAAAGCAATGAATGGTTTGAAATTTTCATGGGATCCTTTCTGCAGGAAGATTATATCAATACATCTCTACCTTAGGATCAGGTTCAAACCAAAAGGAGTGTTGTTGTACATGTCAGTTATTCAGTGTTCATAAATAAATTGTATTTAGTACCAAAAAGAAAATAGTTTTGACAGGGAGTACAGATCGTCTATGAACACTTGAGAAAGAAAGTTCTGTGGTTTTAAAGGTCTGTAAGTTGGTCCAATTACACCAACTGCAAAAATCATTTAAATTCCATGATGCAATCAGTCTATGTTGACAGTTTATTTGCATCCAAATTCAATCTACTTTTTAACTGCTTCAGACCATTGATTATGAATGAACACTATGTACGGTGAGGTGATAGTAGCAGTATAATAGATGTTGCTTTTCCAAGATTTGTTTCCAATAAATTGAGAATGTGGTGTCTCTAGATCTTACATGCTTAATAAAATATAGGATAGGATAGGATAGCAGGAGTCAATATACTGAGATCTATTTGACGTAAGTGATTTGACATCAGTAGTGGCTGAAGAAAATACAATGCTGTTAAGTTATTCCATACAAAGACATTTTAATTCATTTAAGTATCTGTGCACTTTGTACATAAAAGAGTAGTAGTATAAGATATTAAGGTTTCAATGAATCAGGATTCTCTTAATAACCTCTAATTTCTTCCAAATTTTTGTATGTACCCCATCTATAACTGTAGGTCTTATAACATACTTATTATTTGTGATGGTTAGGCAAGAAAACTCAGGACAAGTACTAAAGGGTAACACCAACTTTATTAGGCAGCAACCATGAAACAGAAATATCACAATCGATAGTATGACACAGAATCGCACAACGGAGCAAACAACAACTATCAGAAATAGAAGACTGCTTCCGTGTGCTTCTCTTTAAATAGGTACCAGCGATGGGACAAGGAGAGTCTACAATGCCACAGGTCCACACCTGGGAGAAGCCAGACAAAATAGGAAGGCAACAAGGAGTAAGTCTGCCAGAGCCACAGGCCCGCACCAGATTGGATATCCAACTTCACAGAAGGCCACACTAGAGGATAGTCAGATAGAGCCACAGGTCAGTGCCAAAATGGGTGGTCAGACAAGCCAGAGGTCATATACGGAGCAGGTAGTCAGCCAGAGCCACAGGTTTGCACCAGACAGGATATCAACTGAAGCATTGGTATACTGGATGCGCAGTTGACAGAGACCCAGGTCAACACCAGAACGGGTAGTCAGACAAACCAAGGGTCAAACATGGAACGGGTAGTCAGCCAGAGCCACAGTTCTGTACCAGAATGGTTATCCAACTAAGCCAAGGGTCATACATGGAGCGGATAGTCGGACAGAGCCACAGGTCAGCACCAGGTCGGGTAGTCAGACAAGCCAGGTAATGCACAGAACGCCAAAATATAGAACTGCACTGGACACCAATGAAAGGGCAACTGAGACCTGTGTCCAGGCAGTATAAATAGTGTAGTCACAGGAAGAGGAGGAGTTACCAACAGGTGCTGTCCCTTTAAATGGAGCACACGTCCATGCCCTTGGATGTGCGCCCATAGATGACGTCACCAGCCATGCCGGAACGCTGAATGCTGAAGCGGCTGGAGCCGCGCATAGATCCAGTAGGTGCTGAGCCACCAGGACACAGGACGTGGCGGAGCAAGTGGCAGAGTGCCAAAGCAGGATGCGGCTGGAGCCGCTGGATGGGTAATGCGGTTGGCTCGGGCGGCCACTGCAGAGGTACTCTGACATTATTTCCCCTTAGTTCTCTGCGTTCACTGGCTTCATTAAAAGTTAAATTAAAATGCATTTGCCGCTGGTGTCATTTAACTCAGTTTATTAAGGGCTACAATATGAGGGATAGTAATTTTGAAGTAATACTATCCCTTTAAATGTGTGTTACTGTCTTTTTGATGTGTAATGATGGTGATGCTGATGATGATGGTGATTTTTTTTTTCTTAGATGGGTGCCTTTTTTTAAAATGTTATCTTTGTTTGAAAATATTGATCTGAACTGTCATGCTAGTCATCCCTAATATATATTTGTCTGATAAACATTTAATAATTTATTTTCCTTCAATCCCAAGGCAAAAGATGATGTACCTGATATCTTTCCAAAAACACTATACCAACTACTAAAAGTAATACAGGTATTCACTGATAAATCATAAGTTCACAGGAACCCCGGCAGGATCTAAACCTTTTACTTTGACTATATCATAACCACTTGCAAGAAGAGGGAGAAAGCCCTGATTCCCTTTTCAGTGCTTGTGCCTGCCTGGCTGCCCTATCCATCAACAAATGAACCTGTCATCATAAATACCCTTATCATTATGGACACCCTTTTAGGAACCCAGATCCTCACACTCCTACTTTCTGTGTAGCCTGATTTACCTTAGAAATATCATGATTAATGACCGCACAATCATTAACAGTAAATTGTAGGGACTTTCAATGCATGGAATAAAAACACATACACAGACACACAGTCAAAGGCTTAGATATAGTATCGGTAGCTTAGATCCCATTATTACCCAGAAGAAAACATAACGTACGTATGAATAATCTTAACCCACTTTTATCAAGTAATGCAAGCAACAATCAATCTCTAACATAAAACAATGGCGCATGTAAAGTAGCAGTGTGCAACATTTCTGAGAACATAAGGTCAGAATAGCACAGTCTTCAATAACAAGGACTGATTCTCACATATCATTAACATCTGCTGTGTGCTGCTTTGTGGAGATGACCTTTTATAACATTTCCAGTGATGCACTTGCTTATTTAAAACATGTTTAACATTTATATACTTTATACTTTGAAGTGTTCATACTTTTTTACAGAGAAATATGGCATCTACTTGTCTCTCTATGTTGTATTATAATAGCTAGATATGGTACTTAAAAAGACTAAATGTCACTGTTCCCAGAGAAGTTCAAGAGTCAGTACGGTATAGTTAAATGCAATTTATTGACAACTGAAAGGTAAGCAAAATATATACAATATATACAGCAGGAACAAGCAGATGGTTACAGGCCAGCGAGCTCTGCTAATAGGAATAGTAGGCTGCCGAGCCTGACCAGTCTGCTGGAGACTAGGCCTAAGCCACTGGTAGTCTCTGCTGGAGCCAGCAGCAGGAACAGGAGCAGGAACACAGGATCTTGATCCGACGTAGCAGGCGTACCGACTCAAGTCTGCAGTCAGTAGGGAGCAATATCTGACTCACACCTTCAGTCAGAATGGAGTGAACTCTGACTCACACCTGCAGTCAGAATGGGAAAAAAATAGCTGACTCACCTGCAGTCAGTATCAGAACTGGTCTACCAGAGCCCCAGGTCTGCACTAGGTTGGGTGTCTGCTAGGTACAAGGAACAAATGTAAGAGTAGTCAAACAGAGCCACAAGTCAGAACCAGAGGGCGTAGTCAGACAAGCCAGGTCCTACACAGTTCAGGTAGTCAGCCAGAGCCACAGGTCTGCACCAGGCTGGGTGTCCACTATGGGGATAAGCAAAAGAATAGTCAGACAGAGCCACGAGTCAACAATAGGTTGGATGGAAGACTAGCCAGGTCATACACAGAGCCCAAGGTAATAGAACTGCTATGAACAACAACGCAAGGGCAACTGAGTCAGGACTCATTCTGCTTTTTAAAACCCTCCACAGGAAGTAGGTAGGAGAAGCAGTTCAGAGGGAGGAAGTAGGTAGGAGGAAGTAGGTAAGAGGAGACTACAGGAAGCAAACACATAAAACAGAGGCCTGCTGCATGCTTGAAGCCTTGCGCCTGTAGATGACGGTGAAACCAAGGTAAGCTGTAACACTAAAGCAAAGATTTCCAACTGGTTGCTTCCTTTCACACCAACAGAACTGAAACTCATAAAACTGTTTCATAAAAAGGCATACAAAGGCACTGGTTGCACATGAAGTCATGTGTAAATAAGTAAATAGTCTCAAAGCATAGGATTACTAGGATAAGCATAAATCAGTGGGAAAAGCAGAATTTAATATACCCAAAAACAGGGATGTGATAAGTGGTTCCAAGCCGATCCAGTAAAAAGGTTCACATATTAGGCACAAAATTCTTATTTCTTCAACTGGTTAATGCATAGTATTAGTAATAATAATAATTGATTTATATAACACCACTGTCCCTAATGAGACTCAAAGTGCTTTTATTATCTCAAATTCACTGTTCCAAATAATGTGAAAGCTTGTGATTCCAGCATTATATATGGAATTTTAAATACAATTCTAAATAAAATGTTGCCTTGTTAAAGTATGTTTTCATATTTTTTGTCAGAGTTTCCATTTGAATATGTAATCATTAAGGGCCGTACGGTCAAAAGAAAAGTGGAGGAGTCCTGGGGCAAACTATTTACACTATAGGGAGATTGAAAATTCCACACACACTCCCATTGATTTAAACAGGGGTTTTAACCCCTTGAATGCTAGAGTGGTCTGTGACGCATTGTTTGCAATGCATTGGAGACCTTGCTAGCATTTAAAGGGTTAAGAAATCCCTATTTAAATCAATGATAATTTTTCATTCTCTTCTATAGTGCAAATGGTTTGCCCCAGAATTCCTCCAGTTTTCTTTAGAACATATAGCACTTAGAGATTGCAAACTCTTCCCTTATACTGTTTGCACCAAGAGGAACAGCAATATGGAAGTGTTCTGGAGTTTCCTGGCATTCCTTTGCTTTGCACCTTTTATAATGCCATGTATTAAACAAGGTACAGAGAAAATGGTGTAACTTTACTACATTGCATGCTAGAGGGGAGGCCGTTGGGGCTTGCTAGAGTTAAACTTTTAATAACAATGGATTATGTGGGTCGGCATGCATTAAAAAATTATCATAACCTGGACTGGAGGCACAAGAGGTGGAGGCTAACAACAGTGGAGTTGGATTCATACATCCCCCCCAAGATGTGTCAGCAATCTGACTGAGAAATCCTATATAGAAAAGCCCTGTCCATGGCTCTTTAGGACACTGTAAGCTTCTTCAGTTGATGAAATACCACTGCTGTCCCACTATAAACTACAACACTGCAAAGATTATTAACATATACCTGATAGCTGTTTGAAAGAGATGTACTTGGGTAAATCTTTTCTACAAATTATGAGCTTATTCTTATACTTGTATAAGTTTGATCCCCTGCAAAAGTATCTTACTTTAATCATTTTATATTTAGAATTTTTTTCCTATGAATTGTATTAATACATTGCTCTATTAATATAAGAGTCGAGCTACTGAAAAATGACCTACAAAAATACATACTTAACTAGATTTATAGTATAATATATGCAAATGACATTTTCATGCTCCTTCAATCAGCCAAAATTCTATGCACTGCATGGTGTACATCATATCTGAAGAACTATTAGGTTGGTCAGCAGAAGAGATTCAGAAACTGCAACCAACCTATCATATGAGAAACAGAAAGCAACATGGCCGCTTTTATATGTAATTGCTGAGAGGAGACAGCATTTCTTCACAAAAATATGTACAGTCTTGGCAATATGCACAACAAAAGTGGTGCATCTCTGGGACAAACCAACTGTACTATAGAGTGCAAATGAAAATGCCCCTAAATCCTAATGATTTAAGTGGATATTTGAATCCCTTGGAAAATATAGAGGTCTGTAGCACTTTACAAACTCTATATAATAACATAACTCCTAATGAAATAGACTCATCTCCCATGACAGTCAGAACAGTCCTTCACTGGAGGAGAATCTAACTGAAGAAATGAGGAATCAGAAAAATACAGTGCCCTACACAGAAATGTGCCAGCACATTCATAACCCTTGAATTTGTGGTTGTATTCTGTGTAGAGTTTTCCTGCTTTAAAATGAAATAAATTATTTATAATGTTCTATGGAAAATCATTTTTGGGAGAATAAATCATTCACAATTTACTGAAAAATGTTAACCCACTGGATGCTAGACATCTCCAATTGGTAATCTGTTATGGGCAAAAAACAGACCTCCTACATGTTTCTTTCAGCTCTGACTGAAATATGTTGGCTATCCAACTAGTTTATAAAAAATGTATATACTCCATGCTTTTAATGACTCAAATTCCTATAACTCTTCATACTTCTTATGGGATTATGATGCAGGATTTCCCAAAGCTTACAGCTGTGACTTGACTTAATTACAAAGTCCTTCAACCAGTATAGCTCATGGACTTTCTTTACATCAAGACAAAAAAAGTGAAGATTGCCTGACCCTTAGAGGTCATAAACAAATGCTAAATACCTGTGAACAGCCTTAAAATCATGCAAATGCTTTGGGCTTGATGTTTGCTCAGTTGTAGTTACCAAATGGTATTCCATCATTTTAGACCAGGCTGTATATCTGTACTAGCAGATTCTTAACATGATGACTATGATCAAAGGGTAATGTTGTCTACAGATTTAGAGATCTGCCCTTGTTACAGCAAAAAGAATAATAGTATAGGGGAATTAAGATTATGTGAGAGTTTAGTTTACTTTGCAAGGCTGAATCTAGTCTAGAAAGCAATGCAGTGTTTTCATGCAGCTTTATTGAGAAGAACGCATTAAGACTTCTCTCAATAGATACAGTTGAAACTCAGTTTGAAAGACAAAGTAGTAGGAGGTCTTTTTAAATAAAGGATTAGTAAATGAGCCATTTTGGCTGTGGTGACATGGCAGAAGGAGCACTGACATGTACTCAATAAAGGAGAGAGAATATTATTGCTCATTAATAGCCATTTACATGATGGATCATAATCAATAATGTCTGCTATACAACTGGCCCCCGGAGTGTCCAAATCAATAGTGGAAGAAAACAAGTCTGTGTAGAAAGTGTACATACAAAATAACTACCCATAAAGGAAAATAAACGTTTAACTCTTTAAGTGCCAGAACTGTGCATAACGCATTGCAGAGTGATGAGTTGTACTCTTGGGACTCAGTGGGTTAATGCACCCCATCGATAAAACATGCTAATCCGTTTGGATACTAAAGACATCTCCATTGTATTGCTTTATTACATGTTGAGGAAATCTGTGTTTTAAGGGGTTAAATTATGCAATGTAGCCAGAATAAGAGTGGTTTAACAGATGCAAGAAATGTACAGTAAATTTTACTGTGCCAGGTAATTTTTTGGTAAGACTAAATCACCAGAAATAAAAAGATCATGCCAGGATATTCACATTTTAGTGCATGTGGGATGGGGTTGTTTTGCTGCAGCTTGAAAGGCTGAGATCTCAGTCTTCAAGAACTAAAACCCAGATGACTGGGTAAATCCATACAAAAGCCGAGTAGTTTATCATTGAGATAATGTCATGATGCTCAAAACTAGTTCGTAAGAGCATGCTGCAACATTTAAGGTCCAGACAGAGGACCAGAGATGTGTGCAACTTTCAGGTCCTTGAAGGGTTAATGAATATATATGTAAATATTCTATAACCCAATTTTTATTTTTTTTAAAATGCTGGGGATGTTTTTTTCGCTTACACTTTTTATCTCTTTTTGAACAGTATGTTAGTGGTGCAAAGCAAAATTGAATCCCCCAGACAGCTAAAAAAACAACATATATATTTTCATATATATTAAGATCTATAATTGTATATGAACTTCTACACAAAGGAACTTCTATGCTAGCATTCATATTCATTGAAAGGCTATGTTCACACTGGCAGTTTGAATGGATTTGTGATACATCTCAGTTCAAAAGTAATTGTAACCAAAGGACCTGACATATCACTGTTTGGTTACACCTACCCAGGGTGTGCAAGCTATGTTTAAGTTTGTGATGAATGGAAGGAGCAGGTTGGATCACTGGATTGGATCATGATAGCAGGTAGAAGTATTGCTCTGTCTGGAGGGTTCACTTACAAAATGTTAAAAGTGTGCTTGAAAGGGGCCAATCAAAACAACAGCGAACTTAGAATCGCTTATTTTGCTTCTTGCATAGCTCAGTTAAAACACCAGTTTACTTATCTATGCTTTCCTGCTTTCCTTCGCAGTCCACTCACTGATGGTTGGCCTGCAACAGCATCAGCCATATATTATTGGCTGAAGTATACTTTGTTCAGCCATTTATTGGAGGCTGTAATAAGCATCACAATATCCAAAATTGTCACTCTGATCAATCTGCATCACAGTCCATGGGCTGTACTCAGAGCAGGCCCCATAAAAGCTGCAGCATGGAATGAAATTTGCCAGTGTGAGCAGCCTAATAGAGGTCAAGATGTTCTGTTTACTACAAATCAGTGCAGCATTCAAAAAGTTGGACTAATGTCACCACTGTGAACATGGCCGAAGGCAGTAAGAGCTTGATGGTGCTATAACGTAAGAAATAATTATATAAATCTGCAGCTATATCTGTCATTAAATAAACTATATAAGGATGTCATAATAACATATACAAAGCACTTCACTTCACACCTTTTACTATACAAACTTATGCAACTGTGAATAGGACCTTAATTTTTGAGAAAGTTGTCTGGAAGGCACCTCTTCCTGTGACACTTCTGCAGCAATGCTGTCCTCAGCAGCTCCTTAGGGTGGTGACTAATTGAACCCGTAAATCACTGAGCTGCAGTATGCTACTCCGTTTATTTTTCTGACAGTAATTTAGTGCTTGCTCTTTTCCACACTTGTCATTGCATGTTTTTCTTCACATTAAAAGCTAGTAGAAAAAGGACAGTAATTAACTGTGCAATACATACTCCAGGAAGCTCTTTCATCATAGTGTGATAATTGTACTTGGTGTCTGTCAAGGTAACCTCTCCATTTCCAAGCTCCACACGGTACAATTTGTCAACTATGAACTGCAGCTTCTGGTTCTACTGTTGTTTAGTTGCCTCCAACTGGAATACCTATTTGTCCAAAGAATGGGTCATTTATTCTTAAGGATCGTGTGTCAAAAATGTTAGCCTAATTTACACAAGATAAAAAATCCCTAATATAATATTCATACACCTGGATTCTCAGTACAAAGTAACAATAGCAAAGCAGTATATTTGTTATATTGGGTAGAAGGAAACAATTAGTGATTTATGCAGCACAAGAAGAGACACAGATGTGTTTTGTGACAAAGCAAAGAAATTCCATCTGTAAGGTTTTTTTTAATGTTATCACTTGATGGTCTGATCTGCAAAATATTTACATTTCTTAACCCTTTGAAGGCCAGTGGGATGTGCAACACACTGTGTAGCAATGTGTTGCATACCAATCTGGTACTCAAATGGTTAAATACAATGTCAAAGAAAATATACAGAGACGTGTGGTCTCACAATACAACTTAACTGAAGACTAAACTGCAGGTCACTTACAGATATAAAACCAACAACATATATCCCCAGTGATCAAGTCCTTGAACACCAAATGGCAGAAGGTAGGGGAGCACAGAATCCATTTTTTAGGATATGGTCAAAATACCAAATCAAGGCAAAAAGATTTGTCCAAATACAGAGCCAACTCATATACCATTTTTTAAATGATCCAACGAAATCAAAGCACACTGATGATGATACCTCTCAGAAGCATCTCTATTGAGTTCACTTACGGTTGATTTCAATTTTTCTTATTAGCACCCTAATCTAGAACTGGATATAAAATATTCACCTATGGTTTGTTGATTCCTCTAAAAAAGCTAAGATTCTAGCCCAGACAATCAATTATCAGTTTTATCTATCAAGGTCCATCACTTTCATAAATTATGTATCTGCCACAGGCCAACCTTGAAATCACCAACTTTAACCCTTTGAGTGGCAGAGGATATGCAACACATTGCAAAGCAATGCGTTGCATAACCCTCTGGCACTCAAAAGCTTAAACCAAATTGTTACTGGCAACAAAAGAGGAGCAAGCAACTGCTGAGAACAAAGATGAGCTCTATATAACTTATCGAGAGTATTCAAATAGTTACATATACTGTGTTTGTGGTTAGG